>CM053559.1:76790399-77037142 GCA_028646485.1 Cryptoprocta ferox
GGTAGAGACAAATTGGTTACTATCTTAAATCAACATTGTTGGAGAAAATTTATAAAGGCAGTTAAGGATATTTTCAGATCATGTGTCACCTGTTAGCAACACAATCCTGGAAAAACCATAAAGGAAGGACATAACTAATGGGTTGTATACAGCGTCACTCCTCCATGAGATTTGAATATATTTTAGTTAATGTACATCTATTTTAGCATAGGCCGATACATGTCCTGATAAAAAGCTTCAGTCTTTAAAGTCACTGAAAAGCTCCTTTATTATGCGTTTCTAACCTGGAGCATACCAATTTCTACATAAGTGACCAAGGCATATGCTTTATGGAAACCATTTTAAAAGAAATCTGTAAGGCATTACCCCCTTAATCAAAAACTGCATTGCCCTTACTACCACAAACTTCTAAAAAGGTTGAAAAAAATGGCATCTTTAAATTAAAATTAACAAAATTTTAAGGAACCCATGAGCCTCCTTTGGGAGGCCAAAGTTACTTCTGCTAGCATTTATGGCTTTATGGTCCACCCCCGACCCCTCAGGGACATATCACTTTTCCACCTGTGAACTGGTAACTTAAAGACCCATTCACTTAGGGACCTGTGATACTATACTCAGACCTGTTGCACAGAGATAGGATGAAACATTGAAGGTGACTCATGAAACTAACCCAGCCTTATCACCAACAAGTTAAAGCTGTCTTCCTACAACATTTTCCTAAACAGCCTCTTCATGATCTTCCACCAGGAGATTCTGACTACTGGAACAGACATAAGAAGAAAACACTCTTGATCCTCATTAGGAGGAATCTTATCAGAGACTCTTAACAAAAAAATAGAGCAGTGAAACACCAGGGAGTCAATCTTTAGGTTCATGCTTAACAACTAAAGAAGCAGTTATTAGTGCTTGTAAGCAACACAACTGGAAGGCTACTCCAATGGGGGTTCATAAACCAACGATTCTCAAAGATCTTATGGAAGCGGCCAGTCTTGAGATGTAAACAGCTGACCCAAAACCATAATAAAAAGGACATTACCTCAAATAGTAGACAGTTCTTCTGATCAAGAACTCTGTCTAATTCTTGTTTTGTTTTGTTTCACCTTCTTGCCTATAACCATTCTTCTTCTCATTTTTCATAGTCCCCTGTTTGTCATCCACTCATAATGGCCCTCTATCTCCTTTTCCTCTCTTACTAAAATTGCTATTATAATTATAATGAAATTTCTTAAATCAATCCTAATCATTTTATTGACATTCTTAGATTCTCCCAAATAGTAGGCACTACCCTAAATCTTACAGATTACCAGATGAGTCATCTATAACAAGATCCCCTGATAAAAACCTCTGAGCAATTTTGATCTCATCAAATGAAACCATAAGGAATTATAGCTGATGGCATTTGCCTTTGCACCCACATGGACAAATGACCTTAAATCAACCTATGACTTGGCTATTGTCCCTCCATCCAGAAAAAGAACCAATTATTACCATCTACTGATCAAACCCTAGATAATTCTAAATTTGAATCTCATAATCTTCACTGTATGATATGCCAACTACTACTTGCTACCTGGAGAGAGTAATAGGGATTCAGTGCTGTAACCCAGCTAATGTAATGCCTTGGTTCCATCCTCATGTAATGAAAATTTCTTTTTTTTTCATGATTCTTCACATGTCCCTACTGTTACTATGTCATTTGTGACCAGGATGCCTGGTTCTGTTTGCCTCAGACTAACACCTCGTATACTTTCAGAATAATATGCCTAGACTTTTCAATACATGGAGAATCTAATTCTAAAAACCACTAAGGCTTAAAATTTCAACTCAAACACTAGTTCCAAAATGAGGCTACCTTTGGTTATTCAGGCACTCTATCTAGGAGAATCACTGACTCACTGTTTATATGAATAATCAGGGCATTGCTTCCAAAAGTAGGAATTCTATAAATAGCAAAGACAGTAAGAAACTTAACATTAACTCTAGAAGAAATTATTACAATACCACCTTTTCCCTACAATACACATTAGTCTCAACTCATTGGAAGAAGTAGTAATGAACGATTTCATTGCTTTAGATTTGTTTCTAGTCACAGTGGTCTCTATGCCACTGCTAATACTTCTTGCTGTACATAGGTCACTGAAGCAGGCAAAGTAGAACAGGCTATACTTTTTCTTAAAGGATATGAACCTGGATTTCTAACGTGATCCTAATGTCTTACAGAATCTGTTCTCAAGGCCTGACTTGGGCAATCAAGGTTCCCGGTCCCAAAACATCTTACAGGAATTATTAATTGTTTTTGTTTTTTTCAGAGTGATCATGATGCTGGTCTATTGCATTCTACCTAGAGTCTTAAATGTTTCTCTGCATCCAATCATTAAATAATAGTCATAATGATACAGAAACAAAAAGTTAAAGATCTTGGGATACAATGACTATGGGAACAGCCAAACAATCCCTGAATGATGAAAATTTGGATCTCTAGCTCTCCATGAATTTGTCAACTACTGGTACATGAGAGAATAACCCAAAGCGGGGGCTGAAGGGCTGAATATACAAATGGACAATGATCAAACCGTAATGACAACAGAACCCTGACCTACACTCTCTGCACCAAGCCTCAGCCAGCTTCTCTATTTTAGTTCTCACTTCCAACTCGGGGCCAACCAGAAAGAGCCAGATCTGCTCCTAAAACCAATCACATAAGATACCCCACTTCTAGTTGCCCTACCCCCAGTTTCTCCATGCCAACAATGTCCAATCAGAAACTACCTAGAGCTCTCACTTTTCTTTTTCACAGTATAAAGTTTAACCACTCTCCTGACTATCTCTGAATCTCTGACAAAGACAAGTGGTGGTGGCTCAAACAATAACCAGCTCTGAATAAATAGCCTCTGTTTGTTCTCATTTGGGTGGTTTTCATTTATTTTACACACTTATACACTGTCCACAGGCAACCCAGCACCCCAAACTTAAGCAAGTATACTTGTTAAGGGAGCAAGTATACTTTATATATATATAAAGCAAGTATACTTTATAAGGGAGTTTATAAAGTGCAAAACTACACTTTGCAATGTAGAAAATACAATATAGCTTAGGAACTATTTGTTCAGCCCTTTAGGATATCTGTATTCTTGGAAAAGTTAAATATCTTTATGCCTCAGTTTTCTCACCTGGAAAGTGAGCATAACATTATTACCTAAATAGATGTGGCATGATGATTAGATCTGATAAAACAGAACATATTTATCCCATGATCTGGCAATAGAGTGTCCAATGAGCACTGGTATGATGATAATGAAGATGATGGCTTTTGTGCTTGCTATGCTCTGCAATCCAGGTTGTAATCATATCTTGCTATTTGGTACCTGTCACATTGATGTTAAGAAACTATATCTACAGTGGAATATATATAACACATACACACTTCACTGCAAATGCAGTTTCTTAACATCAGTGTGTACACATACACACATACAATTTCAAGCATATATAGAGAGTATGATGAATCTCCATGTATCTATCACCAAGTTTCACCAATTATCAACTCATGCACAATCTTCTTCATCTATGGTCCCACAATTCTCCCTCCCATATTATTTCACTTAAAGCAAGTCCCAAACATTTATCATTTCAGTTTTAATATTCCATTATGCATCATTAAAGAATAAAGACTCCTCTATAAAATATAACCATAATGCCATTTTCACTGCTAAAGAATTCCTAGTATTATATAACACCAGTTGCTTATACTTTGAATCTAATATTGTGAGAAGTTTAACACTGATTTATACACACTTCAATTGTTTCCACACATTTATGGTTCCTTTTTTCATTTTTACTTTTGTTTAAAATGGTATTCATAAAAATGAATGGTCAGTAATTGAATTCTATATTTTTGTCAAGAGGGAGGATTTGAAATAGGACTGATTTTGTCTCTACTAATACCTATCTTCACTGCCTTAGGTGAGTTTTCTTTACAATTTCTTTATATCTAAACAACCCAGAGTAGACTATATAATATTTACTATTTAGTTCACTTTAATACAGTAAAAAGAATTATAGTCAAATGATACCACAGAGAATATGTATGAGGGTTCACTTAATCAGTGCCATAAATATACGTTTAAATATTTTCAAAATATTTACCAGTTTCCTCAGAAATAATTTACCTGAGAGATGATGAATTTTTGCTTGTCTGATTCATTTGTAAGGTTCAGTTTATTTACTGAAGATTATCGATGTACAGTTACCCGTAAATTGAAAAAATATCCTGTAGGTTGCATATTTACGAAAAGTCCTTCCCTATCATGTATCATCCTCTAAACACATCCTGACCACTTTTGCCATCATCAGTTTTGAGCAATTGATTTTCAGAAGCAAACATTTAAGGGGAGTGGATGAAGGGAACTCGTTTGAGCGTTCCTGTTTTTATGAGTCAATAACTCACCTCAATGAAAAAGATTTAATTTCACCAAGGTAAGTGTCCTTTTAAAAGGATAAAGAGAAAATATCTTAGATTCATTCTAATACTTATTTCATTAGGTGCTTTTTTTCTCTCTGTTCTTCTTGACACCCTTTTTTTTTTCTCCCAAACTATAGTAAATCTCACAGCATCCCAAAATCTTAGCAAGCCTTATGGGGGGAAAAAAAACCACTTAGAATCAGAGATCATTCAACTAGTGAATCATAGTCTTTAATTCTGTCTGGGAAATAACAACAATGATGAAATGAAACAAAAAATCCTTAAGAAAAAAAATATTTTTCCTTTCTGAAATAAAAATATGGTAAAAAGAGAATGTTCTAAAAATGTGACTTTTAAAAAAATTTTTATTTTAATTCCATACCCAGTGCTCATCACAAGTACACTCCTTAATCCCTATCACCTATTTCACCTATCCCCGCACCCCTACCCCTCTGGTAACCATCCATTTGTTCTCAAAAACTATGATATTTAAAATTTCTTCACAGTAAATATATTAGTTAAATGTCAAATGTAATTATTAACAGAAATATCTTATTTTCACCTCAAAAACAATAAAATTGGCTTCTAGATATTTTCCTTCCACAAATCTTAGGACACATAATTTAAGACCCTTAGTGTAAGCATGCTCTAAAACCAGTTAAATCTAAATTTAAATTTCTGGGTTACTGACTTAGAGTTTGATTATCTTCTTTAAGTGAAAAACATCAACTGTTCTGTTAAATATTTTCCAGGAAGAAAACACAGAAGATATAATTGAAGGCTGAAAGATAATCTTTTCTTGCTTGTTGTCATTAAACTAACTTTTAGACCCTTAGTGACAATGGAAAATATCAAATGTCAAATCTTCCAACTATAACAATACCGTTCTTCTTAGTTTATTCAGTCTGCCTCAAATAAAGTCTGTAAAAGATTCTCTCAGTCATTCAAAAATTTAAAAGTTTTAAATTTTCATAACTCTTATCAGAATTCATATTGGCACTATGATGAACCAAACTAAGTAAATTTTTCTCTAGCATTAAGATACTTACTCTTACAAGCTAAATTCTAACTATACTCAAATTGAAGGAAATCATATTCAGTTATTGAGAATTCTGACAAGGAAATGACAATAATAAGGTGAATGGCATATTGCCTAATATTCAGCTTCCTCATGTCAGAAAGCTGGTTCATTTTTGGCAGAACTTGAGGCAAGCTTTACTCTAGTCTACAGGTATAGAATATCACTCAGTCAGTGATTCCCTCCACATCCAATTATTACCAACTCCTGTCACTTCAACCTTCTAAAAGTCTCTGTAATCTGCCCTGTTGCTAACACCTTAGTTCAGGCCTCCTCAGCTCTCAGCAGAATTTTAACTAGAGTAGTGGTCTGAGGGACCTCCCTTGCTTCTGTACCCACCCACCCAATAACTGATCCTTCACTGAACAATCAGGAGATCCATCCTCCTAGGGAACAAATGTCAGGATGGCTGACAAGCTAGTGTCACATACAAAATACTTCACAATTTAGGTTCACCACATTTTACCACCTTCTCTCCCCTTACTCTTCCTCCACTTTCCCATCCTCCTCCTCCCTATTCACCCACATATTGCATCGCATTAACCCTAATCTCCTCCTAACTTCACAAACAGATAGCCCATTTTAACAACCTTTGAAACTACACTTGGATAATATTATCATAGTACTATTAATTAATAGTATTATGGCCCACTTTAACAACCTTTGTAACTACACTGAGTTTTCTTTCCCATTTCTATGAACAAATTATTAATCATGGCTGAGTCTTAATCATATTAATCATATCTGAGTCTTAATCATATTAATCTCCTTGATAAATATTCACTGATGAGAAATTGATTCTGACAGACAAATCAATGTAATATAATAGAGATCTAATAAATAAACCACAAATATATAAGTATTCATTAAATGATACAGATGTCATTTCAACTTCATTTAACTTTATTGGGATTTATAGTAAAAAATTTGAAGAAAATGTGGGTTAGACCTTACCTCATACGAGACAGTATTATATATTCCAAAACATATTAAAATTCAAAGTTTTTTTAAACTATAGAAATACTAGACAAAAATTAAAATCAGCATTTATATTATATTGGAGGATAGAAAAGATTTTTTCAAGTAGGACTCTCAAGGCAGACCTCAATCAGGAAAGCACTGCTGGCTTTTCCAATTAAAAAAAATCTATAGCAGTGCCATCCAATATAACTTTCAGCATTGATGGAAATGTTCCATAGCTATACTGTCCAATACAGAAGCCACTAGCTGCACATAGTTAGGATACCAGGACACTAAAAATTTAACTAGTTAGACTACAGGATTCAACTTTTTATTTTAATTATTTTAAATTCAAATTACATTTAAATTTAATAGTCACTTATAGCTATTGGCTGCTATTTTGGGCAACATGGATCTATAGGTTTAAATAAAATCTTATAGAATGAAAATAAAAGTAAGCCACAAAATTGAAAGAAATACATCTGTTGATTGAATAACTATACTATATTCTTAAAACATACATTGATCTTACATAATAGTAAAAACAAAGTCCCTATTGGAAAAAAAAAGGAGAGTTTCAGATAACATACAAAAACAAATAAAAATAGCTAATAAATATATGAAAGCCATTCATCACTGACTAGTTACTGGAAAAATGCAAACTGAAACAACATACTGACAACTCTATTCTCCCTCTCAGCCCTCTCCTATTTTCACCTCATTCCCATTAGTCAGATTTGTGTCTATCCATTCTACTCTTTTTTTTCTTTTCTTTTTAAAAGTTTTTATACAAGTATAATTAACATAGAATGTTATATTAGTTTTAGGTGTACAATACAATGATTCAACAATTCTGTACATTTCTCAGTGCTCATAAAGATGAATGTACTCTTTTTTTTTTTTTAATTTTGAGAGAGAGAGAGACGGAGTGCAAGAGAGCATGAGTGGGGGAGAGGGGGAGAGAGGATCTTAAGCAGGCTCCACACCAAGTGTGGGGCTGGATGTAGGCTTATCTCACAACCAAGAGATCAAGACCTGAGCTGAAATCAAGAGTTGGACACAACTGACTGAGCCATCCAGGTGACCCAAGATGAATGTAGTCTTTTTTTTTTTTCACAGATAAATTTGTCTTTAATGCATCTTTCTCTTCCTTGATTAATTATTTTTGTGGCACCCACGTGGCAAAAAACTCAGTCTTGGATAAATACAACAGTCCACAGCACAGACACTAGAGCTTGTCACAGAAAGCCAGACCTCTGCAGAGAAGAGACCCCTGAGCGTGGGGGTCTCACTGGCTCAGTCTCAGCACACTCTGGCCATCCTGCATGTGCCCTTTACCAGTGGTCCCTCCTTATTTCTTTCTACACTGGCTCTCTTAAAAACTTTCCACTATTTCCAAATTCTAACTTTGCCATCTCCGACCTATCGGCCACTGGTCTCAGCTCCTACTTCACAAAAGAAACTAAAGACCACCCAACAAGAACTTTCTCAATCTCCAGCCTATATAACCTTCACATTTACTACTTTTCTATTTATTCTTTATCCTTCCACTATTATTACCACGGATTCCTCAAGGTCCAAGTCTATATTCCACCCACATTCTGGATTTCATCCTCACTTTTATATCCATTCTTTCTCTTGGCTTTTCTATTTCTCCCCATATAATAGCATCTCTCCCTGACGCATTCAAATAACCAAATTCACTCTGATTTTGCAGAGAATACATAATGCATTGGCTTACAAAATCAGCTCCAAATCCCAGCTCTGCCACTCACTGCTGTATGATCATGTTCAAACTCATTCATGTCTTTCTCCTTATCTGTAAAATCTATCTATAGTATAGTCATGAACACTGAATGAAAAAATTTCCACAAAGCACTTAGCATGGTGCTCAGCAAATGCTAAGCTCTTAGAAAATATGTCATTTTCATTATATTGCTAATTTTTTAACTCTCCTTGGCGTCATATTCTTTCCAGCCAACCCCCATCTCTTTCCTTCAGTTCAGAGCAAAACTTTTAAAACTCTTTCTCTGAACTAATTTTAGACTTACAGAGAAGCTGCAGAAGTAGTACAGAGCCCCATGTACCCTCCACCAAGTTTCCCCTAATGTTAGCCACATTGAGTAACCGTGGCTCAGTGATCAAAACCAGGAAATTATTATTGGTGCAACACTATTAAACTACAGCCTTTATACAAGTTTTGCCAGTTTTTCCACTAATTGTGTTTTTCTGTGCCAAGATCCAATCTGGGATTTCCACCCTGCAACTAGTTGTATTTCTCCTTGGGCTCCTGTAACCTTCCTGTATCTTTCTGAGTCATGACCTTAAAACTCTGGAAGACAATTAATAAGTTATTTTGTAGAATTTTGTGTCCTTCAGTTTGGGCATGTCTGATGTTTTCTCATGTTACAATTTGAAAACTTCTTGCATTTTTAGTAAAATACCATAGAAATGATAGTGCCCTTCTCAGGACATATCAAGAGATTCATGATATCAGTATAGCAGAGAAAAAAATTGTAAGAATTATCTCCTCTCACTGCTCCCATTTCATGTCTTTCAGTCTGCTTCTCAATCCACTGTTCACTGACTTCAGTCCCCATCAGTCTGTTGAAACTGCTCTTATCAAGGACACCAAGAACTCTTTAGCGGTTTGATTAAAAAAAAAAAAAAAAAAACTTCTTGGTCCTTCACTGTTAGGTCACACAGTAGCCTCAACATTGCTGAGTGCTCTCTCTTTCTCAACACATGCACTCAGCTGCCACAATGCCACACTTGCCTGATTTATCACTGACCTTCCTATATGCTTTTCTCAGTCCCCTTTCCTGGCTCCTCTTCTGTTACCCTTCCTCTCAATATCAGAGTGCTTAGTAATAACTAGGCACTTTCCCTGGAAGAAGGCATCTATGTCTCTGGTGCTACTTGCCATCCATATACAGACAATTCCCACATCTATACCTTCAACACATTTCTCTCTCCTAATTTTCACAACTATAAATACAACTGCTTTCCAAATATCTCCATAGATATCCTACAGGAACCATAAACTGAAATATCCCCCAACCAATCCTAAAGTTTCGCCTTGTGAAATATGCTTTGTATTACATTTCAGAAAACTCCCTCAAACCTACTAAGCCACTACAGCTATAAACTCAAAAAAGTAGAGAGCAGGTCAAGAATGTTATCTGTCTTTTGAAGTAAATTGTTATTAATGCGGTATAAAATTGCATTAGATTTTGTGGCAGCCATACCACAAAATTGATGTATATTGAGCTGACTACAAAAGAAAAATCTCCATTTTTTAAATATAAACATTGCTTAGCTGTTCCCCCAGTTCTATAGTTGTACAGATAAAATTTAGGACACACTATGTCACTGTGTTGAATCTGGCCCATCATTCAAGTCTGATATATTCTGGGATCCAAACATAGTAATTCAATTATTTGTTAAATCAAGATACACTGAGCAAGCATTAAATACTCAACATTTTGTGAGACACTACAAGTGCAGTAGTGAGACAGACTTTTAGTTGTAACCTCAATCCATTCTTCTATCCTTGCACAGTATTACAGTTTAATCTGGGCTCCTGGCCATCAGCTAGATACAACACTGTCCAATAGAAATACAATGAGGATTACATATGTGATTTTTAGATTTTTAGTATCCATGTTAAATGAAGTAAAAAGTGGTAAAATTCACTTTAATCACATATTTTATTTAGCCCAATATATCTAATGTATTACAATTTTAACCTGTAATTAATTTAAAAAGTATTAATGAGATATCAGGCAGCCTTTTTTCATTCTCAGCTCTTGAAGTCAATGTGAATGCTACCCTCAGAGCATTTCTCAGTTCAAACCAGCCACATTTCAAGAGTTCAGTAGCCTTGTATGGCCATTGCTACTGTACTGGATATATAATAGGTAGAGAGGTGTAACCATGTAACCTATCTTACAACTAAAAGTGTGAATACAAGTTGCACTTGTAATTTAGTCCTCATTTGCTTAAAACAAAACTACTTATATATCAGAATATCTGGTACAGCAGCTTAAGCCTTAACCTAAAAAACACAAGATTTGAACAAGCAACCACATCTTGGCCCTGAGTTTGGCATCCCTCCCATATGCAAATTCAATGAGGATGTTTTCTTATTCTTCATCTAAAACAAGAGACCCAAATACAATGAAAAAGTAGGAAAAAATAGACTAGAGCTCTGTGACACACAACTGGAAACTTACATATATAGGTTGTAACAATCTATTAGGCAGGAGCCTGCTAGTACAATCATTCAATTAGTAACTCATCTTCGTAATTGTCTTTGCATCCAACCTATAGTTCATTCCATCCTGTCATAATGTCTGAGAATTAGGAGACATTTCTTTGGCCCCACAGGCTCTCTAGTACATCTCCAACATTTCTGGGCTTATTCTGCCACTATTAAGGAATCAATGCACAAAAACTCCTTGATGTTTTCAATATTACATTGTACCTCCTACCCTCACCTAAGAAAATGTAATAGTGCCTAAACAAATGAGTCACTGTCATGACTACTTACAATACAGGAGAGATTAAGAATGCCAGTTTTTTTAATCACTAGTGATTGGTAGATTTCCAGGATTTCTGTAGAATGTATTTATGTCGTGTGTGCGTGCGTGTGTGTGTGTGTGTGTGTGAGAGAGAGAGAGAGAGAGAGAGGGAGGGAGGGAAGGAGGAAAGGAGGGTGTGTATATGTACAGCAGGGTTTAAGGGATACACAAGTGAACCTGTCTTAACTCTATATTTGCATAAAAAGAATACAGTTATTTGTTTAGGTTCTATCTTACAAATAAAAAAATAAGATTTCTAAAAATGCTTCCATTCATTTTTACATAAGCAAAAAATTCTATTCATATTAAAATGATATTGTCACTTTTACCATTATTATTTCCTAGGCTGGGGTAGCCAGTGCTCATCTCTCAGTGAGGCACTTCACGTTTTCCAATGGCAGACAATCTATGTGAATTAATAGCAAGAGATGTTGCAGAGTTTGTTTCAGTCATTGTCTTAGTATCATTGTATATCTATATATATAGATTATATATTATAATTATACACACACATTATAATGTGATATATAATGTTGTGATATATAATGTATAGAATATATAGATTGGCACCTGTCCCAAATGTATAGAATACACACACACACACACACACACACACATATATATATCTCACAAATACACATGAAGAAAGAAAGAGTTAATGGCCAAAGTCACTGGGCAGATAAGAAATCAATAAAAAAAAAACCATACTCTACTCTAAAACTTCACTGATTCATTTTCCAGTCATTCCTGTCTAAAGACAGCAGCTCTCTCTCTTTTACCTCCCCCCTCATGGACTAGGAGAAAGGTGCCATGTAAATGGGAGAAGACTCATTGGCATCTCAGTATATCTCATTAAAGCGCTGCATTAGCCACAGATTGTGGTTTAGCCTCTGACAGGTTTGAAGGGATGAGTCATTCATTCAATGACTGACTTCTTTCTATTTGGCAGGTCACAATAATGACTGCTATGGCACCTGTCCCAAATGTATAGAATTCTTTTTTTGTAATTTATTTTGAGAGAGAGAGAGAGAGAGAGAGAGAGAGAGCACATGAGCATACATACACATGTGCAAGCAGGGGAGGGGCAGAGAGAGAGGGAGGGAGGGAGAGAGAGAAAAAGAGAACGAGAGAGAATCCAAGAAGTCTCTATGCTGTCAGTGTAGGCCCTACATTGTGCTTGAACTCACAAAACATGAGATCATGACCTGAGCCATAATCAAGAGTCAGACACTTAACTGACTGAGCCACCCAGGAGCCCCATAGGATCCTTTATAGCTTGAGATACCAGTGGGTGTATCTTTTTTTAGAAAAAACAGGAACACAAGGTTTTATTATTTTCTTTACTTTCTTGGATAGTATGAAATATTTTGAAATATTTCATCCTTCATCAACTCTTAGCAATCCCATTATATTGGATCCTTCCTCCCTAAACCATAAGTAGTTAAATTAAAGAAGACAGAAAAGCTGGCTGAATGAGCATTAGGAATAAAGATTCATAGGGGCACCTGGGTGGCTCATTCGGCTAAGCATCTGACTTCAGCTCAGGTCATGATCTTACAGTCCGTGAGTTTGAGCCCCGCATCAGGCTCTGTGCTGACAACTTAGCCTGGAGCCCGCTTTGGATTCTGTGTCTCCTCTCTCTGCCCATCACCCGCTCACATTGTCTCTCTCTCTCTCTCAAAAATAAATAAAACATTAAAATTTTTTAAAAAAAGATTCATAGAAACTTTTCTACTACAGAACCCTCTCAAAAAAGCCCTTCCTCCTCAGGACAGCAGTTAAAAAAAAAAAAGCAGAATTTAGGATGATCACTGTGTCTGCTACTGCACTAGAGTTTTCAAAGTGATTACCTAAACATGACTTTCATTAAAATGTATAGTAGTTTAATAGGGTGCTATTATTTTCTTTATTATAATTCTTGTGCCTAATAAATAAGAAACCTAAGGTTTAGAGGTATTAAACAACCTGTCCATAGTCAAACAGCTAATAAGTGGCAGATTATCATATTTCTCAGTTCAAATCCAGAGTTCTTGCCACAAATGGCCTCAGAAGATTGCAAAAAGGCTATGCTCTTAGAAGTGTACTTAAATATACAGGACCTGGTAAAATAAGAGAACTATGTCAAAAAACAAACTCTGACTTTGTACCATTAAATGAAAACTCATAAACATTAATTAAAAAATTCAAAACTTTAAAATTGTAACACCAAAATGAAATGTTCATAGATTAAATAAGCCCTTAACTATTATATATTTGGATGGTTGAACTTAGTTTCTGTATCATTTTGAGAGTCTATATCTCTGGAAGTTTAGTAGATTAGATGTTCTATATTCCTTTGCTGACGAGAAAGCCATCTCAGTAAGTGCAGATTTGTATAACTGTACAATTTCATGTTCAAGCATTTGTCATGTACTTCCTATGTGCCAAAAGCCTGGTGAACCTGAAGCCTGGGACACAGTCATGAGTAGAACCCAGATCATTGATTCTCTTTTATCCAGAAGCTGGTACACACACGATGCTATCTTCCCAAAAGTTTCTGTAGTGAGTGGATCAGATTCCTGGTCCACTCAGACCTGTGTTCTGTCATGACAATGGTACACATTGGAAGGGATGTTTGCCCATAGCCTATCAACCTCATAAAACTAGGAAGAGGCAGCCAAACATCTTCCACCTACCTTAATAATTTGTAACAAATGCATTTTCCTTGGATTTATTTAGGTAATTTTTTTTGAAGTGCCTATTTATTCACTCTGAGAGAGAGAGAGAGAGAGAGAGAGCAGGGAAGGGGCAAAGAGAATCCCAAACATGCTCAGTGTTGTCAGCGCATACCCCGATGTGGGACTCAAACTCGCAAACCATGAGATCATGACCTGAGCCAGTCAAGAATCATATGCTCAACTGACCGAGCCACCCAGGTGCCACTGTTTTGGTCCTTCTTAAACCTATTTGCATATTCAGTATCTAAATTCAATCCTTATTCAGTTAAAGCAAAAAGAAACATAACTGTATATATAACTAAACATTATAAAGCTGTTGAAATAGCAAGATATTTTTCTTTACTTACACTTAAATAATTGTTTTGCCTATATCTTTTTACTTTTTAACCAGATTTACGTGTTATGTAGTTAGATATAACCATAATAATAACTAAGAAGCTATTCACTATGAAACCTTTATTATAAAAAGGGATATGAAAGTGGCTGTGGACTTTCAATTTCCCAAACCACAAAACTATCCTTCCCAAAAAACTTAGGAAAAAATATGCACTTTTGGTACTTTCATTTTATTAAAAACCTGCTTCTAGCAGATCTTCTTCTCGAGCATTTTACAGTGATTCCCTAGCTAATGGTAATAACCAAAAATTAAAAACTACAGCATATGTTGAATGTCTGTATCACCCCATAAATCATATTTACTGTCATTTGTTAATATGCTGCTTTAATTTTAGAAAATTCAATGATAGTTCATGAATTTGCAGGATCTCAAAAATGTGGAAGACTAAAGGAATGTTGTTAATTTTAATGTATACTGGGAGGTCACATGACATTCTCAAATTTAATGGTAAAGTAAATTCAGTTAACTCTGCAGAAACATAAGGATTCTTACACAATTAGTCCCTTGGCTGGCCAAAGACAGATTAGGAATCAGGAAACATTTAGGAGCTCAAATCCAACACCTAAGACGTGCTTTGAAAATTTTCTACACCAAGTACAGCTGGTAAAAGGAGCAGTTTGAGAGGTAATCAAGGAGGGGTATGAAGACAGCTGATAATGGACAATAGCTACCATGAAAAATGAAAACAACTACTATATGCAAAAACTAATCTCTGAGTAATCATTCTTTGTACTCCAAGTCTTCATTCTCATCCTAAAGGATAAAGATCTACCTATATGTCCAGATAGAGGGAATTTGCCCTAGGACACGAGTTGTCTTAGTTTGCTTGGGCTACTATTACTAAATACCATTGACTGGGAGGCTGGAGACTGGGAAGTTAGAGACAGGGTGTCAGTAGGATCTGGCTCTAGAGAGGGTCCTCTTCCTGGCTTACAGATGACTTATCTTTTTGCTGAATCCTTACATGACAGCAAGAGGAAGCTCTGGTGTCTAGGCCTCTTATAAGCATATTAATGCCACTATGGGGGCTCTACCCTCATCAGCTCATCTAAACCTAATTACATCCCAAATAATCTTACCTCTTAACCCATCACACTGGGGGTTTTGGCTACAATTTATGAATTTGCGTGTGACATAAATATTCAGTCCATAATTCTGGTCATCAAACTTTAATGTGCCTAAGAATTATTATGGGGTAAGTAGGAAATATTTAGATCACCCGTCCTACAACACTTGAGATTCTGATTCATTCCATCTGGGAGGTGACCAGGGAATACTTTTATTTATTTTTTATTTTTTATTTTTTTTAACTTTTATTTATTTTTGAGAGACAGAACATGAGTGGGGGAGGAGCAGAGAGAGAGGGAGACACAGAATCCAAAGCAGGTTCTAGGCTCTGAGCTGTCAGCACAGAGCCTGATGTGGGGCTCAAGCCCACGGACCATGAGATCATGACCTGAGCGGAAGTCAGATGCTTAACTGACTAAGCCACCCAGGTGCCCCCAAGGAATACTTTTAAAAGCAAGCCATGGAATTCTGATGCAAGGGTCCACTGGCCACACTGTGAGACATCCTGTTCTAGGTTACGTTTAGGCAGAAGGGATTGCTTACAAGTCCCTGTGCTGTGCCTGAAGGAGTGAGAGGAAGTGTTCTGAGATCAGACTGTCTTATGTATGATAAGAGCCAGAGCCACAAAGCACCAACATAGGCACATCTACATAAATGCAAAATGGTGTTTGATTTGATTAATGTATACAGATTCATTGTCCAATCTCCACCACCAACTATATTTCCATGACCTTTGGAAAACCATTTTTGAGCAAAGGGAAATAAAAAAGAATAAACTTAGATCATATCCTCAGATCCAATCCAAAGATGATTTTTTAAGATGGATTTCAAGAGGAGCAATAGATGGGAACTGACTGCCAATTGGGTAAACACAGCTGTGTGTAGGCTAATGGGGTCAGTCTAGTCAAAGAGAGCTCCATCTGAGCAAGAAATCATCTCCTTTATAATATGATATCATGAAAAATTATCTTAAAAGAGAAACAATAAAAAAACTTGTGAGGATTATATTTAAGAACATGTGATTTTTTTAATTTACTGATTTACTTTGTCTTCTCAGCTAAACATAAAGGGAAATCTATAGTCATAAGTAGTTCAAACAAACAAACAAAAGATAACATTCAGAAAAAAAGTCACAAGGAGAATTGCTCATTCAACTGTCCTAAAGATAATGTAGTATGTACGACCAGATAAAAACCCTGAATGGACAAGGCTTTTAAAGAATTAACTGTTGGAACTTAATTTTTTAAATATTGAAATCATAACCTTAACAGCTTCAAAGTATTTTGCAACACACATGTTATGATGATTTTTAAAATGATTATTGTTCACAAGCATAAGAGGGAAGCACCAAAAGAAACAGAATTATAATTCTGAGAAAATTAAAATTACTTTTAGTTTGTTGCGTATTTCCCTACAAAAGTTCAAATTGTCCTTCAAATAAAGGAAACTATTGATGTTTCAAGTAAAAGGAAAATGCATGCCTTCGGAATGCTGCTTATTATTAAATCATTTATATATTGGATCTACTCAAGTTATGTTTAGTAAAAGAACAGGCCAGTAAAAAAATGAAGTATAATTCCTACAGACAACTCCTCTTTAGAAGTAAAGACCTCCTTTTAACATCCATTAATGATAAACACTCCAAACAAATTAGGCACAGAAGAAACATATTTCAACATAATAAAGGCCATTTCTGACAAGCCCATGGGTAACATCATACTTAATGGTGAAAGGTTAAAAGCTTTTTCTCTAAGATCAGGAACAAGAGAAGTGTACCCATTCTTACCACTTCTATTCAGTATAGTATTGGAAGTCCTAGCTAGAGCAGTCAGGCAAGAAAAAAAAAATAAAAGGTATCAGAATTGGAAAGAATGAAATAAAATTGTATCTATTTGTAGATGACATAATTTTATATGTAGAAAATTCTATGGAGTCAACCAAAAAAAACTGTTAAATCTACAATAAATTCAGCAAAGTTGCAAGATACAAAATTAACATAAAAAATTCAGTAGAATTTCTATACACAAACATAATTTTTGAAAAAAATAAAGAAATCAACCCCATTTATAAGAGCATCAAAAATAATAAAACACATAGGAATAAATTCAGTTGAGTTGAAAAACATCTACACTAAAAATTATAAGAAATTAATGAAAGATATTGAAAAAGGTACATATATAAAGATACATAAATAGAAGGTATCTCATGTTTATGGACTTGAAGAATTAATATTGTTTAAATGTCAATACTACCAAAAACCAAATATAAATTCAATGTAATCCCCATCAACATGGCATTTTTTACATAAGTAAAAAAAAAACACTCATAAAATGTATATGGAATCACAAAACCCCTAAATAGCCAAAGAAATCCTGAGAAAGAAAAACAAAGCAGGAGGTATCACACTTCCTGATATCAAGTGATGTTATAAAACTATAGTCATCAAAACAGTACGATACTGGCACAAAAGCAAATAGTCCAATCAAGAGCTCAGAAATAAACCCAAGCATATGTGGTCAACTAACATTTCAGAAGGGAGCCAAAAATACTAAATGGGGAAAAGACTGTCTCTTCAATAAATGGTGCTGGGATAACTGTATTCACATGTAAAAGAATAAAACTGGATTGCTTTCTTATACCACTCCCAAAAATTAAATAAAAATTAAGTCTTACAGTTGAAGATTTAAATATAAGAAGTTGAAACCATGAAACTCCTAGAAGAAAATATAGGAAAAAAGCTCCTTGACCTTGTTCTTGGTAATGATTTTTTGATAAGACTTCTAAACCATAAACAGCAAAATCAAAAATAAACATGGGACTACATCAAACTAAAAAAATTCTGCACAGAGAAAGAAACCATCAAAAAAGTAAAAAGACAATCTACGGAATGAAAACAAATATTTGCAAACCATATATCTGATAAGGAATTAACATCCAAAATACACAAAGAACTTATACAAATCAATACCAAAAAACCAAATAACCCAATTTAAAAAATGGACAAAGAACATGATTAGACATTTCTCCAAAGAAGATATATGAAAGGCCAACAGGTACGTGAAAAGATGCCCAACATCATGAGTCACTAGGGAAATGCAAATAAACCACAATGACATGTCACCTCACATCTGTTACAATGGCAGTCATCAAAAAGGCAAGAGATAACAAACGCTGGTATGGATGTGGAGAAAAGGGAATCCTTGTGCACTGTTGCTAGGATTATAAATTGGTACAGCCACTGTGGAAAACAGTATGCGGATCCTCAAAAAATTAAAAATAGAACCACCATATAATCCAGCAATTCCACTTCTGAGAATATATCCAAAGGAAACAAAAACACTAATTTGAAAAGATATCTGCACCCCATATTCACAGAAGCATTATTTACAACATTCAAATCACAGAAACTACATAAGTGTCCATCAGTGGATGAATCGATAAAGAAGTTGTGGTATTATAAATACAATGGAATATTATTCAGCCATGAAAAGCAAGGAAATCCTACTATTTGCAAGAACATGATGGACTTTGAAGGCGTTATACTAAGTAAAATAAGTCAGACAGAGAAAGACAGATACTGTATGATCTGATCTCACTTATATGTGGAATCATTAAAAAAATCAAAGTCATAAAAAAAGAGATCAGACTTGTGGTTATCAGAGGCAAAGAGTGGGAGGAGGGGGAAATGGAAGAAGGTTATCAAAAGATACAAACTTCCAGTTAGAAGATAAATAAGTACTAGGGATGTAATATGCAACGTGATGATGATAGATAACATTGCTAAACTATACATATACAGGAAAGTTAAGAGTAAATCCTGACAGTTCTCATCACAAGGAGAAATTTTGTTTTCCTTTTCTCTTCTTTTCTTTTTATTGTATCTATATATGAAGATGGATGTTAGCTAAACCTATTGTGGTTATCATTTCATAATATGTGTAAATCAAACCATCATGCTGTATGCCTTAAACCTATACAGTGATATACACCAATGAGTTTTCAGTAAAACTAGAAAAAATAAGTAAAGTCCTCCCAGATACCAACCTAAATTGCTCCTATTGATGATTCTAGAAAAATATTACAAGATAAAGGTAGGACTCAGGTAATACAATAAAAATTTATTATCCAATTTCTAGGTGCCTAGGAACTTGCTATCACTGGTACACTGGGGGGCAGTTTGATAAACATAAAAATGTTTGTAATCATAAATTATCACTGAAATTAAACTGAATATTTATATCTTTAGAATTTTATTTAATTTCTTTGAAAAGGTGAAGTTTTCCAAATATTTAGATTTATTTTGGATTTTGGTCCCAGGTTATTTGTAAGTACTGGTCCCAAAATGCCATAAGGCACAGAGATGGATTCCCTCAGGAAAACAAAAATTAGGTGGATGATTCCATCTATGAATCCTAGATGTCTCTCTAAAACTTTAGGAAATTAATTTAAAGGACAAAAATTTGGTTGGTTTAAAGCCAACAACTTCAAAGGGAACACAATGCACTTCTCTGCTTTAAAACACACACATAAACTCTGCTTTAAAACACACACATAAACTCATTTATAAAAGGACTGGGCCATCTTCAAGGCCAGAATACTTGTTCAATATCTAGATACAGGCTGCTAAGACTGATGAATGAGAGTGGAGGCAAAAGAAAAAGCTCACAACCACTCAAGGGTATCCTCCCATAGCCTTAAAAACATTCTTTCTTTGGTCAGCTTATTCCATTTTAATCCAAAGCATTATACAACCACTTGTTTAATATAATGAAAGAATTATATCAAAATGTAAGCTGAATTCCACATTACTGAAGTTCACAGAGAATGAAAGCTTTTATTAATTTCCTAGCCAGAATTATGTCCCTGCAAAAGTTTTTTTTAAAAAACTGCAGGAGCCACCAATAATGACAGTCAACAGATCAAACTCCCATATACTGATTGTATATAAGAAAAATAATATAAACATTAAGCAAATAAATAAGACAAAAAAAAAAAAAAACAAGAATTCCGCGGGGGTACTACCAAAGAAAGATGAAAACATCCACTAAACTTTGAAGCAGAATTCCTAATTCAAGTTTGATCATGGCATTCCCCTACTTCCTGTGTAACTTACAGTGAAATTAAAAGTCCAGGACATCGCCCACATTGCCCTACATGAGCACTCTGCTGCCTTCTTCTCCTACCTCAAACTTGTGCAGGCCACCTCCCCAGCCTGGGCACCAACTGGCTCCCTCAATCATGTGACCCTGCTCACCACACCTGTCACTCCTTATATTTAGTCTTGCCTAAGCCACATAATTGGGCACCCATTTTCTTGAAGGGCACGCTTTACTTTTCCTTTGAAACATTTATTAGCGTGTGTGATTATAGATTTGTGTAATTATTTAATTTTTCTCTTCCTGAGGGCTTGTATATGGTGAGTAGCATAAACACTCAATAAATGCTGTTAAATTAATGAAATCCCAGGTCTGACATTTATTAGTGGTATGTTATTTTAGACAAGTCATCTGACTTCTCTGAGCTTCAGTTTTCTTATCTATAAATATGGGCAATGACACCATAACCTCTCCGTATTTTATCTGGGCTATATTTACAAAAACATTTTGCAAAATTGGAAATTTAAGGCATTATTACTTTTATGACATTAAGATCATAATCCAAAGAATAGTTTAGCTGACCATTATAGTCTTCATTTAGCTGCTAAAACACTGTATAGACATATCCAGAAAGATCTCATATTTAGTACTGATAAAGTTTGGTATTTAAGGAATATTACAGACTATTAATAAAAATCAATGATTCTTTGTAATTTATACTTAAAGTTGATATCACATTAGGTATCTCAAAACCGTGATAAACTTTATTTCCTTTAATACAATTCTTTTCTTTAAAAAGAAATCAAATTGGTATTACTTAAATTTCTATTTATGTGGATTATTACACCAGCTTAGAAAACAATATAGGGTGCATGCCAATTTATAATTCAAATACACTTTGACATGAACAACTATTTGAATGAACATGACAATTAGACATATACTTTATGTACCAAAATGATATGACTGGCCAATCATAAGTAGACTTGCTGTCCAAGCTATTTTTCTAAGGGTGGAGATTCATTTATGCTGATCTATGCACAATTCTCACCTCATCCCCACTTCCAGTGGCAAGGGAAGAGGATCTACGGTCCTAGGGCACTTCTATCAGAGTGAAGGGAGCCAACAAGTGCCAGACGGAACATGACCATGGTCTCATCTTTTCTATACCTCAACCCACTGGCCTAATAGCCCCAGACAGCAAAAGATTTGTGATGCTAAAAGAATTTACTCCTGTCTGGATATTTTGGGGATTTGACTCCTGTCAGGTATTGCAACAAAGTCAAGTGATTTCAATTTACCAAGCAAGGACAAGAAATGGTTTCAGGAAAAACCAAGGTGATGAACTATTGAGCATTCAGTTCATTAGCTGTCATCCATCTTGACATCTTCATCTTTCAAGCAGTACTGCAGAAAATCAAAGACTGTACTGCCTCCTTTAAAAAAAAAAATCCAAGAAGGAAACCATATCCTCTTAAAGTTAAAGGGACCATGAAGGCTATTTCAAATGGATTATGAAAGATAACCACTGCTGCAAAAGTGAAAATTTTGATAGATGCTCAATCATAAATACTACCTGTCCCCTTAAAAGACAATCTTAAAAATAATATCATTAAAAATATGTGCTGAGTGAATTGCTGGAGTAATTTTTAGCTTATTTTAATTTGATGCATTCTGCATTTTAATATGCAGTAGTAGTGATATGCCAAATAACTGACCTTTTAGAAATAGCATCTTGGAAAAAAGACCCAAGAGAAAAAATGTTTTCCTGAAAAATCAGCCAATAAAATGTGGGCAGTAAGACTCCAGTGACACCGCCAAGTATAAGTAATATCACCTCTCTTCTTTTGTTTCTCTGCTCTGCTTATTCAGCATTGAGGTAGTGAAACTCCAGTTTTTTTCTGCACTTATAAGAGTTTCCTGGAATTACAGAGTAGTGGAAGCAACCAAAGACATTAAAGAAATGGTTCATAACCTTCCCTAGCCCCTATCTCTTACCAAGGGGAAAGAAACTGCTCCATTTCAAGGTCTTAGAGATCCCTAGAGATAAAGGTGAGATGAACATCATTCTGTACTTCTGTTTCCCATGAAAAATTTTATTAACACTAAAGCCATTGTAATATTGCCCTTGAATTCTCTTTCCTTAAATATTCAAAGAATAGTCCTCCTGCCCTACAGACACTAATAAACAAAATAAAACAAAAACCCTCTCCCATGTATCCCTCTTCTGAAATCTCCACTCAAAACATCTAAGTCAGGCTGTGAAAGAAAATGTTAACTCAGCTGGTATTTTGTATTGACTAAACCTCATGGCCTAAGACATAGACTCTCAGAAGGCACTACGGTCTAGAGTCATTGGAGAACTGAGCAACTACCCAGGTGGTGATCTGTCCCTCAGGGAAAGCCCTAGGTTCAGGTGTTTTTGGGAGTTGAAGACAGTGTTCAGTATCCAAGTAAGTGTCTACATCTGAAAATTATTTCCAAGGTCTTCATCCTGGAAGTCTTCAACATATTACTAAAACTCTTATAATCATCCTAGTAGTACCACTATACCTCCCCACCCTGATATACTGCATAATTTTGGCCAGGCACAATGTACCAGGCACACTGTGTAAAGCAACTCATATAACACCTGCAATAACTATATGAGGTTGGCATTATCTTCAATTGATAGATGAGAAAACAGAGGCAGGAAACATGCTCTAGGTTTTTGTAGCTTCAACCACAGTCCATGGGATAGCAGGTATACCACCACCTCTGAACTTGTAAAAGCAGAATCTCAGGTCCAACCCAGACACTGAATGAGAATCAGCAGTTTAATAAAATTTCCAGGTAATTTATATGCATATGAATATTGAAAAGAATTTCTCTAGGTAAATAAAATCACTGAGATTTAAACTCCAGCTCAAAAATCCGTATTTTTTTAAAGTTTACTTTTATTATTTTGAGAAACATACAGAAAGCAATTGGGGGAGGGATAGAAAGAGAAGCAGACAGAATCCCAAGCAGACTCCATGCTATCAGCATGGAGCCCAACGTGGGGCTCAAACTTATGAACTGTGAGATCATGATCTGAGCCGAAATCAAGAGTCAGAGGCTTAACCAACTGAGCCACCCAGGTGCCCCCAAAAATCAAGGTATAAAATAGTCCTCTTGAGGCACCTGGATGGCTTAGTCGGTTAAGCCTCAGACTCTTGATTTAGGCTCAGGTCATGATCTCAGGGTCATGAGATCAATCCCCCCATTGGGCTCCACACTGAGCATGGAGCCTGCTTAAGATTCTCTCCCTCCATCTCCCTCTGCCCATCCCCTCATCAAAATATTTAAAATAGTCTCTTCTTGATGATGCAATTACAGCTAAAGGATGAAAAGCATTGAGTACATTTATACTTAGGCATGATTTTTTTCATTAGCTAACAAAACTTGATACTGAGAATTATAAATTCTGGAGGAGAAAAGGGTAACTGGGAATCATAGAGACAGTAGATACCCTTGTAGGGGAGTACAAGAGAACCACTGGGAACACTCATTGGGCTAAAAGCATACTTTGTCCATTTCACAGTTTGGCTAAAGACTAAGGGCTGAGTCTCTTAGTAAAACTGTTCCAGCTCACCTAAAGTGATATCTGACATCGAATAACCCTGACAAGAAGTTCAAGCAGTCCTTAAATGCACAGGATGACTTTCTCATAAATCAAGTCATTCTCTAGCCTGTGCATAAGAATCCAGAGACATTCCTTTGCTTAATATACATACTTACTCTTCAGATTCTTACATCAGACAATCAGCCCAACATTGAGCTCTCTAGAGATACCAAGTACTTCATGATATCTGATAAATAGAAATATCTGTATGAGTGGGAAAGTTTTTAAATGCAATTTTGGTTTTTCCACTATGTATAATAAACCAAACTATATTAACCAATCAAGCATCCATCTGGGATCTGCCGTGATGGAATTGAAGCCTAAGAAGTAATCAGCATATGTTATTTTTATGTGAATTAGCATCTGCTCTTAAAAAATATCCCTTAAATTTAAGTTGGTTACACACTTCTGCTATAGTCTTATTTACACTATCAAATTTTCTAAGCAAATCTTTTGATATCCCAGATAGAAAGTTATACTGTAGGCATCCACAATTCAAGTTATCATAATTAGCATTATTTCTATTGCCTTTTCATTAAAAACTAACTAGACCCTATTATCTTTCCTTCCTTTTACAACTAGAAAATTTAGTGACTTTTATAGTACCTAATTTCTTTAATACTTTAATGAGATAATATTTTTATTTTTTCTTGGAGGAGAATTTTAGTACTATTTTTAAGTGCATTTTTCTTGTCCATTATATTGTGTTATTGTAACCATGTGTCTCAAAGAGACACCTGTGTTGTATCAATATCTATGCCTTTGAGATTCTTTATTTAAAAATGAAATTTTGGCTACATGACTTTTCACTATGAAAATTTTTCCAAATACCACATACATTTTAAATATAAATGAAACAGAATATAGGGCAACTCATTTTTGAAAGGAAGATTACAATTTTTCACCAAACTTTCATTCTAATACTGGAAAGTATACACTAATTTTATGTCACAAATGAGATAAGAGCAGATGAGATTAGAACTTCTGTTTATATAATCAATATTTACTCTAGCTCCTATCAGGAAGATCTGAAAATGTAATAAATAAGCTATATTTCTTTTGGGGTATCTGTGTATGTGAAGATTAAAGGCATTGGCAGTGCCTGCAAATGAAGTCCTTTATTTTCTGTAATAGAACAATACATGCATTGATTGGCATTATGACTGCTTTAAAAACTAATAGCATGAGCCTTAGCATGTACTGTGTGGTTAACTTTCAGACCCAGAAGGCCATTGGGTACTATTCTGGTCATCCCCTGCTACATAACAACCCACCCCCAAAATTGCATGGCTTATGACATTTTTTTAATCATCTCTTATACTTTTATAGGTCAAGAATTTAGGAAGGGCCCATCTCAGCAATTCATTTATGCCATGAGACACAGACAGAAGTTACCCACACAGCTGTTGGCTGGCCTGCTCCAGAGAGGTTAAGCCAGCTTCACTTACATTTCTGGAATCTTGGTGGAAATGGCTAGAGGAGTGGGCTGAGCTAGACAGTTGACTGCACCATCTACATGAGGCCTCTCCAATGTGGTGGTCTCAGAGTAGTCACACATCTTACTTAGCAGGCTAGGGTTCCCAGAGAAAATGTCTTAAGAGTTCTGGACAGAAACTGTAAGGCTTCTTCTGACAGCCTCTGAATTCCCAGAATGTGATTTCCGTTACATTTATCGGTTAAACAGGTCACTAAAGTCAGACCAAATTCAAAGGGAATGAATTTAAACTCCACTCCTCAATAATAGGAGTAGCAAAACCATGTGCAGACATCTTTAATCTACCACAGATAACCACTTAGATCTTTACGCCCTTGTTTGTCCAACTGAATAAGTGGAGTTGGACGTGTAGCTAAATAAAGAAAACTGAAGATATACATAGTATATATATATATAGAGAGAGAGAAACAGGGGGAGTATAAATATAAATACAGATATACACACACATTTAACAGAGTAAATTTCCAATTTAGTATGATTTAAAGTAGATCTGGGGTACCTGGGTGGCTCAGTCTGTTAAGTGCCCGACTCTTGATACCAGCTCAAGTTGTGATCTTGCAGTTGTGGGATCAAGTCCTGTGTCGGGCTCTGTGCTGACAATGTAGACCCTGCTTGGGATTCTCTGTCTCCCTCTCTTTCTGTCCCTCCCCTGCTCACTCATGCATGCTATACATCTCTCTCAAAATAAAGAAACTTAAAAAAAAATTTTTTTAATTAAAAAAATAAAGTAGCCCCCACTTTTCTAAATGTAACTCCCTCATTGAGTCCAGGCTTGGAAAATAAGTTGAATAAGTAATACAGAATAGAAAATTAATTATCCCAAAACTAATCATCCACATTAAAAGCATATATTTCACCACCACTATCCATTTGTAGGTTAATTCTCTTCTTTTCGCCATTTGTAGCTGCTTAGCACATCTTTCAGATGCTGCTAAAGAAGACAGCAATGAGATACTATAACCTATCTATCAGAATAGCTAAAAAAAAAAACTTACACTATGAATTGTTGGCAAGGATGAAGTAACAAAAACTCTCATTCATTACTGGTGGGAATGCAAAATGGTAAAATCACTTTGGAAGACAGTTTTGTGCTTTATTATAATGCTAAACATAATCTAAGGATAGATTTGGCAATTGCTGGATTTAGCAGGATGATTTTAAAATTATGTACATAAAAACATACATATGAATATATGTTTATAGCAGCTTTATACATAATCACCCAAAACTGGAAGTACACCAGATGTCTTTCAAAAGGTAATGGATAAATAAACTGTAGTATATCCCGACAGTGGAGTACTCTTCAGAGATAAAAAGAAATGAATTATCAATCCACAAGACAAACTTGATGAACATTAAGTGCACAATGCTAAGTGAAAAAAAGCTAGTATGAAAAAACTATCCATTGTATGACTCAATTTACATGAACTTGGAAAAGGCAATCAATCAGTGGTTACCAGCAATTTGGAGAGGGGGAAGTGTTGAATAAGCAAAACATGGGAGATACTTTTGGTGCTTTGAAACTATTGTGTATGATATTGAGGTGACAGATACATGACACTATTCATTTGTCAAAACCCACAGATATTTATAGCGCAAAGAGTAAACTTTAGTGTATGAATTGACAAAAAAATTGGGAGGTCAGGGGATCCCAGTACGGAATGCAGACTGTAACAAGAGAATCTAATTGTATTACAACTATATAACCTCCCTGAAGGGGGTGAGGTTAACTGTTGGTGATAAAAATAACTTTGGAAATTACTAAAGAAAAAAGGAACTGTACCTAAGCACAGTATTCTAGTTGATAAAGTTGTTTTTCATGGGGTACAGGTTAACAATTCTGAAATCATTATACATGGATGACAGATGGTGGGACCTCATTGTTGGAGTAGAAAGTTATGGATAAGCAAGAAGAGCAGGCTAGAATGATCCATGTGATGATAGACTGAAGTTTGAGACATCAATATGAACTCATATTCAGTTTAATATAGATGCAGATGGACAGAGAAATAATTATAGATATATGTGTGTACAGAGGTTTGCATATATCCATATATTTCCAAGCTCCGTCCACTGACTGAGAGAGTTAGAACAACACCTCCAGTAGCAGTGGGCACCCCAATATCCAGAACTTGGTTTCAAATTTCATTCTCCAATGAGAAGAACCAGAGCTCTTCAGAGAAATGACTGATTCTCGTGACACTGGGAAAGGCACTCAACCTCCATGGTCTACCTTTCAAAAACCCATAACCCCAGACTAATCATAAAGAAACATCAGGAAAACCCAAACTGAAGGACACTCTCCAAAATACCTACCAGTATTCATCAAATTGTCAAGGTCATCAAAAATAAGTCAACTCTGAGAAACTGTTACCATCTAGAAGAGGACATGACAACTATATTTAATGTACAGCTCAGGACAGAAAATGGATACTATGTAAAACCAAAGAAATATGAATGAAATGTGACCTTTAGTTTAAAAAGAAATGTTGCTGCGGGGAATAAATAAGATAATTACGATAAGAAGGAAGCTCACACACCTGTGTTGACAGAAAAATTGAGGTATGACCAACGAATTATTTAACTATTAAACCTTTTTGTGATTTATTGCTAAAAAGAAAGAATACAATAATCTGAAGAAAAAATGGAAATGTAGTTTTATCTGCCTATATTGAAATGGAATAGAGAAAAGAATACTCCCTAGAGAGAACAAAGGTTCTAAAAGGCAAGGAGAGGCTACAAAGGCACAGCAACAGACCCAGGGTGGGTATGGGTTGGGGGTAGAAGCAAGACAGCCTCATGCAGAAGGAGAAATGAGGATGAGAGTCATCAAAAAGGTATTTAAGAGTTTATAAGTTACTGAAAACCAGGATGCTCCTTTATTAACTATCTATCTAACCCTGGAAGCAGATGATTTCTAAGTCACAAACTTCTGAGAAGAGGCACTCCCACCCAAAACAATACAATAAAAGGAAAAGGACTTAGTAAATAACACTTAACCTCTGAAAGCAAACAGAGACAGAGACAGAGACAGAGACAGAGGTTGAAAGTAAACTACATACTATGGTAAGAAGAATAATTGTCCCCCCCAAAGATGTCCATGCCCCACTCCCTGGAACCTGTGAGTATGTTACACTACATAGGAAAACTTGGTCATAGATAGAATTAAAATTGGTAATCAACTGAATTTTAAAAAGGAGATTACCCTGGATTATCTAGGTGGACCTAATATAATCACAAGTGTTCTTAAGTGGGAAAGAGGAAGGCAGAAGAACCACAATCAGGGAGATGGTGTGTTATTCTACTCAGACTACTATAACAGAACACCCCAGTCCGGGTGTCTTAACTGAAATTTATTTCTCACAGTCCTGGAGGCTGAAGTCCAAGATCAAGTTGCCAGCATGGTTGGTGTCTGGTGAGAGCTCTCTTTTTGGGTTGCAGAGAGTGAGCTTCTTGCTGTGTACTCACATGGCCTTTCCTCCTTGCATATAGGTAGAGAGAGATTGAGAGAAAGAGAGAAAGAAGCAAGCTCTCTGGTGTCTTTTTTGATAGGGATATTAATCCTACAAGATCAAGCCCCTCCCTTACAACCTCATTTAACCTTATTTCCTTAGAGGCTCCAACTCTAAATAGTCATGTTGGAGTCTAGGTCTTCAACATGTGAATGTGGGGTGACATAAACATCCAGTCATAACAGATGGTATCATCAGAAAGACTTGATTGGTCATTGCAAGATGCAAGAAGACCATGAACGAAGGAATGCAAGCAGCCTATAAGAAGCGGGAAAAGGCAAAAGAAAAAAGAAAAGGAAGAAAAAAAAAAGAAAAAAGTAAAAAACTAAATTCTCCCTTGAAGCCTCCAAAAAGAAATGCAGCCCTGATGACATGTTTTAGCTCACTGAGACTGATTTCAGACTTCTGAACCCCAGAACAATAAGATAATGCATTTGTGTTGTTTTAAGTCACTAAGTGGTGGCAATGTGTTATAGCAGCAATAGGACACTAATACAATTATGAAAAATGGATAGGCAACTTGAAAGAGAAAAATAAAAGCATTTAATTTGCAAACAGTTGTTCAAGGAGGACAAAAATAATATTGAAACTTACAGATATATTATAAAAGAAGATAACTGTCCATAACACATAATGCTTGACATAACCCTATCAAGTTCATAACAAATATGCTCCAGGTATTGTTTGGAATATAAGCCCTCCTCCTATTTTGTTAATGTCAATTCTGGCAGATGTGGACTTCAGTAACTAGCACAGCACCTGAAGCAGAGTAGGGGCTCAATAAAAAATAAAGCCATTATATAAACTAAATGGGGCTATAAAATAACAAAGCTCGCTATCACATATGGCATGTGAGATCGGGTACATTAGTAAAGGAAGGAAGAGAGAAAGGAGCTAAAATTAATTGGAATAAAAATAGAAGTCAAATTGAAATCCAAGTGGAAATGCTAATGCATTCTTAGTGAGACATTTTTAACCATTGACAAAGCTTCTGAGTTTCAGTTGGGTCTTCACAATGTCTTGCAAAAATGCATGGCAAACAGACAGCTGAACACCCACCAGCTAAAGCTGGGCTATGATTGTTCTGGCAAACACATAACCCAGAGTAAATATTGTCTTGCATGAAGATGTGAGGAGGTGGATTAGGCATTGTAATTACCATTTGCTGGGTATGCTTTTTAAAGATTTAATCATTTAGACGAGACTCAGCATCACTAAAAAAGAAGTCAATATTTCTGTGAGCCAAGGAGGGAACAGTACTGATGTTTTTCTTCTGTTCAGCTCTTACATATGCCTACCAAAAGTCAACTTCACCTGCTAGTGATTTATTCAAGATAGCACAGATAAAGAATCATGAGCAATAACTTCTTTCAGTTCATTTTCTTGAACACTCTATGTTCTCATATAATATTGATCAAAAATGTGATATTAAATAGGGTAGCAATTTGTAAAATTACATAAAAATCTTGCTATATTATCTTAATTAATTTTATAACCAGCACTCAACCACTGTCCTTTGTGGCATATCTAAAGTATTCATGTGTAGATTAACAATAGCAAAGGCAGACTCTGATAGCAGTTTTCAGAATATGACTTCTGTTAATCTTCTCCATGTCTACTGGCATCTATGACATAAATTCCTTTAATCTGAGTCCCTGACATTAAGCATTTGTAGAACAACATCTTGAGACACTGATTAGCATACCATTCTTTTGAGGTGGTAGCCCTAAATTTTAGTATACAGAAGATCACCTGGAACTCTGGATTCCTGGGCCCCATCAGAGAGATTTTAATTCTTTAGGTCCAGTATGGGGTTCAGGAGCCTATATTTCTTAACAAGCATTCTGGGTGACTCTGAACCATAGGATTGGTTATATATAACTAGATTCACTTTGCAATCATGTAAAAATCTGTACAATCATATTATTGCTCAAACTTCTTTCTTCCTTTCCTTAAATTTCCAAGCCCTTATGTACTTACTTCTTTCAGTCCTCACAATAATTTTGTGATTTAGGTGTTATTATTAGTCTCACTCTGACGAAGAGGTTAAGTCACTTGCTGTAATAGTCTACTCAGACTGCCATATCAAAATACCATGAACTGGGTGGCTTAACAACAGAAATTTATTTTCTCACAGTTCTGGAGGCTGCAAGCCTGAGATCAGGGTGCCAGCACAGTCTGGTTAATTTAGTACCAGGTCAGAGCTCTTTCTGACTTGTAGATAGCTGCTTTCTTACTGTGTACTCATATGGCCTTCCCTCAAGCATGTTCAGGAAGAACTCTTCTAATAAGGCCCCTGATCCTATCAGATGAAGACCCTAACCTTATATTCTCACTAAAAGCCCTATCTCCAAATAAGTCATGTTAGGGATTAAGGCTTCAACATAGGAATTTGTGAATGTGGCAGGAAGGAATGGTAGGGTTCAGAGGGGAGACAAAATTCAGTCCATAGCACTTGCCTATTACAACTAGTAAGTGGGATCCAGAGTTTGGACCCAAATTGGCCTGACTTCAGAGCCCACACCATTTCTACCCAACTTTGCCACTTTTCCCCTCCATCTGGGGCATTGGCAAGAAATCATGACTGGACCTCTCAGCGATAGGGGGATGGGAGCTAACAAAGATGAATAATCAAATGTTAATTATCTGAAAATTGATTTTAACAGAATCTACACTATTTCATTAAGCTTTGAAGACCAGATTGTATCTGTTGGCCATGACTACTTTATTCCTGCTAATTTATCACTGGTGAAGTATCTCCTCATGGACATTTAGACTTCAAAATATCATGAGTTGGTAGGCATGCATTGGAGAGAGGTTTATGCTGATGGTTGAGGCCCATATAGGAATGGAGATGGAAAGAAAAAGTGCAGAATGGATGGGCACAGGGGAGGGTAGATTATTATCACTGACTCTACTATTCTTCCTATGGAAAAAATAATAATAATTAATTTTCTCACTTAATATATGGCCAGCACTGTACAATATTTAAATATGTATACATTCCCTACATAAAAGATGTGATACATATAATGTATATTTTATATATACATTATATATCTCCTCATAAAAATCTTGAATATTGTATATATAATTAGAGCATAGGAAAATCAGTTAAGTTGCCCAAGTCATATAGATATTAAATGTGGAAGCAGGAATCACAGAAAACCATGGAGAAGTGAGGCATGATATTTAACATTTAGGAATTTGTCAAGGAAACTTTGTAAAGCTATTAAAACTCAAACTTCACATGAAGTTCCTTCACTCTAGAACGTAACTACATAGGAGATAACTCAGAGGCAAGGGCATTTACCAATAAATCAACTGTAGAAAAGTGTTCTCCTTATATCTCACTGAAAATTCTCACTCAGATGAAAAAATCATTTCCTCCTCCAAATAATCACATAGCGTTAACTTAAGTATAATGACATCTTATCTTTAAAACGTGTGTCTAACCATCATTACAGAAGGAAAAGTTTGGTTACTGAAATATATAGCCTCAAGGAAGAAAAGTGTTCTTCAAAGGAAATAACAAAAATTTTGTATAATAAAATTTCTGGTAAGCATGGACCTCTATAACCCTGGGGTTGAATAGGCTCATTTTTACATATTTGACATTCACAAATTCAATGAGAGATCATACTTTATCAACATCAACATCAGAAATTTGACTTCCCAATTATTTATTAATCAAAAATATCAAAAGCATAAGTGTGCTATTTGGAGAAAGAAAAAGGGGAGAGAAAAAAAGAAAGGAGGAAGGAAAAAATAAAAAAGAGTAGAGTAAGAAGAGGGTCATAGTAGTTTAGTTCATAAAAGGAGGGAGAGCTGTATACATTGCTAAGTCCATTCTCTCAAGGGCCATGCATGGCAAAGCCAGGACCACACACATATCAAAAACATAATTCCTATTCTGGTGTTTTTTCCTACTGCACCACATATTAAAATGCAAGAAAACCATATTCTCTATTTATTAAATGTTAACCTAAGAAATAAATGCATGGTTTGTAACTATTCCCAAAATGATCTTTATATAACTAGCATACTCCATTCATTTTTAAAAATGATTTTATTTAGGATCGAAGGTTTTTGAAGTCAATAATATAAAATTGATAGTATCTTTCACACTTGGCATTCACAAGAATCTTCCCTTGCTTTGTTTAATATATTCCAATTCTCATTTTCTATGCAGCATAGGTAAGGGAATAGAATGGGGGTGGGGGGAGACAGACAACTGTTAAAGCAGGTTGGTGATACAGAAAGGTTAAAAGTGAGAGGTGACAGGAAAAGTGTTCCAGATATCTAATGCTATATAACAAACACCCCAAACTTAGTGGTTAAAAGCAATAGCAAAATTTATTCTACGTGAGTCTGTAATCTGTATACGACTTGAAGGGGACTCCTCATCCCTGTTTCACCTGGCATCAACTAGGACACCAGAGGCGCGGGGCTGGTGTTATCTGAAGTCCTCAAATTAGGACTGAAACAGCTGGGATCGTTGGGCATTTCTATCTCTGTGCATTCTCTCCACATTTTCTCTCCTGCATAGTTGCTTAAGGATAGCTGAAATTTTTACATGTTGGCTCGGGACTCTCAACACGTGTCCAAGAGAGAGGTAGGTGGAGGCCATATCACTTTTATTACCTAGGTCAAAAACTATGCATTGCTTCAGTTGTGTTTATAAGCCTTCCCAATATCAAGGAAGAGAACACAGACCTCACCTCTACATGGAGAAGTAGCAGATTTACATGGTAGGAAGAGCATGTGTGATAGCTTATATTGGTGGGCTCATCTTTGGAATCTATAACCTGCACAGATATCCTTCCAGAAACTCTTAGGGAGCAGGGACAAAGGCACAATAAGAGGTTGTCAAACCTGGGAACTGCTCATTTCCTGCCCACCATAATCCTCACTGAACCAGAAAGTTATTACAGCAGTTCCTTTCTTGAGAAGCATCCACACCCCCTTCTCCAATCTTCTTACCAATGTCTACACATCAGCTCCATCTTAACAGTTGTGAGCCCCTGACAGTTCTGTTTGTTTGCCCAATTAGCCACAGCCCCAGATAATGGACAAGCATGAGTGCCTGCACAGCCAGAGCCAGTAAAAATCCATTCTTTTTTTATTACAACTTGGTAAAGCATTTTTATAACCGAGAGAAGCAAAGAAGAGAAGGGCAAAGGGAAAAGGCAAATGACAGAGGAGCAAAGGCAAATAACAGAGAGCAGATGAAGAGAGGGGAATACGAGAAAACAGAAGTACCACCTGCTGGTGTACTGCCCCTGGTTCTTGCCCATCCTGAGGCCCAGTGCCCTCCTTAAGCTCAATATACCACCACTGTATCCTTACACTAAATTCTCTTTTTTAAGCTACTAGAGACTCACCAAGGCACAATGATATCAATTTAAATATATATGATCTTGTGTCAAAGATTACTTGTATAGATGGACCATGCATGAAAGGGACTGGTCACCTTTTAAGTTTTTCTGAATCCAGAATGAGTTCTAACAGTAACAGGCTTCCTTTCTTTGAAAGTGGGCTTCTGTAAACCTCACCTTTTCTTTTGTGACCTGGGGTCTCTTAAGATACACACCATGCAGGTAAAAACTGACCACAGTAAGTAAAGGGAACAGAGTTTTAAAAAAATCCACCTGTTGTTACATATTACAGATCAAACAATGTAGCAGTAACTGATGATGAAGAGAAAAGCTGATGGCAAATGCAGCATGTGCAGAATGCAGTGATCAGATTCTTTCAGCCTCTCAGGCCAGTCAACTAACATTACTGTTAACCTAAAACAGCTGAAGGAAACAGGGTGGCAGGTAGTACTGCTATTACCCCAGGTGATTCATCCTTTTTCAGAATCTCTACTTGACGCCTGTATTTACAAAATGTTCCATCTATTGAAACTTTTTTCTCTTGATATTTTGACTTGGAAAAAAAATGCAGATGCTATCAAAGTCAATCAGTTACTTCTAAGCTGTTTAGAGCAACATTAGGTCATTTGAACTAAATTTAAAATTGATCAATCATTATCAGGATCAATCCAAAGCTTAAAAATACTCAGTGAGGTGGAATTTTATCTAATTTTTTATAAACATATATGTTTAAATACACAAATGCAGAAATATAAATATATAAAATAAATATAGAAATATATATAAGTATAATCATATAACACACATATAGCCTGATTCAAAGATTAGGTCAGGAAGCTGGACTGTGTGAGGGATAAATCACATGACACTAGATTTTGCAAACACAACAACTGAAAATTCTTTTAAAGAAAATACTCTCAATACACTTCTAGATCTCTAAAAAGTTATTTTTTTAATGTTTTATTTTTGAGAGAGAGAGAGCTCACGCAAGTGAGTCAGGGAGGGTGGAGAGAGAGGAGGACAGAGGATCCGAAGTGGGCTCCATGCTGACAGCAGAGAGCCCAATGCAGGGCTCAAATTCACAAACTGCGAGATCATAACCTGAGCTGAAGTTGGACGCTTAACCAACTGAACCACCAAGGCACCCCTAAAAAGTTTTATCAAATGTCACAATTTAGTACAAAAGCAAGGCTTAATCTTCCTAGTTTGGTTCTATAAATCTATTTACTTTAAGCTCTTTTCACTTTTTTCCTTTTGTTAATGAGAAACTAGGACAATTTAGTGTGGGGATAAAAAGAGTTCAGAGAGTAGTGCTTACTCCGTGCTGCCCTGCCCCTGTGGCCCTGTAAGCTACTGACAGAGGACCTGCTACTATCTTAGTTAGATGCACCTTGCACCACCCTCACTCAGTGACATTCTGCCATTTCCCTAGTTAAACTTCAGTCTAATAACATCTAGGAAAGGAAACATAAAATGCCATGTGGTGATGTCTAGCTCAAAGGAAAACATTATGGGTCATTCAAAGCCATGCTGCCTCAGGTCTGTGACAGTCAAAAACAAGCTCATAGAATGGCCAGAGCAGGCCACTCTCCACAGCAGGTGGGGAGGAGTGACTCAGAAGGATAAGGTTCAACTGGCCTGAGCATACACCAGAGGTAGGGAACTGCATCCACAAACAAGGACAAAACCAGAAAGGGGATGTGTTGCCACCCACAGCATCACACCTGTGAGTGTTTAACATCAGTACCCCAGCCCGTGGAGAGGTGGCTCAGCTGAATCTTCCAGTCTGCCATCCCCCTCTGACTCTCTAGTTGCTCTCAGTGGCAACCATCCCTGACATGTCAATACAGCAGTCATGCAATATATATTGAGCACTGTCTATACAGCAGTAATCAAAACAAACAAAAATGAGGAAGTAATCCATGGAGATAATTGGGAGAAGGGCATTCCAGGCAGAAGAGACAACTGCGATGGTCTGAACAATAAATGGGTGATTTATTCACAGGACAGCAAGGAAGCCAGTGTAACTGAAGAGTATAAGGGTGGGGGGTAAAAGAAAATGAGGTCAGATAGAAGGTCCACTTTACGCCTGTCACAGAAAGGATCTTGCCATTTACTCCTGGAAGCTGAGGGGAGAGATGAGAACAATCAACTGTGTCAAGCACTTTTGAGTAAACTGAGAACTGAGAACTGACCAACAGATATGGTAAGTTGGAAGTTATCAGGGACCTTGGCAGCTGAATGGTGGAAATCATGATTATTGCAGATTCAGGAGACAATAAGGAAGGGAAATTGGAAGCACATACAGTCAACACTTTCAAGATATTTTGATGTGAAGGGAAGAAGATAAAAAGGGGCAATAACTTTAGAGTGACGTGGGACCAAGAGGAAATCTTTAAATATGGGAGAAATACCATTTTTTATGCATTACCTGGAAGGATCCAGTAGAAAGGGGAAAGTTACGATGCAGGAAACAAAGAAGTTCTGGAGCCAAGTCCTGTGTGAGGGGGCTGTGGCCTAGGGTGCAAGTAGAAGGCTGGCTAAGCAGACCATGGATGGTTCCTCCTCAGGAAAGGGAGAAGAGACAGTTACTGGGGTGTGCAGATCAAAGGAGATGAGTGGTGATAGAGCCTGAGGGAAGGTATTCCTTCTTTCCTGATTACTTCTGGTCCTCACTGAAAGGGGAAGAAAGATCATCAGCAGACAGCTCACTGTCAGGTTGGGAGATAAAAACTTGGAGGTCAGAGATCTGAAGAGAGAAGGAACCATTGTCTAGAAGAACGAAAGTAAATGGAGGTCTAAGGAAATAAAGTATGATTGCTGAACAGCATGAAGAGTTCACTTGAAGTAAGTAAACATTCATTAATCCATTGCTTTATCCATGTATTTATTCCTTAAGCAAATATTTATGTAAATATAATATCATATTAGTAAATGTAGGAGAGGAAGCTATGAATGCCTCTGCCCCTTATTTGCCTACTTCTGTCCTCTGTAATTGAGAGTTCCCTAAGATTCTCTCCACAGCTGCCCTTGAAATTCTCATCCTTTGGGATGTCATCCAATCACATACGTTCATGTACATTACAGACTTAGGGTAAACTACCCCTAAATACATACTCTCTCACTGAAACGGTGCACCAACTGACCAGTAGCATCATAATGAGAGAAACATGTGTCACTGAAAGCTTTCTAGAAGTCCATTAATAAAAGTAAAAAGACATGAGATAAAATTAATTTTAATAATATATTTTATTTAACCCAATATATCTAAAATATTTTCATTTCAAAAATAATGTAAAAGTTATTGAGATCTTTTACATTTTTGGTGCTAAGTCTTCAAAATTCAATATATATTTTACACTGAGAGCACATCATTCAGTGTGTATGTTATAACCTGTAGCGCATACTTACAGCCACGCTTCAAGTGCTCAGCCATATGTGGTTTTGTTGGACAGAGCAGCTCTAGGCACTCATTTTTAATTGACCCCTGGACACCTCTACCTCAATATCTGCAAGGACAACTTAAAATTTCCAAAACCAGGGGCGACTAGGTGGCACAGTCAGTTGAGCATCCGACTTGGGTCATGATCTTACGGTTCATAAATTTGACCCCCACATTGGGCTCTCTGCTGTCAGCACGTGGAGCTGGCTTTTGTCCAGATTTTCTGTCCACCTCTCTCTGCCCCTCCCTGACTTGTGCTCTCTCCCTCAAAAATAAACATTTTTAAAAATTTCCAAAACCAAATTAATGATATCTACGCATGTCTGCTCCCTTTACTATCTTCACTTAATTTCTATTTTACTTTCCTCTCTTCATTATTCTCCATCGTGAAAGGGGTCAGAACAGGTTCTCCCTGGAGTCCCTTCCATTTCTCTTTTCACACTAGTTCTCACCATAATTCATCTCTACCAGAACAAATGCAGTTACCTCCATTTGTGGTCTCTCCATTTGTAATCTCTTCTGCATCCTATACTCTGCTTTCAGGAAAAACTCAAGTTTGATGTCATTCTCCTTATCAGTCTTCAATGGCTCCCCCCTGCTAATAAAGCCAGAACTCTGAAACATTAACACAAAAACTCTAATCTAGATTATATCTACCTTTTTCTTTCACTATTACCCCTCTTATACCATAAGGTCCAGGAAAATAAAGGTATCTCCCTCCCTGAAATGGCTTTATGTTAGAAGGTGGAGGAGGAACAGTAAAATATCCTCCAAGGTGAGAAGGCACTTTGAGACCAAAAATAAATAAATAAATAAATAAATAAATAAATAAATAAATAAAGCAAGCCACTCCATACCATATACACAGAGTTTTATTCAGGGTAATTTAATGACAGGGGGAATTACGTGGGTGACATCCAGGTGCTAAGCAGATACCCTCTGCAAAGTCCAGAACTTTATCCACAGATTTTATAGAGCAAGGGGGTGAGGGAATATGCAGAGGTCACTGTGGTGAAGTCAAAGGGTTTAACATTAAACACACCCATCTGTGTGCCAGAGGAGAGGGAGAAGAAGAAATTATGTTACCTCTACTAGTTATCTAACCATTATAGGAAAGATCAGAACAAGCCTTACTGCATTCTGGGCAGGGCATACATGAACCTCCAAGAGGGCTGGAACATAGAGCCTTGAAGGAGACCATTTCGAGGAGATGAATAAAATGGAGGGCCAAAGATGGAGTCACTATTGTCAGCACTCCTACACTTTATCTTTCCCACCTTATTTTCACTTGAGCAGTTTAACCCAATGGTTCTCAATTTTAGCATGCACCAGAATCATCTGAAAAACTTATTAAAACACAAATCACTGGAACCACTCCCAGAACTTCTAATTTAGTAGGTCTGGGGTAGAGCCCAAAATTGTACATTGATAACAAATTCCCTGGTTCTGCTGCCGAGGCTGCTAGTCCTGGGGTCATGCTTGGAGAATCTCTGGTTTAATCTCTCAGGAATGCTCTTCTACTCTTTCATCAATACTTATGCAAATGCCATACTTACTTCATTCTTCAGTGCTGTCTTTTATGAAGTCCTCCCTAGTTGTTAAACCAAAAGTAATTTCTCTCTCCTCTGGGCTTCTGAAGCTAGCCAGAGTTCTCTCAGACCCTTGTGTTAGAGCTAATCTGTAAATGAATATTCCTTAAGAATATTCCTAATGTTTGCATCTCCCATAGTGCATGTCAAAGATATTTAATAAATATTTTTAATTGAATTAAAGATGCAGACAATGACCTCAAGAAATGTAAAACATTTCAGAACAAGAGAATGAAGAATCTTCCTTTAAATGAGAAAAATGGTCTTAAAGATTAAGATGCATGGACTTTCTCCAGTTTTTTTTAAAATTTTTCCCAAATATTACTAAAATCTACTTTATTCCAAAAGTAAATTTCCTCTCAGTTGTTTTTTTTTTTTACGAACTCAAATAATTAATGAGAGATCAGGCAAATATACAGAATGTAACAGCTATGGGCCTTACTGGTTTGAGTAATTACTTCAAGAAATATCATATCTTAAAATATTTCCAGCCAGTGCATCCTTTTTATTAGCACTCTATAAATTTTCTGTCACTGTGATATCCGCAGGGAATGCCTGTAAATTAAAAAATCAAATAATGAAAATAACACTGCCACAATTTTTTTCAGCTATCTGTTCTGACAGATCTGAGTAGATGCAGGTTGAAATATGGCTGTGGAGCTCAAGTGATCAGAACTCAGAGGAATATAGTGCTATTTCTACTTGCCTCTCTTTTGCATTTATTTGTTATTCTTCTAATCTTGTCTGGGGTAGCTTCAGGGATGAGTTCTGTTATGTGATGATATCTTTCTTTATACAACTAAGTGTAGAAAGTCAATCAGACCAGTGAATAAACTTATAATTCCTAGCCCCATGATGTAGATGAACCGAGAAACATTTTAGCTAATTCATTGGGTGGTGGTTTCTTTATGCAAAAATTTGGAAATGGGAGCAAATACAAATGCTCAGTCACCACCTAAACCAGGCAGTGATGAAATTTCAAAACTCTCAGATCAAGAAGAAGTTGTAAAGTTCCACACTGCTGTGTTAATTCTTGTTAACGGGAAACACTCATCAAACATGACATATCATCTTCTATAAGATCCATGCGTTCTTTCATTCTGCCCTGTAGGAGGTATTCTTCTTGGTTGGGTCAATTAGCTCTTGTCTTATGGTATTTGGGGAATAAGCATACTTTTCTTCCTCTCCTTTGGGAAAGTTCTCTCTGACTAGATTCCTGATGCACAGGTCTTAATGATAAGCCAGTCCTTTGTAATTGCATGGTACATTTACTCTGGGGCAAAAGCAAAGTAAACTTTCTTCTTGAAAGGGGAGATCTTTACTCAAAATATCTTGAAAATTTACCTAATATTCACCAAAGAGAAACTATGCCTTTTCTAGAAGAACAGACAAGAGGGAACTATACATAATAGGAAAAACTCTTTGGCTACCACAACCCAACTACATGGGATGGTATCTGCTTCTATTGGTGCCTGGATAAGTCTGTCTAAGCTTTATAAAGCCTCTGAACCAAATGGTGCTATTGCCTGTGATTCTACAGGCAGAGGTGGCAGATGCATTTATAAGTAACCATTTCTACTTAGTTACCCAGGTAAGGGGAAAGTCAAGACGTTGAGTTTGTAAAACACTCAGCAGGGAAAAAAAAAAAAAGGAGGTGTGATGTGTGACCCACTGATAAAAGTAATTCCTCAATTCTGATAAGAGCAGAATTGGCACCATTATTTACTCACTAAAATCTGGTCATTTCCATACTTGTACAAAAATGTTCTAATATAGTTCATCTAAAAACAAACAAACATACAAACAAACAAAAAACTTCCAGGCTTGACCCTATCCCTACTTCTACCCACAACATTATTTCTATTCTTTCCTTCAGAGCAAAACTCATCAGGTGAAAGGCACCACCCAGGCCCTTTTGGCTTCTCGGCCTTACTAGTCCGATGTTTTCAATCAAACTGTATATTGTTGATTCTCAGTTTTCATCTACAGGCCACACATTTCCTCTGCACTTTAGTTTCCTATATGCAACTCTATAACTACATGGATGTTTAGTAGGTACCTACAACTTAATATATGCAAAACAGAATTTCCCACCCTCCACACACTCAAATCTGAGTCATCCTAGTCTTTTCCATTAAAGAAAATAGTACTTCCAATCACCTAGTTATTAAAGCCAAAAACTTGATAATTAACACTTTCCCTCAGCCTTTACTGTCAAAGACAAAGCTGGATCTATTACATATTTGGTGATAACAGAACTTAGATGATATCTTGGTGGTTTGGACATGGGGGTCTCCCTGCATCTACTATTGGCTATTATAATAGCTACTCCATTTCCTACAGAACATTAGGGGTCATAGTTTCAACACCTAAATCAGGTCACTCTTCTATTGAGAATTGTTTAACTCATTCCTATTACCTATGTAGCAAAACCAATTTCCTAATCCTGGCCTGTAAGTATCTGCATGCTCTGACTCTGGCTTGCCCCTCAAACTCACCTCTTCCCTGTCTCCCTCTCACTCAGGATGCTTAAGACACACTGGGTCCTTTATGTTCTTTGTACCATACACTTTCCCCCTTAGTCAAGGCCTCCGTCATGTCCTCTGCCTTGAGTGCACTTCTCTGTTCTTACATGGCATATAAGGCCCCCCTCTCCCTGACACCACATCATAAATAGCCTCTCCTACAGCAGCTCAATTGGTTTCCATCATGGCACATACACCTTTCCCAACAACACACTTCCACCACCCCACAACTCCCCCACACTTACGATTTAAAATCTTGGTTTGTTGGCCTACTTCTCTCTCTGGTACATAGCAGCCCCAGTGCCTAGCACAGATGTCTGGCACAGGGTGGATTTTTAATTAAATTTTATTAAGTAAATGAATAAAAGCTGGGCTTGTCCTGACCAAATTGGACAAAATAAAACCAGTTCCATGTCATAAGCCCTTTATCATGTCACATCAAACTCCCAGTGAATTAACTCATGCTTAAGATTAATCAACCAGCATAAGTCATATTGCACTTTAATGGTGGGATGGACAGTGAAACATATTTTTTTTATGTAGGTGCAGTTAACGTTTTGGAACGGAAACCTTAGTTTATCCTTATGTGAAAGGTATCACATATTTCCCTCAATAGCACATTCCTTATTTTATAAAGGATATTCCATTCCTGTTTAAGAGCCAGTGCATATTAATATTTTAGGAGATCACGGGTTCTTTGACAGTCTGAAGCAAGTCTGGATGAAAACATCTGGGGAAAAATATATATGCAAAAAAAAAATCTATATACAATTTGAGTGATGTCTATCAATTATGCACTCTGAAGACTATGGGTAAAAAATAAAGACATAAATCCTCTATTTACTACATGAATAATAAGATTCTATTGTCATCCATAATAAATCCTGGGTCATTGTTGATTTTGCTTATAATTCTTCCTTAAGCAATATGAACTTCCCCATTGCCCTTACAAACTGAGGAGAAAGAATACACAAACTGGAAGGAACAAAAGGAAGTAATGCATGTATTGGACTCTAATATGTGTCCAGCTGTGGTATAAAGCCCTGACAGATGGGCTTTCTCTTTTTTTTGTAATGCAAGTACCTGACCTAGGCTTCAGTTGCCAGCCATCCTCTTCAAAGAGGCATCCACTTCAAAGAGAGTCATTTCTCAAATAAACATACTGCCAGCCACTCACTAGATAAAGAGCCAGGCCACACTGCTTCCCCTTACCCCCAGGCTCCTCTGTTTTAGTGATCTTCATTGGTATCAATAACTGACTAGTTTGGGCCTTGGGTTTTTGTTGTTTTTTTTTCTTCTTCTTCCTCCTGAGCATTAAATTCCCAGTCTTATGTTTTAAATTTACAAAAAAAAAAAAAAAAAAAAGTGAGCCTGAGAAACCCTAGGCCCCACCTTTGACCACAATAAAAGCACAAACTCAGGCACCTCCCTCTCTCTTGCTCCCTCTTTCTCCCCTCCCTGTGTGGCCTCAGATGTGCCATGGATTTAGAGGGCTTGTAAGTAATAAACCTTTTAATTTTGCTAAGTTTCCTGATAGCAATTACTAAAAGGTAACTTATATTCATTATAAGAACCACAAGGGCTGGTCCAGCCACAACACTGGGTAGTGACAGGCTGAGACTGGCACTTAACACCAGCACTCTGAAATATATTTTCTGTGGATTACTGCACTGAATTCTCAAAACAACCCTGTGAGGTGAATGAGCTCCATTTCTGCAGACTGGAAACAAAAAAAATGAGGTTAAGTTACTTCCATGTAAGAAGTCCATGATGGAGCCTAGATTCATACCCAAATTATACATTCCCATCTCTTTGTACTGTGCCATCTATTCTTCTTTTATTTTTTTTAATGGGGACATTTTAAATTAAGGGATCTGGACACTCCCCTTAATTAACTCTCTGACTTCATCTTCTGTTAGTCTCACCTTTGCTTGCTTCATGCAAGGCACATGAGCTTTCTTGCTATTATTTAAACTATGTGCCTTAAACAAAAACCAGCTATGAAAGCAATTAATAGACTTGGGAGTACTACTGTGAAATATAATTATTTATATGTATAATTAAGAATCTATGCCTTCTTAAGAAATGTATTTCGGTAAAAGTTTTATTTAGAAGATGATTACCTCAACTAAGATACTTGTAATACAGATGTAGTTCTGAAATTAAAGTATATTATCAATTATGGAGAAATAATTACAAATTAAAATGACTACAGAACAAATATTGTTATAATAGAAGGATAAACATAACCTCATTAGAAATGTACTAATATTTTATCCAGTTTGTAGATATTAACTCTAATTCTTTTAAACTGCAACAGATTTATTTATGGAAATTATAAGCATACTGAGTTCAAATATTCTACTCCATTCTATATAACACATTTACTTAAAAACATGTATCTTAAGTCAAGGATATCAGGACAATGCTATACTTTTAAAAATATATTTGTGCTCTTTTGCTTTTATAACTGTATTTTTTATATATTGATATTCTTTTACTTTTCTGAAAATAAAATCACTTATAGTCTTCATGACCTATGAATATTAGTATATAACTGAAAAGACTTATAAATAATGGAGAATCCATTTGATATGGTAGACATGTTAAGATTGCTCTATGACTTGTGACTGCAGCAATTATTATAAATCTTTTATCGGTGAATTTTCCTCTATGGCCTTCAGCCATGCTCAGACATGTCTTTCTCATTCTATACCAGCCAACTATTTTCCTGCTGTTTGGTCTTAGCAGCTCATAAGGACGCCATACTGGCTGCAATTTTGTTAATGCGAAATATTTTTAACATGCAAAAATACAGAAAGAAGGTTATATGAATATTCACATACAAACCACCAAGCATTTATAATCCCCTTTTGTCCTCCCCAGATATAACCACAGTATTGAAGTTGCTGTATATACTTCCCCATCTATATTTTTATTTTCCCTCATATGTATCTATTCATAAAGAATACAAGTGTCATGCCATACTTTTACTTTTCCTATCACAATCATGCTTTCAAGATTTGGCCAGTATATGAAGATCTAGTTCATTTATCTGAGTCTTATTTAATATACCACAAATTATTTTTCCTTGCCCCCATACATACTCATTTATCTTGTTTCTAATTTCTCACTATTAAAATCAATGCAGCAATGATTATCCATGAGAACTTATATGAGAATTATCCTATATTGTATGGCTAGAATTACTAGTGCTAGTATAGAATGCAAATATTCAACATTACTGGATATTGCTAAGTTGCCTTCTAATATGGTTTCTCCAATGTATTCTCCCACCAATTGTGTGTGAGAGTTTCCAATTCCCTATAACCACTCCTGTATTTGGTATTGCCAATAGTAAAAAATATATATATTCTTACCTGATGAGTACGGAAGTATATGTCGTTGGTTATTAAAAATCTATATTATCTTGATTACTGGTGAACTTGAACATTGACATGTTCACTGGCCACTTATTTATCCACATTTATTAACTGCTGATTCCTATTTTTGTTTTTTTATTCTACTCAGTGAGTTGTTTTTCATTTCTTACTGATTTTTGGAGTTATTTATATAGACTGGAACCTAGTCTTTCTTTTTTTTTTTTATCTTGTTTTGTTTTGTTTGTTGTATAAAAAGGCCCAAATATATAATGCAACTATCATTTTTTATCCTGTAGCTGGCCTTTTAACTGTTCATTTTTTTATAAATGTTTTTTATTTATTTTGAGAGAGAGAGAGAGAGAGAGCTAGCAAGGGAGAGGCAGAAAGAGAGGGAGAGAGAGAATCCCAAGCAGGCTCCATGTGCTTGATCTCACTACTGAGAGATGACCATGACATCACCACCTGAGCCAAAATAAGATTCTGATATTTAACCAATTGAGCCACTCAGGTGTCCCTGTTTCTTTCAATACACAGTACTTTTAAAGTAGTTTTGCTGTTCTCAAATCCATCCATCTTCTCCCTTTTGGTTTGTGTCCTTTTTTTGGGGGGTAGGAGATGTTTTCATCAAATCACTTGCTACTCCAAGGCAGGAATATATGTATGTATGAATATATATATGGATATATATTTTTTCCTACAAAATTTGCTTAAATGTTTTTTCCAAATGTATGTCTCTAAATTTATCTGGATTTTATTTTGTTTTAAAATGTGAGATATGAAACTAATTAATTTTATTTGTCTATTTATATATCAAATTACTTCAACATAATCAATAATCTATTCTCTCTTCACTGATTTTTAATACCATCCTATTCATTTGATTTCCCATATGGTCACTTCCTGATATCTCTAATCTATTTTGCAATAAAGATACAAAAATAAACTAATAACTAGGTATCTTATAAGCAGCTCATATCTATCATTGACATTTTGAAGTTTTTAATGTAATGAGATTTGTTTCTCTAGTATAAAAAGATTCTTAAATAATTCTTATACCCAACAAAATTACTACTTCTAAATTCTGTCAGTAAATGCTCTTGGATTTTCTTACATATACACTTATATTCTGCAAATAATAATCTTATTACTTCTTTTCTAACCCGTCCATGTTCTTTTATATTCTAATCCCTAGCTGCTCCTTTTGTCTCATTGTATAGGCTAGGACCTAGCTATAATAAATACCTGATAGTATGCATCCTTAGAGAAGACGACAGCATATTTACCATCAATGTTTTAAACTGTTACTAGTATATTCAGATTTTCTTTCTTCCTCTGTTGATATTGAAAATTTATATTTTCTTAGAAAAGTGTTCAGTCAATCTAAGATAGCATGTTATGTATTTGGCATAGCATGTTCAGAATGTTCTCTCAAGATTTAAAAATCTTCACTAGATATGAAATTATATAATGCTATATGTGTTTATGTATGCTCTTTTTTTATTGATCAATTTTGCCATGGTCTTGTCTATTTTAATCTCCTTTTCAAAAAAATCATCCTTTGTATCTTGTTAGTAATTTTTGTATTGTTTTCATTTGCTATTTTATTACTTTGTGCTCCTTTTCATGTGATTTCCCTCTTTCCATTTCTTTGTAGGTTCTCTGCTATTTCTTTTCCAACTGCTTATGTAAAATCCTCATTTGTTTATTTTCAAATGACTTATTTTCTAATATATACATTTATAACTGGAAACCTTCCTTTAAGTGATTACCGCATCCCAGGAGTTATTATATGTACTACGTTCACTGTCATTAAATTATAAATATTGTATGATATCTACTTTACTTTCTTCATTAACTCATGAATTATTTAGAAGCCTATTTTTCTTTTTTCCAGCAATATGAGAGAGTTTGAGTGATTTTTTTAAATAGTTGGTGACTAATTTTATTGAATTTATTTCATGGAATTTTGTGGGTTTTTTGTGACCTTGTATAATGATAATACCAACACATATTAGTCAAATATTTACCATGTGCTAGGCACTATTCTAAACAGTTCACCATGTTTTAACTCGTTAAAGCTCACAAAAGTCCTAAATACTATTATTACCTATAATTTGCAAATGAGGAATCTGAGCCACAGCAAGACAAAGTAACTTAACCACCTTGCACACCTAGTATGTTGTGGTGCTAAGACTCAAACTTCGTCAAATTCTAGAATCTGCACTTACAACCTCCAAAACAGACTGCCTTGAATGCAACATGTTCAAAGAGAACAGATTTTCACATTTGTCAAATGTGCAATTAAATATACACCTATGAGATCAATCTTGTTAACTGAGTTATTCAAATCTTCTGTATCCTTTGGTCTGATTAATATATTAACTTCTGAGACCTGTGTTAACATCTCTTACTTAGATTATAGTTTTTTTTTTTAATTTTATTGTGCTTTTTACTTTCTAAGTTCATTTCAGTTCAAAATTGCCTTATCTTTTGATAAATGATTTTTATTAATTTATATTTCTCTTTATCTCTACTAATACTTTACAATAAATTCTACTTTTTTTAAAAGTAGGCTTCATACCCAGTGCAGAGCCCAAGGTAGGGTTTGAACTCATAACCCTGAGATCAAGACCCGAGCTGAGATCAAGAGTTGAACACTTAACTGACTGAGCCACCAAGGCACGTCAATAAATTCTCTTTTTTCCCTATTACTTTACTATACCACCTAGCATTTTCTTTTTGTTCAAATTTGCATAGCAAATCACTTTTCATTTTCATACATGTATATGCATGTATACATACATATACATATGTGTGTACATGTATTTCTGTAATACACTGTTGTTTTGCTGGATTTTGCATTTTACACAGTCTGAGATTTCCTATGTTTTAAAGGCTGAGTTATACTGTAACTATTGATATTTTTACTTATTTGTACCAATTTATTTTGTACTCTTTATTTCCATCCTTTTGGTTGTTTCTAGTTTTTCTCCTTTTGTGTTTTTCACCAGATTGATCAACTTTTTAGTATAGCATACCCTTTCTTGCTTCTAGTGATTTCTAAGCTATGGATTGTATTTTTATTCTATGGATTGTACTTTTATTCTTTTAATTCTTAACCTTAATTTTTTAACATACACAATTATATAATGACATGTTAAGTAAATTATTATTTTTATATTTCTTTCGAACAATCCAAAAAGTTTAGGAACCCACTCAAATACATCCTTAATTCCACTTAATTCCAGCCACTCAAATACATCCTTGCTGTCTACATCTTTATTCGCATCTTATATAAAGCCAATGCTAGCCACTTTTTGAAAAGCATTGCTTCTTAAAATTTATTGCTTATTTCTAGAATCAATTTCCTTCTTTTAAAGTTAGTAGTTCCTTCAGGAAGAGTCTGTAAGAGGCAAACTCTCTAACTCTTTATATGATATAAAATACCTTCTTTTCTCTTTATTCTTGAATGATAATTTGAGAATAGACTTATAACTATTGTTATTTTTCTCTCAACATTTAAAAAGTATTTTTTCTGTCTTCTTGCATCTATTTGACTAATTAGAACTCTGCCAGTAACTTTATTGCTGTGTCAACATGTCTTTTCCCTTGGTATCTTTAAAATTTTCCTTTTGTCTTTGCACTTCACCCCTTTCCTGTGATGTGTCTAAGTGGGCCTCGTTGTCCCTTCAGTCTAAGGGCCTATTTTGTTCTATAGAGCTATATTTTTCTATTCTGCAACTTGTGCTTTAGAGTTATACAGTTGTAGAGCTCACATTTAAGTCCTTGATCATTTTGAATTACTTTTTCATATGTTATAAGCCCAGTAGTATTTTCTTAAGGTGTCTACCACCTGGAAGCTCTTCTCTGAGCATGAATGATCTGACCAAAAAAAAAAAGCACACGCACACACACACACACACAAAAACAGAAAAAGATGGATCTTGGGTTACTATTCATAATTGGTATCATAGCAATATTAGATGATGTGATTGCCAGCTTCCTTGATATTTTGATATCTCTAAAAAGCATGGGATTATAAAATCTTAGTTCAGAAATATTGATTCTTTTACATATTTTCAGGTGTGTATGTTTTTCTATGGTTAATGGAACTAAAAGGAGCTATCATTACTCCAATTTTGATACAAGATAAGGTGGTGGTACTGAAGCACCAGGAACTACAAAGTTCAGTAAGCTTTAACCAACTTGAGTCACTAGTATAATGGCTCCAAGGAAATAAAAAAGTCATTTACACAGGCTGATTTCTCACACTGTCCTGATGCAGTCTTGTTCCAAACTCGCCGCTGTGATTTACAAGAAATGAAGGATACTAATAAATTGGACACTTTCTTACCAAAACCACTGGAGGTTTATTTGAAATTTAGATGTATTGACTGAAGATATTTATGAATTTCTGAAAATTGATGTCAATATTTTCAAGTAATGAATCCCTGACAAAGGAGAAAGGATAGAAATTTTTTTTTATAACATGGTAAATCCTCATAAGTAATTCTTCTTTGCATTTCTCTCTATATTGCAATATCAGGGAGGGAAAATGAGAGATTTAAGGGGTGAGACAAAAGACCCTATCTAAAAGGTCAGTGGGAGCAAAAAAATGGTAAGAATGCTAACAGAGAAATGAGAGGAGAGAAAGGAAATGAAGAAAACCAGAGAATAGAGATGGGGGAACTTGGAAACTGAGGCGAAAGAAGAAGTCAAGACAAGGAATAGGGTCGGGGTGGGCGGGCACCACACAAGACACAAATATTATTATCCTCCAGTATTAAAAAGGATGCAGTTTGCAAACCAGGGACACCATCTTAATTGGAATTCAAGAGTAGGAATCAATCACCAATACATCTGGAAGTATTTATAGTCTCAATCTTAGCAACAGTTTGCAGCACAAACTCCTACCACTAGGACTCAAGGTACTTACCATCTGAAAATGTTCATCGGAGAAAGAAGGAAATGTGAAAATACTGGCAGAGAGTACGGTTAATTTGTGCAGGCCCAGGCCCTGAGGCAGCAGCACACCACCCACCTTCTGGGACCTGCCTGTGACCTCACCCTTATGAATCTGGGGCCTCTGTCTTCTGGGCTCCAGCTCTGCCTGCAGTTGTGGGTCATCCAAGGTCCCCCAGAGGAAATGGTGCCTCCCGCAAGGGGCGTGACTGGCCAAGAGGAATGGCCACTGGGCCTTGAGAGCTCAGCCACCTCAGCCTCCTCAGTCTCAGACTACGGAGGCACGCAGATCCGGGACCTGGGGTGACCCCAGTGTCCCTAGGGAAGAAGCCACCCCGTCCAGCTTCCCCGCAAGGGGAAGAGAAGTGGCAAGACACCCAACCATATTTGGCCAACAGGGAGTGCCCACCACCCTTTGGGAACAATTACAGGCTATATATATATATTCCACATAATACATAATGGCCTGTATATATTCATTATATAATATATATGAAAAATATGAAACAGCTGTTCTCAAGTGTCCCCATATTTAAAAAAAAACACTATAATGTATAACTGAAACTTGCTAAGAGAGTAGAATTTAAGTGTTCTCACCAATGTGTGTGTGTGTGTGTGTGTGTGTGTAGTGATGGATGGGTTAATTAACTCGATGAAAGGAACCCTTTTACAATGTATAGATATATCAAACCATCACTATGTATACTTTAAATATCTTACAATTTTGTGAATTATACCTCTGTAAAGCTGAATTTTTTTGATAGACCCCTATTTTTGTAACATTTTTTGTAACTTTAAATGTATATGTAAGTGATGAATCACTAAATTCTACTCTTGAAACAAGTATTACCCTATATGTCACCTAACTAGAATTTAAATAAAAACTTGAAACAACAAAAAAAGAAATTTATACACACAAGCATTATATTCCAGCCCAGGATATCTTTAACTGTCAAATAAAATTTAATTGTGATTTTTTTTGTTTTTTAAAAAAAGGGGAGGGTGCCTCGGTGACTCAATGGCTTAAGCCTCTGACTCTGTTTTGGCTTAGGTGATGGTCTCACAGTTTTGTGGGTTGGAGCTCCTAGCGGGGCTCTGTGCTGGCAATGCAGAGCCTGCTCAGGATTCTCTCTGCCCTCCCACTCCTCCCCCACTCACACTGTCTGTCTCTCTCAAAATAAATAAATAAACTTTAAAAAATTAAAAAAAAAAGATGTTCTGATGTACGGTGGGAAAAAAATCCCACATCTCGAAAATGCTCTTTTGAAAGTATAAGAACGAAGAAGAAATCATAGAAAATCAATGTCTTCTCAAACTGACTTTTGGAAATGGAATTTTTGGACCAGTTCTATAAGAGATGCCAGGAGCCACACAGGTCCACATTTGTTCAGTAGGTTAGAGGTAATGAAGCCAAAGACAACAGAGAGGAATAATATGGTTCACTATGCCATTCTTGTCATACTCAGGAGACATTTTCATATTTTTTTCATCATTCTGTGTATACATTTTATTCCTCACAACTGTACAGTTAACAATACTAAAATAGCTAATCACTCTAGATGTTCTGAAGTGCCTGACTTATGTTTAAAGTAGAGATTGTGAAATAACACATTTTATAAATATCCTTTTGTTAAAATTCCCATGAAATGTGTCTTTTGGAAATGGAATGACCAAACTACCTCTTTGAGCAGTACACATTGTGTGTGTGCACTGACTCAGGGGACAAGGGAGAAGAAGCGAGTGCAAAGGGCTCTGTGCCAATGGTTTTATTGTAAGACAAGTAACCACTCTTCTATATGTTCTATCCATTTTGTTTTACTTTGCTGTGTATATAATGGACAACCAAGTCCTAATATTACAACATCTAGTCTTTCTAGATGTTAAAGCTGTTGCCAGTGTATGATAGAAGAGTTACTAAATTATTTTGCACATTTTGTGCTACAATTTATAGGAAAGATGGTTCTAAAAACTATTTGTAAAAGTGAAATTAAATTCATCTCTTTATATTATAGATACTTACACTTGTCCACACAATAAGCACTAGAAGTATTCAATAAAAGGGGAAGCGTTAAACAGAAGAGACAATTTTGCAGTTGATCATGATAAACTAAAACACTCATACATATGATTCATAAGATGTGTTCATGGATCCACATTATCCTTTAGGCTTTATTCTTTGCATGAAGCATTTACCACCATTGTCAGCTCATACCAAAGGACATTCAAATAGTAAACTTGTGTATGTCTTTAGTGACCTGGGTGCTTGGTCTATGACTTGGCATGAAAACCTACTTCTGTTCATGGTCTTTGTGTTTGTTTGCACAGGATGGAGGGAAGGAATTGTGTGTGTGCACTGCTATGGATCTGCTATTCTGGGATACTTCAACTCCCTGTCCTTAGGTTTGAAGACAAGCAAACCCTACTAAGGGTTGTTTCTGCCCCATTTCTTCTTCCTACTTTCCTTTTCTTTCCCTTTTTCCCTTTTCATTCTGAAATGGCAAAGAGGTTTGGGAAAGAAGTGATCACATGGTAGGATCATGGAGGGCAAAAGTCATTCCCATTCCATTGCCTCTTTAGTCTAGACCTGCCTTATCTTCCACCGAGGCCATTTCTCAGCACCAAATTAACTCTTTTTACTGCTAAAACTCTGTTTTGGTCACCCGAAGCAACGGTACTCTAAAGGACCCTCTGTTTTAAAATTAAGGTGGTACTAGTGCCTAAACCTGTTCAGTACCATGTTATTAAGTTGTATGGAAAGAAAAAGAAAGACCCTCAACTTCTTTTGAAACCATGTTACCATTTTGAAACTGCATTATTCTTCTCAGCAGATAAAACATTTAAGGTCAGAACTGTACTAGAATATCCAGATTTCCTGCAGTTGGTTTTCTGCCACTGAAACCTCAAAACTAGATATTCTCAGCAGTGCACTGCATATATTATACAGGTGCATCAAAGATTTATAACTCTTCTTGGTCCACCGCCGGGGAGCATTTCATCATCGAAGAAAATAACTAAACTCATTTGAGCCCCTCTTTAATTTTTAAAATGAAAACCTATATCCATCAGGCATATGCCAGAGTTTTTAGAGGGAGAAAACTAAGATAACTTTTGCAAAATTCTTTTTTTAACCACAATTACAAAGTACTCGGATTACAAAAAAAAAACTTTTAGAGTGATGAAAAGAATCTACCAAGTAGTTACAAAGTGCCTACTATCACGCTCTATGTTTAGACTCTCTACTACAGTTTAACACACACACACACACACACACAGGCGCGCACGCACACATGCGCATGCACACAGAGTTTGAGATGTATTTTTCCTCTTCTGATATGTATTACTATTGTTTCACCTCTGATAACTTTCATTGAGGAGCACTTTTCAACCTAAATTGTGTCTGCATAGTGCATTCAGTTTGGCTTTTTGATAAAAATGACAAATCAATTCAAAAACAACCAGATTTACTGCATTTTTTATCCTGTACATGAGCAAATCTACTGAGCATATTAGTTTTCTTTAAGACAGAGAAACCTCTATTAAATTTTAGCTCAATAAAAGCAAAACTGACATTAATAACTGAGTCGGAAAACCAGCTGATGTTTATAAACTGCATTATCAAGTATTAGTCAAAGTGTTAGTCAAAGTGTTTTGTATATATTACTTAACTCCCACAAACCCTTATAAGGGAGTACTATTGTTATCTCTGCTTCCCATCTGGGGAAACTAACATTCAGAGAGTGAAGTAACTTTCTCAAAGCTACAGAGCTAGGATCTGAATACCAGAAACCCAGACCCAGAGTCAAATGCCCAACCACTGTAATACACACTTCAGCCTAAGACACACATACCTGAGTAGAAGCAGAGAACTATCAGTAATTCAAACTAACTAGATGTAACTAAGGGTAAATAAGCCAACAATGTGAATATGTCAGTTCCGGACCTCATCTTTTCCAGAGCTGTGTTTTGTCTTAAGCAGCAGTTTCTATGTCCAGGCTCTCAACATAACAACCTCTCTGAGACATAAAAAATTATTCCATGCTCTCAAAAAATAATTGGTTTCGCCTATTCCAAATATGTCAAACATGTGCCACCTATCATGACAAATATGCAGAAATTCAAATAGTTTTCAAAACTTTACATTTCTTCTAAGTCAATATTTTGTAGAAATTTTGCAATTCATAAACAGTTTTATTTGGGCATTGATTGATTAATGGATTAGCCCTAGTAGGGTAATCAGAAAATAAAAGAATAAATAAATATAAGTGTAAAATTTGCCTGTATACCTTTTTTGTTTCTAATGAAGTGTCAGTCACTTTCATTCCTTAAATATCACTTGTATTGTTAAATTATCTTTTTCTTTTAAGCTCTGACGGTCATAAGGAATTCTTCATCTGGATGTCTAGCATGCTTTCAAGATTAACATGTCACCATTCTTGAAGCTTTTAAATCTGTTTAGATTAAATATATTTCAGTGCCCATACAGGAATGTGTGGCTTAGGGTAGAATACAACTTTTGAAATAATACATTTTCTGGGACACCTGGGTACCTCAGTCAGTTAGTTTCTGACTTGATTTCACCTCAGGTCATGATTTCATGGTTCCTGGGATTGAGCCCCGCATAGGGCTAGGGGCTGACAGTGTGGAGTCTGCCTGGGATTCTCTCTATTTCTCCCTCTCTCTGCCTCTCCCCTGCTTGCCTCCCTCTCCCTCTCCCTCTCCCTCTCCCTCTCCCTCTCTCTCTCTCTCACTCTCGTGCGCGTGCGCTCAAAATAAATAAATAAACATTAAAAATTTTTAAAAAGAAATGATACCTTTCTGATGAAAATTCAGATGTGACTCATATTACTCATTAAATCCTAACCCCGATCATCAAATTTAGAAGTCACCCAATCCACCTGCTTCATTTTACTGGTAAAGACGCTCAGACCCTGACAAAAACATGACTTGTCCAAGATTACCACGAGTTGTAACTAAGCTGCAAGTAGAATCTTGAATCCTGATTTTTTGGTGATTGTTGTTATTTTTATACTAAGCATACTATGAGCCAGCCACCATAGGAAGAAGTGTTTTACTTGTATTATCTCATTTAATCCTCAAAACAATCCTGTACGGTAAGCATTATCTCACAAGTGAGGAAAGTGAAGCTCAGGGTAGTAAACCCATTCATCTAGGTTTATGCACTGAAAAGATGAGAATCCCAACACATGCCTTCTTCACCCTGAATTCCCTGGTTTTAGCCAGCTTCTCTAAAGCAATGCTCTCACTAGGTCACTCACTTTCCTCCTATGGATGCAAACTATATAAACATAGACATACATTTGACCATTTTAACCATTAAACACTTCATGTGTTCATAGTGTTTCCATGATAGAATTAATGTGTTAAAATGTGTTAACAACCACATACTTTGCAAAAATGCTTTGAATCCTTAAATAGTTACAACTTGTAAAACTATATCTATAAATCATAAGGTAGCTATGCACTTTGTTATGCTTTGTATTCTATTTGTCAGTAATTGGATTCCCTGTGTTTGGATTCTATTAGACTGTTTATTAAGTTGTCCAGTGCCTCTTTTCCTGAATCACCACAGATATTATCACTATAAACTAGCACCTTTCAAAATTCACTTCATGATACCTTAAGATATATTAAAATATTTCAGTGGGTGTCAAAAAATCTAAAAAAAAATAATTATTTCACTTTTATGTTGGAAATCTGCATGTTCTGTATATTAACTTAAATTGGGGATGGGTTAAAAAGAGCTATAAAATAAGTTTTAAAAAAGAATAGTATTATAACTATAACCACAGAGAGTAAAACCAACAGGAAAAAGTATTAAAGGGCCAGAATACTAGGAAGAATTTTTCCTCTGTGGATATCGCCCTAGGTCAGACAATGTCACCTCTCACCTTGATTATTGTATTAAGCTTTTAATGGGTCTCCCTATCTCCAAACTCATCAACCCCACATTACACTTTAATGACTTTTCATCACCTTGAGAATAACTAGAAACTCCTGTGCTTGGCCATTGCTTCCTTCTCCAGCCACACTGGCCACTCTCTTATGGAAAGCCTATTTTCCAGCCATGTGAATTGAATGCTCCCAGATCCAACAGACTCTCCTCCCTTTTCATGTGATGTTTCCCCTGAACAGAACGTTCCTCTTTCCTTCTGCATTTGGAGGACTTCTTCTTTGACACTCTACTCATACTTTACCCCCCCCCCCAAGTAAATCTTTCCATGACCTTCCTCAGGCTGAATTGCTCCTCCTCTGTGCTCCCTTTGCAAAACCTACCAACCACTTAGTCTATAATAGCATTTACTATATTCCCAACAGGAAAATTTCTTGAGGCCATAGACTGTCTTATTCATCTTTATGTCCCAGTATCTAGCTGAGTGCCTGGCACATGGAAAAATGCTCAATCAATGTTTGTTGAAATGGTGAATAAATGAAATACATTAGTATTTCCCCAAAGTGCCTGAACTTAAGAATCACTTGGGTCCTAATTAAAAATGCAGATCCCTAAACTAATCCCTTAGAGATTCATATAGATCAATTTGGAATGAGGCAAAAGATTTTGAATGTTTATCAAGTATTTCAAGTGATTTTCATGAGGATAAATGGGGAAATGGGAGAATTATTGTAGTCATTTAATCATGAGAAATAAGAAAATCTATGTCTTTTACAAAAAAGATCTGTCCTTGGTTTGCATCTCTTTGAAATATCCATGGGGACATAACTCCCCTTTTACCTGGTACCTGTCTGTACTGGGCAAGTTGAAAAAAAAGTTTTTCATCATACAAAATTAAGGGCATGAAAATAATCTACCTTTAGTTCAGAATATAAACTCAGCAAGGGACTTGGTTATGATTTCAACACTGTTTGTATTCTTTCAGCCCATATTTTCGATGTGGCCTAAAAATGTCATGACTCAGAGTAGTTATTTGTAGAATTGCGTTAAAATTTTATCTAAACCACTGTAATTTCACACCTGGCATTGAAACTACCTACTTTGCCTGCATGAACTCCACTCACTTGATGATTATACAGTCCTTGCTGAAACTTAGTGTGCAATGTTTTATTCTTTAACACTAGGAACACAAACTTGTTCAAAGAGAAGACTATGCTCCATATTGCCACCTACTCAACATACTTCACTCTTTAATCCTTGCAATAACCTTCTCACCTCCACCACTGAAAGGAAACTTTTCTTTTGAAGGTCACTATTAATCTCTGAGTTGCCAAATCTAACAAACTTTTAGCAGTACCAGTTTGCCTCTGGACTAACAGTGCAAGGCAAGCCTTTCTTCAACATTCATTCCTTGTTGGCTTCCTGGTTTTCCCACTCTTCTACTTTTGGATCTCCTTTGCTAATTTTATTTATTTATTTATTTATTTATTCATTCATTCATTCATTGCTTCTCCTGCTTCTAAATATGTTTGATTCCATTTTAGAATCTAAACTTACTTGTCTGGAAGTTCTTCCCACACAATACTCCTCTTCATGTATTCTATGATCTAGATAAGCACTAGTTACATGCAGCTTTTAAATTAATAAAAATTAAAAGAAATTAGAAATTCAATTCCTCAATCACATGATCTACATGTCAAGTGCTCAATACCCACATATAGCTAGTGGCTACCATACTGTACAACACATTTATAGAACATTTGCAGCATGACAAAATATTCTGCCTGGCAATGCTAACTTAGACAGCGGACTACTTGTCTCTCTCACCTCTAAGTTTTCATCCATTCCTCTCCCTCTACCTGGAATGCTGTCTACCCACTGTATCACTTCCTATTGAAATATGACCCCTTCTTTAAGATTCACTCAAATATTTGCTTGTCTCCAAAATCTTACTAATCACTCCCAGTGAAAGTGTTACAGCTCTACTACAAACATTCTTTTTGCCACTCTTACCCACGTTACTTTGTTCTACTGTTATTGGTGTGAACGTTTGCTCTTCCTGATTAAAGATTAAAATGCTTGACGAGTTGATATTTGCCAACTGTCACTGAGTACTTTGCATGTACTAAGCAAAGTGTATTTCTCAGATCCTTACAAATTCCCTGTGAAATAGATGGTGTTTACCATATTAATGTTAAGGAAATGGATTTAAGATATGATGTGATTGGCCAAATGAAAGTTTGAGATGGGAGGTCATAGAGTGGTGAGCTCTGAGTCACTCCATGTCCATCTAACTTCAAAGTCCATACCCTTAATCACTGGGACACACTTCCTTCCTCCATCTCATTCACCATATCACTGCCCACCCCATATGCCTAATATTAGGCATAGCTCCATTGGTGAGTGAGTGAATACATGAATAAGTGCCTTAAATGTATAAGGTAATTTATAGTTCATAAAACTTGTTGATAGCCATAATTCATTTCCATATGATTTCCCCCAACAGCTCTGAGGCTGCTCTGCAGGAAACATTATCTCCATTTCACAGAGGCTGAGAGTCTTCAGAAGCTTCCTGAAGTTCACATTGCTATTTAGTGCCAGGGATAGGACTTCAGCCCTATCTGGAGCCTTCTGCCTCCAAGTTCTATCAACCTTTCTTTCAAACACCCTGAGGTTTCAAAAATCATCAATAATTACCAAAGACTCAAAGAATCAGATATCAATTTACTATTTTCTACTTGTCCTTTTAATTCTTTAAAAAACATGATAATGAGGCTTAATTGTTTATGTCTGTGGGAGGGGGAAGACACAGTTTAGTTAAGTTTTCAGTGTTGGTTAAATAGCCACATATTTAGATATTTATCATATTGTTTTTGCCCTAACCCCATTAAAATAACTTGCTTGTATTAAACAAAAATTTTGGGAATGTTAATTAGCAATTTAGCTATGAATATGTATGATTATTTTTAAGTCCGCTAATAATATGCATGGGTCTTATCTGTAATTATATCTGCATGTTCTTTTTTTCCCCTCTCTCTCCTTCAGGAAAGCCATTTAAAGTGCGTTTGGGAAATGTTTGAAAAATTAATTCTATTACTCATTTTCCAGAATTTTCTTAAATGTTTTATGGCTATAATTATTTTTTTCTTCTCAAGGCAAAGCAATATATCACAACATACATTATCATATTTGTTGACAAAATATGAGATTCAAAGAATTAATTTTATACCAGTTAGACAACAGAAGAAAAAAGTTACATTGTATTTTCTTTATTATATTAATTTTCTTCTATACTTAAATAGTTTTCTATCATGTCTTGTATTCCAATTACACTTAAGAGTGAGTATCCATTTATTTATTAATTTATCCATCTTAGAGCCTCATGTATTTTTATGTATATATAAAGTTAAATTGGGGGTAAGATATAGAAGGATTACATTCACCTATTTTGAATGCCTTTTCTCTGTCATGATGCAGATTCTTTATAAAAATTATCTTAAATAACACAAAAAGGAGTCTAAAAAATAATTTGTCCAAGACAACCTGCCAGAAAGTGGCGAAGGTTTCTTGGACAAGAAAACCCAGGTCTGCCTAATTCCAAAATCTATAACCTTTTCAGTATAAATGACCAAATGATTGAATGGATGAATATTAAATGAAAGGCCTCTTGGGTAAAACATAAATGTGCCTGATACCTATTCACTAAAATTTTTATTAGGTGAATGAATGAATGAATGAATGAATAGAGTGGCTAGAGTTTAATACACATCAGCTCACTTACATTCCCCCCTTCCAATAGAGAACATTTTCAAATAAACATTCAGAAGGAATACATGATTAGGAAAACATTTCAACAGTGATGGGGCTTTTATAGGATTACTCTTCCCAAGCTCAACAGTCTTAATGCACAAGCAATTTGCTTGAAGCCTATAATGCCCTTGGATTTCAAGTTGAGGAGTCTGATCATCTGGAAACAGAAAATTAAGTATCTAAAATTTTGTTAAATAAATAGATTGGACTGAAATTAGCCTCTTAGGACTTTAAGTGCTTCCACATAAAGTCCAAGAGATAGAAAGAAGAATGATGTTCACTACGACCAAATATTGCCTTAATTCCAAATTTAACTTCTGCAATTTGATCTAATTTTACATCAAGGCATATGGGCCCTCCACATGTGAAGAGCTTACACCAACTTAAAGCAAATGCATCACATGGACGAAGAATGCAAACTCAAGTACTAGTGATATTTCTTTTGCTATTTTTCCTTCCTTGTTTCCCATACCTGCAGCCACAATGCAAATCTAGCTCCAGTCACTTTACAACTGGCTTATTTTAAAAGCCTTGTAAGTAACTCTTCTCCCTTACGTTAACTTTTCCTCCCACTTCTGTTCTTCCTGCAGATAGCTGCTAGAAAAATCTTCCCCAAAGACAGCTTTTATCACAAGTTCAAAACCTATCACAATTCCCTAAAGCCTGGTATATAAACAGACTCTTAAAGTCTTCCCCTTTTAACCCCCCTAGTCTCTCATGTCCTTCAGGTAGATTCTATATTAGTTAATAAAAGAAAAAAATCAAATTTCTTATCTGTGCCTTTTGGCATGGTAGCACTCCTAATTTAGAGCTGCTAAACTTGCTTTGCAAATTCTCTTTGACATATTTTCATCTGGCTATACTATCAGTCTGTATATTAGTCAGGGTCCCAGAAGGAGTCAAAATTCATCCCAGATGGTTCAAATGAAGAGATGTTAATGAAGGAGCTGTTTACCAAACTGTAGACAGAGTAAAGGAACAAACAAGATGGTGAAACATCCAAAGACTAGCAGCAGTGAGAAGACAATACTACTGATAGGGATGAGAGACAAGAAAAGGGTGTACCATTTCCCCAGGAGCTGAATTAAAGCTGAAAGCACGGGAAAAGGCAGCGTGGAGGGAATGATAACCTGAAAGGACACCACCACAGCCAGGGCACAGGGTCAAAGCAGGACATAGAGCGGAAACATCGCACATCTATCTGCTTTCACCCTTCAATATCTTTCTAGTGCCTTCCATTGGCCAAACCCAAGATAAAAGCAAAGGAAAGAGAGTCCTGGTCGTGCAGTCTTCAAAGCTCAGCTTCCCAGGACTCAGGACACAGAAAGATAGAGAATGGGTGAGAACAATTCAAGTGGAGAATTTGCACGCTTTCCAGCTAAGCTGTCGCCTGCTGGAGGTGGCAATTTCTGAGATCACCAGCATCCAGAGTGACGAAACAGCTACAAACCTCATTGGAATTGCAGCTCTGTGCTGATTTGAGTGATTTCATTTACTTAGATGCTCAGCTTCCTTATCTTTAATAAGAGAATAATACTCCATTTATAGAATTATTCTGAATATTGAAATAAAAATGCATATAAAATACCTAGCACAATAAGCACTAAATAAATGGTAACTACTATTACTGACTAAATGAAAATTAGTCAGTATAATAAAACTGACTCATAAAACCTCTTATAATGAAAGAATGAACCATCAAAGATAAGAATCAATGCATGTTAGTGGTCACCTCTGCAGCTCACCTCCACCCCACATCGCCTTGCCTTAAAAAATACGGCAGGACATCTTTAGAACTTGGCAAGCAGACTATTTTATTTTACACTAGTGATTTGGATGCCATCTCTCTTCCTCCGCTCAGTAACAGACGGTGCCCTGGACAGTGGACAGCAGTGACATCTGCAGCCCCAAGGGAGAAGGGTCAGCACAAATTTTAATTTTGCTTTTGGTTTGGGGCTTTAAGGACACAAAGAGATTTTTTTTTTCCTCCCTGTCAGTTTGAATCTAGCTTTGTTTCTGACATTTTTAATGCTTTATGTATTTGGATTAACCTAGAAATTTATAGCTCCAAGTTTTTGCTTATTTTGCTTTATGTCTCTAATTCAACCTCCGTGATTAAAAAAAAAGACACAAGAAAATGTGAAAAAGTATTTTGGCTGTCATTTCTGTATCACTAAATATGTTAGGAAGAGGGCATTCTGCTTTTGAGCTTCTTCTGATTACAAATTGTTAACATTTGAATATTTTAAATAATAAAATATAAGAATACTAAGAATAGCCTATAAAAATCTATGGGCAATTTGACTCCACTATAAAAAGCAACTTAAAAGCTGAGAGGAGAACATTTATAAAGATTGTACGTCATGTTCAGTAGAAAGGAACAAGAATCTTCATGGATCTCTGCTATGAGAAGTATTAATAAATAAACAAATGAGCAATAAATAAACAAATAAGTAGTAAAATAGAGAAAGAGAGAGAGAGGTAGGAAAGGAGGAAGAAAAAAGTAAGTTATTAAAGAAGGGAAGAGACAAAGGAGGAAGAAAGGAAGGAAGGAAGGAAGGAAGGAAGTAAGGAAGGAAGGAAAAGGTTTTATTCTTAGAAGTTTCATCTTTCTGAGTTCAATTTCAGAAGAATTTCTGTAATAGGAGACTTTCCTGATATTTGAATGTTGTGGCTACATTTGGGATTATAAAAATTTCCTACTCAGGCATCCCACAGAGAAAAAGCATTTATCCTTAAGAATATAAAATAGTATCCTCATTACTGAGACACTATCCAATCTCAGTGGTATGTGTAGTTTCTCTATGCCTTGGGGCAGTCTTCAAAGGTCAAAGAGAACACTAAAGACTATGTCCATAAGATAATTAGACCAAAACAGACCCAAAGACTGGCCTCAAGTAGCTATTTCTAACGGAAGTCAGTCACAGGGCAATAAAAACTACAGTTCATGTCCAAAAGTTCTCCTTGGTCAAGGAGGGCCTGACTAGATAGAATCAGAACTCAAGGGTCATTTCTGATTGGCCTGAATCCAAAGCACCACAACAAAACTCAAGAAACTTCATAGACAAATAATTACACAGCTAATTTAGGTGTTTGGATTAGATAGATGATTCAAAGTCCCCTTCATCTTCTTAGACATGATTACTCTAACCAAGATAAACATTCTGAATTTACAATAGAATATTGAGCCTCACTTCAACTGTGCAATGGTTAGAAGAAAGTAAACAGACTAGGCCTTCTTTTATTTTGATGACAGAAAGACAAATAGAATGCTCTGCCTAAATCATTCAGACTAGTAAATCACAGTAACAGCAATATACAGTAAGATAAGAAAATATATGGGATTTCTGGTCCTGGTTCCCTTCTCTAGCCCTTAGACAAGTTACTTACTCCAGCTGATTCCAGTTTCCTAATCTGTAAAAAAAGGATACCAGATAAATAATCTGTTACATTTCTTCCAACTCTACAAAAAAGTTATTGTTTTATGTACCAAGATGGATAATTGCAGACCTATATTCTGATGAGGCTGCGTTTCAGGTGGATCTGCAGCAGCCAAATGAGTACACAAAAACTCTCTAACACCAGATAAAAGAAGGATTCAGCCAGAATCATGCCAAGTTGAAGAAGCCAAGTCACAGAGACAAAAATTCTTTGACCAAAAATAGACCATGTCTGAAATTATACTGTTGATGTATTCCATACCTATTTGTTGGATATATATCCAAAAAATTTGTTTTATAGATAGAAAGAAAGAAAGAAAGAAAGATAGATAGATAGATAGATAGATTAAGATAGATGAATAGATAGGAAGAGACAGAGAGAGAGAGATAATCAATAGAGAAAGGGAAAGGTAACAGACATTTTTCAATCATATATTTGAAAAAAACTGTTGTAGGAAAATATGTATATCTAATGAAAAAATGAAAATCAGATTAGAGACAATACAGACAGTTTAGCAAGAAAGGATCAAACGTGAAAAATAGTACTCTAGTACTCAAATATATCTCATATATCTGTCATAAGATCCTACATAGCAAGAAAATAAGCTGTAATTTTTACATTTGCTTCCTAGAATATGGTTAAAAATCATCATTCTCATGAGCGCTAGTTAACAATATGGAAGTAGTCATTTACTAATGCAATATATTAAGAACTAAAAGCACATACACAAAAACTGTATCCAAATTGAGTCATACAGGAATATTTTCTTAAAAGATGGAGACATGGAAACCCTTTGCACAACCAACACTGAATGCCATTCACCAGTGGATTAAGTAAAAAACACTGAACAGGCAGATTGAATTGTATAAATCTTGGTCAAAGATAGAAATACTTATATAGGAATTTCATAAATAAATAAAATGTAAGCAACCTAAATACTTTTTCAACCAACCACTGGATATATAGCTAAATAAATGTTTCACTTTTTTCTTTTTCTTCATGCTTATTCTCTCATTTAAATATAGGAACATGGGGGCACCTGGTGGCACAGTTGGTTAGGTGTCCAACTCTTGATTTCGGCTCAGGTTATGATCTCGTGTTCCTGAGACTGAGCCCCGTGTCAGGCTCCTGGCTGACAGTACAGACCCTACTTGGGATTCTCTCTCCCCCCATCTCTGCCCCTCACCCTCTCGTGCTCTCTCTCTCTCAAAAATAAGCAAACTTAAAAAAATTAAAATTGGGGTGCCTAGATGACTCAGTCAGTTAAGCTTCTGACCCTTGACTTTAACTCAGGTCATGATCTCACAGTTTGTGAGTTTGAGCCCTGCTTTGGGCTCTGTGCTGACAGTGTGGAGCCTGCTTGGGATCCTCCCTCCCTCTATCTCTCTCTCTCTCTCTCTCAAAATAAATAAATAAACTTAAAAAAATAAAAATAAAAGTTCCTAACAAGAGGTAGCCATCAACATGGAAAGGGAGTACAAAATAAATCCAAGATTACTCCCTCAATCCAACCCGGCTCCTTCCTGTCCTCTGTACCCTTAGTATAGCCAAAGGAAAAGTACCCTAGCCATAACTCTCTTAATCAGTACTTAAATACCTTTCAGAGATCTGGGAGATAAAGAGCTGGAAAAAGAGCCCAATTCTTTCAAGACAGCAGGGGAATCTGTTGCTGTCTTCCATAGCAGGAAATCATGAGACATTTAAGCATAAGAAACAGAGAGCAAATTTAGCCTTAATAGAGAAATTAGATTTAGATGATTTCATAAACAAATTTAATTTTTAATTATAGAATAGATTTACTAATTCAAGAATGGTTTTAAACCCTCAGGGAGCAGGAGTGGCATGGGGGTGTGTGGGCATTTCTAGCTATCATCTATCTTCAAATATAGCTTTTCTGAAATAAAATGAGAAAACCTAATTTGTAATAATAATAAAGGTTCTTACCTGAATCCAAAGTCAAGCTTATTTCCCCCCCTTGGAAATGAAAGCTTTTGAAGGGCAGGGGGCTGCATTTTCTTATCCTTTGTGGCACTTGGCACAATATCATTCCTCTCAAGGTGCCTTATAAATAGCATGGGGTGATTATAATGGTACAATCTTCATCCTACTCTTTATAATGACAAGTAACCCTGTCCAGGTTCTGCTTTACTTAAGTTGGCTCATTCCAAAACAAGGTCTCTATCTATCATGAAGCCACAGCAGATGTTGTAACACAGTGACATTGATGATAGGGCCATGCTGCATGTTAATATAAATTGCAAAATTAAACCTGAGCTTCTTTACATTATTGACAAGAATTACACATACCCTTTTTCATACCCATTAACCCATCTTAAGATCAACCAGTTAAGTACTTAAACCAACAAATGAAGAAAACAGAGCAGTAAAATTCCAGATTATACTTCTTAGAGGAGTATAATTTTATACTTCTTAGAGAAAAATCTGTAGTATAAACTGATTTCATTAATTTCTGAGTAGGCCACGTGAATTCATTAATGCCTACAGATTAATAGCATAACAAAAATGCAAAATCACTGAATATTTATTTTCTAAAAAATTTCATAGTTAATTTATCTTATGGAGTCAAAATTTTGTTATCCAAAAAAATATGTATGTATATATTATATATGGCGACTTTCTTGAGTAACACCCTCATTTCTAGGTTACTACAGTTTGTGTGCTGCCAGTTTCCTAGGTAATAAAATATATAAAATGTGAAGTTAAACTTTGATGTTTGCTTAGGATTTATTGTGAGTGGCAATGAATGAGTGTACCAGAGAAGTAGAGAAAAGGGCCAAAAGCATTTGAGATTTGGATGCTAAGAGCCTACTGGATTAAGACTATGTTGGTGTCTCCAAAAGGAACCTTTTAGTCTGGATCCTGAAATGAGGATGGGATGTGCCTGAAAAATCAATCCAAGAGAGACTGCTTTTTCAAGGAAAAAAAATCAACTGTAGATTTAAGACTACAGTCAACTAACTTAAGACTTAGGAAGTAAAATCTGTAGCCTTATAACTTAAAACATTCCATAAGGACAGACTGAGTAATGGGATTATGTGTACTTACAAATGCATAGTGTTTGCCTAGAGATTTCCTTGAGGTAAACCAGCTCTTGACTTATACTTGCTGTATGAGCGACAGCACTGAGCTTTCCAGAGAATCCTCAAGGGGCAAAGTTCCCGCACAGGGTTGTGGTCCTTGAGGAACACTGGAGCTCTTGTGTGGGTAGAAAGTCACCAGGGACAGAATACACTATGCATGTCCATCTTTGAGAGAGAGAGGAGGGAAGTGATGATGAGAAACTATGCTGAGTTTGCTCGTCTTTTGACAAATCTTAGTCTCTGCTGATTTCTATCAAAAGTGTTATCATCATTGGGGGGCCTGGGTGGTTCAGTCGGTTGAGCATATAACCGGTTGAGGTCATAATCTCGTGGTTCGTGGGTTCAAGCCCCGCATCAGGCTCTGTGCGGACAGCTGAGAGCCTGGAAACTGCTTCAGATTCTGTGTGTCCCATTCTGTCTCTACCCCTCCCCTCATCACACTCTATCTCTCAAAAATGAATAAATGTAAAAAAAATTAAATAAATTTCAAAAAGTATTATCATCATCATGACCCTCATCTACAATGATACCTGAGTCTCTTATTCACACTCTTCCCAACTCTGTTTACACTTACCCCATATACATAGTGAAGTTATTAAGAGTTGGAAGGACAAATTGTTTGCCCTTCCTCATAATCATCTGTTCTAAAAGGTCATTTAAACATTTAATCAAACCTGAGGCCCTTCAGGGAAGAATGTGAGTCATGCAATCAGCACAGCAGGCTGTAGTGGGCTTTGTGTCAGTCTTAGGGATGATGTAGACTGATCCCACACATACACAAAATCAGTAGTAGGGACATTTTCTGTCAGTAGGCCAGAGAGGAAAAGCTAAACAGTTTTCTGGACTGCACTGAATTAAACCTTCATACCAATTAATAAAACTCATCTGGGAAGCATCCAGCCTAAACTCCCAGACTGTTGGCCATGTGTTGAAATGTACACTAAACCTCCTGAAGAAAGAGAGGGGTAGGTGGGCATCCTAAACCAATATGAATTATTTGTTTTTCTGCTACTGTGAATCAGCTACACTACTGCTCCCTTTCATAGGTACAAATACACAAAGGAGGGCTTTTGTTTCATAAAAGTAGCTCAGACAAATGACACTCTTCAGGGTGCTGAACCCAAAGCTGGCAACCAGCCCATTCTCTGCACTCCAGTCTGCTGGTACTTTTCACTTTCACAGCTATCAGCCTGCTTCAGACCTACACCCTCAATCCAACTAGGGACAAAGAGAAGATCACGATGGAAATCCTTCTATGTGCTGCTAATAAGCCTATTTAGAGTCAATGAGAAAGCCTCATTTTGCACCAATAAAAGCCTTCACGAGTTCTACTGAATTAGTAAAACCGAAGTGTTTCTGTGCACTCCCTGTCCTCATTTTACATCAGTATGAGAGGTGAAGCTTAGCAAAACGTTGGATACAATGACCTCTAAGTTTCCTTCCTTCTCAAAGGGCCCCTGATTCTCTGTTGGCTAGTGAGATTTGAATTTTATTTAAATTATCACATATTCTGATTCCTGAGCCCTTCTTCAATTTTAGATAATCTCACTGTGGTCTGCTGAATCAGCGTATTTGGAATCCTGGATCTCTCTTGGCAAAGAACTCAATATTGCTCCCATCTAACTGCTTAGCTAACATTGCCTATGTTCTTTCTGAAAAAGATCTGGGTAAGAAACAGATGTAGAGCATATTCCCAAAACCTCCCATAACAAGGCTAGGGAAAGCTTTGGTGTTTCATGAACCATGAACAAAAGGGAAATTCAAACCAGCATTTTAATGCCCTTAATGAAAGATATTAATCATTTTCCCAGATGAAAATCTACAGTTCTAACCATTGATCAGTGAGGTAAGCAAATGAACCCATAGCTGAAAGGATCTGTATGGGTCAATGGTTTAATGGAGAATAATACAAGGGTGAAATGACATCACTGTTGGTGAGAATTCTACCTCCCTTCCCAGCAAATAGCCAAGTCAGCTCCCCGTCGGGACATAGTGGAGAGGTGTATAACGAAAAGAATTTTCTAAAAACAATACAAGTTCTACTGTAAGCTCAATGTTTTAGCTATAAAGCATTTTGGTAACACAAGAGAGAACCAGAGCAATAGGAATGGACTTCATAAAAGACAGGTCCACTGACAACAACCACCATTAGAGTCAGGAAAATTCCTATCTAGACACAGGAAAAATTAGCATTTACCAAGAATTTTTAGAGGTTAAATTACTTGCCCAAGATCACGCAGATAAGATGTAGTGCTGAGAATGAGGCTGAGAATTTTACTCGACACTGAAAACATAATAGAAACATCTACTTCCTCTTAGGACTTATGATTTAGTTGATAAACTTGAAAGCACTTTGAACAGGTTTTCACTTACACTGCAAAGAAAAATGCTTAGCTAAATTACCGTCTGTCTGGGTGGTAAGTAGCACACCACCACCATCTGTAAAATAATATTTTTGTAGACTAGAGAGCATGTTGCTTAAAGGAATTCAGAGGTGAATTATTCTGATAAATTAAGGAGCATTCTCATAGAAATATGTTAGTGAAATATTGCTGAAAAGCTGTATATCATTTTAATTTTAATTAATCAAATCACAAGTCACTGACTGGGAAGTCAGTATTTAAGAAACCTGAGGTGAAGCCATTTAATACAAACAATTTGTCTGTATTACAAATATTAACCTCCTGATTTTAGCATTTTAATTTTTTTCATATCTTCTTCAAATGAGGGATGTTCATGTCATGTTAAATAAGTCATTTTCACTTATTGATAATACATTATATTAGTTAGGATGCTTTCAGCTGAAAATAATAGAAAATGCAATGCAAAATACCTTTAAAATTGAGAGGATTTATTACTATCTCCTATCACAAGAATGGAAGGGCATTCCAGGGCTGGCTAATTCAGATGTTCAAAGATGTCAGCAGTGACTGAGGCTCTTTCTATTCTTCTATTGTGCAATCATCAACATGATTTTCCTTCTGCAGGCCCAGGCACCAATTGGTTATAACAATAACCAGAACAAAAAGACTTCCCTGCCCCCACTCCCTAAAGGGTCTTGGAAGACGTGTCCTTCTATCTCCTTGACCAGGATCATATTCCAAATTACTCTTTCAAGCAAACACTGGCAAGCAGGATAGGACCATCATAATTGGACCAGACCAATCAGAATTAACTGGGCTACATGGAGTTACACGAAAACAAAATTGTTGCTCTATAGGTCTGTCAATCTAAACCTCTACTGTGTGATATGATAGAGACTAGCCACAGGTGGCTATTGACATTTAAATGTAAATCAAATAAAATTTAATAAATATAAATTTCAGTTTTTTAGTTGCATTAGCCATATTTCAAGTAGCGAGTAGTCACATTGGCTAGTGGCTATCCCTTTGGACAACACAGATATAGAAAACTGTTCTCATCACAGAAAGGTCTACTGGATGGTGCTGGCCTAGGAGAAAGGGAAAATGCTCTTAGATAAGTAAGCAACAGTACCTGCTGCACTCCCTACGTAGCAGGCAATGAACTTTATGCATACAATCTCCGCTAATCTTCCCCCATGTTATTATCATGTGCTAGTCTGCACGCTGGGTTGCTAAGTAAGGATGGGGAAACTTAATTAGAAGCATCTTGAACTAGCTCACATACCTGCAGGAAGGGCACAGTTAAAGTCTTGATCACAGTCAGAACTCTTTCCATTTGTCATCTCTGTTCTGTCTACATGCCAGTATCATTCTCCCAGAACAACTTTCTCCTCAAGGTGACAATTTCCCCAGCTTCACATCTCACAGCACTGCCTCCTCCCACCCCCTCAGAAGGCACTGAGCTTCCTCCTTCAGTTCCAGTTTTAAATAACCCTTGGAAGGACTCTGATGGTCCAGCTTGAGTCAGGGATCCAACCTTAAACCAATCAATTATAGCTACAGAGACACTGGGGAAGGAATTAAGGTTGTGTATCAGATATATGTCCTTAGGGGGTCTACCTATAGAGTCTGAGGACAATTCCCAGAAAACCTGGAATTTCAGGGTCATCTCTTCAACACATTCCCTAAAGGCTGAGGCCTTTGACTTCTGACTCCAGCCTTCTACAGTTTGCTCTCTACATACTTGCTGGGTCTATTTCACCCAGTTTTATGTCCAGATATCTTTTATGTCCATCCACTTCTCTCCATCCCCAATGCAGTGTGGCCTTCATAACCTGGGCCATTCTCATCTCTAGAGGAAATACTATAATATCTGACTTGTCTCCCTTACTCAGTGCTATGCCTCACCAGCACTAGGCTAAAACCAGAATAATCTTTACAAAGTGGGAATCCGATTATTTCACTGATATGCTTTAAACCTTTTAGTGCCATGGGGCACCTGGATGGCTCAGTTGGTGAACTGTCCAACTTTGGCTCAGGTCATGATCTCATGATTCATGAGTTCAAGCCCTGCATCAGGCTCTGCACTGAGCCTGCTTGGGATTCTCTGTCTCCCTTTCTCTCTGCCCCTGTCCCACTCTTGCTCTCTCTCTATCAAAATAAATAAATAAATAAACTTTAAAAAGTTAAAAAAAAAAACAACCTTTTAGTGCCTATTCATTGCCTCTCAAAACAAACCTCAAATCCCTCATAAGGCATATAAAATCTTACCTGATCGGTCTACTGGCTAGGTCCCTATCCTCACTTACTATTTTCCCACCCTACTCTTTACCACGGCCATATTCAACTGGTTATTTCCTCAGACTACTATCCATTCTCTTGTCTGCTGGCCTTTGTACTTCCCTCTATTTGAAACAACATTCTTATTGATCACCTCTTCATCTTGTCTAAATTCTACTCATGGTCTACTCTCAACTTAAATGACACCACTCTTCTTTACACTACATTAGGTCCCCTTGATATCCACTCCATTCACCAACCACAACACATGTCATTGCAGGGACATGACTCAATTATTTATCTTCTCGATTAAACTGTAAGCTCCATGAGGGCAAAGACCATTTCTGTGTTTTTCACCAACTGCCCTGGACCTCTAATAGACAGTGTCTGACAAAAAATAGATAATACATAAGCTGAATTGAAGTCATTCTTCATTCAACAAATACCTTAAGGAAGCCCTGTTTGTGCCAGATGCTATCCTATGCACTGTGATGCAACAGAAAAAAACAAAAACAAAAAAACAAAGTCCTTGACTTCATGAAGCCTGTGTTGTTGTAGAGAAAGAAAACCAACAATACACTAATAAACTAATAAGCACAATTAAATTGAATAAATGAACATATTCTCAACTGACATTTTCTATCATGTTTTCCAAACTATCTTTTCATTATTCTGTTACCTTATTGGAAGTAATATGTATATACAATACTTCCCCTCCAGATAATATAAATGTAGGTTTTTAAATATTTATTTATTATTTATTTTTTAAGGGAGAGAGAAAGAAGAGCAGAGAGAAGGAGACAGGGAATCTCAAGCAGGCCCTGCACTGCCAGCACAGAGCCCAACATGGGTCTCAAACTCATGAACGGTGAATTAATTTTATTCTTTAATTATGGTAAAGACCCTTTTAATATAGCCATTTGAATTGAGCTTTTTGTTTCATTAAAAATACATACAATTAATTCCAACAATTAAAATATTTGCCAGCCAAATGCATGCCAAACTACCCCATGCATCATGTCTATATGAATGTAGGGCAAGAGAACTATTTGACCATCATTTTTGACCAATAAATTAATTTAACAAATATTTAATGCTAAGCATATTCTTAGTTGTGAGGATACAGGCCCTATCTATTAAAACTTTATATACTAATCACTTAACATTTTTAATTATCTTTTAAAAACTTTTTTTTAATGTTTATTTATTTTTGACAGAGAGACAGAGACAGAGTGCAAGTGGGGGAGGGGCAGAAAGAGAGGGAGACACAGAATCTGAAATAGGTTCCAAGCTCTGAGCTGTCAGCACAGAGCCTGACGCAGAGCTCAAACTCACAAACCACGAGATCCTGATCTGAGCTGAAGTCGGAGGCATACTGACTGAGCCACCCAGGCACCCCTATTATCTTTTTCATAAAATAGAAGCTCTTTGAGGAGAGGGAGGGAGATTTTTAGTATGATACAGTTTTAACAAATGCCACAACAAACAAAAAATAAGACTCTCCAGGAAGTTTTCTCAATGAGCCTTAGTAAACTCTGATCACACCTCATTTTATCTCTTTTGTCTTAATGTATCCAATTCATTATTCAGCTAGACAATTCTTCTTGTTTGGATATGTTTCTAAGAGTTTATGGTAAATCTCTTTTATTTCATCAAGTCATAATAGCCATGGGATTCCCTCAAATCCCATGGGTTTAAAGGAATCTCAAGGTAAAACTTCTTAGAAAATATTCCTTTTATAATACAAATAATTAGCCCCTTTCATGTAACTGTTTTGTACTCTTTTCAGAGAACAGCAGGAAGGATATCAAATTCTCCTAATGTTGAGCCAGCTGTATATTCTTTCTTTTTTTTGTTTTGTTGTAATGAATTGGTTCCTTCATTTGAAGTTTAATAATCATTGAGGGCAAGACAATTTCTTCTAATGTTTTCTGTGCTTTTTTCCCCCCTCCCTCATCTTCACTGACCTAAGTCTTACTGTAATGTTTCAAATAATTGGTTCTCGAAAGTGCTTAACTGTCACTTGATTGTCTTTATTTCCTTTTCCATCTCTGAGTCCTGCAGGGTAATATTCCAGAGATCATGTTTATCTAGATTTGTGCGACTCCCAACCGATCAAGCTAATGTCAGAGTCTATTGTAGGCTTTGCAGAAAGGGTTTCCTAGACTTCTAAATTCATTTTGGCTCTCTAGAATGTATGTTTCTCTGTCTTAAGTTACAACCTAAAAACCGTGAGAGTTTATGTGCCCTTGAAGTTCACTCTAATCAGAGGGTACTTCTTACGCTTCTATAATTCCAGTAGTATTAGTGCTTCTCAGACTAAGAGCATCAATCTGACCTCCTCAGTAGTCAAGGAGCTTCACAAAGAGGGAATACTTAAACTTCGGTGGCCATTAGGGAAACATTTAGGCTACTATACCAGGAAAAAATCTGGTACAACCAGACCCTCACTGGAAAGGCCTTCTGAGCAGGAGAGGATTGAGGAAAGAGTCAAGTGTCAAATGGATTTCAGTCCTACCATCACCTACAGGTAGCTATAGGGCTTTGGACAACTCACATAGACCAGATGGGCCTCAAATTCCTTTTCCTTTCTGAAAAAAGATAATTGGGGAAAATGATCTCTATGGACCTAACTCCTTTACTCTATGTGCATTTATATACTGATGGTATAATTTCTTTAAGTTTTCAGAGTATTTTTGGTTCCTGACATGGCAAACTTTGCAATCTACTCTACAGATTTTGGAGATACAGGTGCATCTGTGTACATTTCTTTAAATTTAGTAATTAAGCTTCCCACTTACAAATTTCCTAATGAGGACACACACACACACACACACACACACACACACACACACTGCCATATCTTTATGCTTTACTGATCTAAATACTTATTGAAGAGTATATAAACAACACAGACTTTTGATTGCAGATTTTTGCATTTGACAATTTAAAGTCTTATTTGGATGATCTTCTGTAGAACACCTTGGGTTTATCAGTAATCTTCAGCACAGTTTAATATTTATTCTACTAATTGAACATCAGGTGCTGTTGCTATCTCTATAAACTAAATGTAATACCCCCTGCTACTCAAAGTGTGGCCCAGAGCCCACTGATATCCACATCACCTGGGACTGGTTGGAAATGCAGAATGCCTCACCCCAGACCTATGAATTTTAACCAGATGTTCAGGTAATTCATGTGCACACTAAAGTTCTAGAAGTGCTATTATTATACATTATAGTGCCTCCTGCAGTGGTTTAAAATAGGTGAGTTTTTTTCTATAAAGGAATAAATGAGCAAATTAATTTAGCAAAGTGAAATGCTGTAATTCAGTGCCAATGGACTTAGAGTTATAAAAACTTACAGCTGATAAGTTCTCCTATTTTTTTAAATATAGTGTAAGCTCTACTTTCATAAAGGGCAGGGGGCCAGGGAAATGGAAGAAAGGTATATTCTGTCTAAGACCCACTTGCAAATACTACATATATCATTGAAAATGAATATGAAGAATACTAAAATATCATTTTCTATAGGATTAGGTAGCAACCAATATGTTACTTCCGTTTCACTTTGTAGCTGATTTTAAAATTCCATAATGCATTACTGTCATACATAAAGTATCATAAAGAGAAAAAAATTCCAACTATGTGTTAAAACTCTGAAATAAATAAATAATAAAATAAATTGAGGATATACAAGTCAAGGATATATTTAAATAAATAAAACAGACCAAGATTCCAGTTGTGGCTCTGAGACTGTGTGAATTTTCAACAATTTAATCTTTATGGGTTCCTGCTTCTTCCTCTGGAAAATGAGAAAATGATCTCAATTTTTACATACAAAGTGTCAAATTCTGAAATCTAGTATGTCTGAAATCAATGCCTATTTTGCAATCTATTAAAATTCAATATGGAAGCTCAGAAATGGTATAAATAAGTCATTCTGGGATTTCTGCTATTTTACTCACTAAGAACAGGAGCATATGGGCTAACAGCCACCTCATGGTACTAATGTAAAGACACTACCCCCCAAAGTGTTTTACTATAGGCAAAGGGCATATACGAATGGCAGAACATATTTTGACATGGAAAGTTATCTTAGTTTCCCTTCACTCTGAGTAAAAAAATCAAATTGTCTAAATCCATGTTTCTTCTTAACTCTCCAATTCACTCACATGGTCTCCATGAGTCCTGGGTGAATGGATAAAAGCTTCCACTTTGGATAGCCTCCCAAAGCAAATACAAGACTGTGGAGGTAGAGTTATATCTGAAAGGTTACCTAGTTAGTTACTCTGGCCCTCAAAAATAAATTGAAAAAAAAAAAAAGGAAAAGAAATTGACAGGCCTTTCAAGGAGCTAATTATTGAGCCTGCTATTTGGTTCACTGACAGAATTGCTTGTTTGTGGGAAGAAACATATTTATGCATTGCTTTTTCCATTACCACTATTTCTATTATCATAAATAAGAATCAATAGGCCATTTCAAGTAGCATATGCTCACCACCATTTAGCATCGGAGTGTCAGCCATATGCAGGCTAAGCAGCAGTGCCCCAACCTCCTGCCTAAGAATTAAAACCCAACAGACAAGGAAAGCACTTTAAAGGCCAGGAGACAATGTGTATGTCTGTGCAAGCAATTTGAGGGCAAAAGCGGTCCTCTCTTTGTCTCTGTATCTGTAGCACAGTGTCTGGCACAAGGCAGGTCATCCAAAATAAATAAACAAGTGAATGAATGGGTAAATGAGCAAAAGAAGGTTTTAAGATGCTATATGGAGCCAACTTGATTTATTGGCTTGGTCATGGATGTTGTTTTGATAAGGGCAGAGAGAGCTATTCACAGTTCACAGTGAAGAAATGAAGGCCAGGACACAGTGTGAACCAAGAGGGAGCCTGCCTTTGGGGAGCAGCTAGCCTGTACATACTCCGGCCCCTGCAATAATCACTGTCAGGCTTCACTATGAAGATGAGAAATCAGAATGACAGCCATAAAAAAAAGTCAAGTGAGACTTTAAAAGAAAAACTCCCCACTGCCAACAAAAGTCTTGCTGGAACAAAAAATGGCAGATTGAGCACAAATCAGAGAAAAGATAGGAAGAAGAAAAAGTGAGGTGGTGAAGGGGAAAGTGGAAGAGGAATTTAGGCAGAGGCCAGAGTGGGGAAATGGGGATGTGAAATGCAGTGCAAGGACAGGGACAGATGACGAAGACCCACATTTTTCAGGGAGATGTGGGCATCTGGGTTGTGCGGAGTAGAGAGGCATTAAGGCTGAGAGTAGAATAAGAGAAGGAGGGGGAAAAGGAGAAAGAGGTCAGATAAATGTCCATAAAATAACACCCATCACCACTGATAACAAGTACAAAAGAATCCTTTTTTTCTTCTTGAGAAAGACAAAGGGAATTTTAAGTAGGATTAAGTAGTAGTAGCTTTCAGAACTCAGCAGCTCTCAGAAGCAATAATAACCACATAAATAGCTAAGTGGATGGTAGGAATCACTTCACTTTGGAATTTGGCCAGCATATCAAAGTTAACAGTAATATCACATCCTTTTGAAAGCTTTTCTGAGATTCTGGGGGGAAAATCATTTCAGAAAACTGTTTGCACCAAGTTAATTTTAGGAAGAGGATGCTCCTCACTGCTTGAAGACATTCTATCTCCAGAAAATTGATAAGACAGAAGCCCTACCCTGCTGGGAAGCACTCTCTTATCCATGTAAATACATTGCCAGTATTGCCCCCAATGGAAGTGAATAATTATGTTCACAGATTATCATTGCCTAATGTAAAATTTTACTCAAAATATAACCCAGAAATGATACCCTAAATTCAGCAAAAAGTCCCTAATAGATATCTTCTTTCATACAGTTCTCTGACTTTTTGACTCACTGTGGATAGTTAAACATGAACTCTGTAAAGGCCAAATTTTGAAACAAGGACATCTGTATACATTCATTTCTGAATTTGGTGGATTGGACAAATTGGAAATATAAATAATTTTCAAACCCTGGCCATCTCTACTCCATGAAAATCCATAGATTTTCCTTCTTAATTTGACCACTAATGTGTTAGATCATCTTTCCTCCCCAAAAACAGAAATGAAAACTGCGTGTTGATGGAAATTTGGGGCACAAATATCTTCTCTCAACATCTGGAAATATTCACGTGTTATCACTTATAACTTAGAACATTGCATCATTTATTTCTTTTCCATTCAGAGACAAGTTATTTCAGTATCACTCACAATGGAATTTGCATGAAAATCTGTTTACTGATCCTGTTCCCTAAGGGTGCACTTGCCCTAGCACTTGGAGTAAACACCATTTTCAAGGAACTAGACATAGTTCTTACTGGACAGACTTTTACAATTTTAGCAACATCCAAATAAATCAAGGAATCTGAAGCAGACATGCCATCAAGTGTGGACTGTACCATAACCTCAGTCAGTATTATGCCTGAAATAAGTATCAGGTATACACCATCTACAGATGCTAAAAGGACGTCCACATACATCAACTTTGCTTTTATTTATTTTTTAATGTTTACTTATTTTTGAGAGAGAGAGAGAGATTGAGAGAGAGAGAAAGAACAGGGGAGGAGCAGAGATACAGGGAGACACAGAATCCGAAGCAGGCTCTAGGCTCTGAGCAGAGCCGGATGCGGGGCTCAACCCACAGACTGTGAGATCATGACCTGAGCCAAAGTCGGATGTTTAACTGGCTGAGCCACCCAGATGCCCCTCAACATTTTTTTAAAATAAGAGTTTAGAGAAACTTGACATTCTGAAAACAAGTCTATTAAAAGTTATGATTACTTTATAACTAATTTCCTGGTTATTAGGTATAAATACATAAAACGGAGTTCATCTACTTCATTACTTCATTAAGTGGTAGACTTCCATTAGTAGAATCTAAATGACAATAGGATATGAATGTTTGCACACAATCAGACAGTAACATTCAGAAGTCAGAATTAAGCATAGTGTAAAATATACCTGAATGAAAACACAAAAGCTACTCCATATACTCCCCTTTCAAATCCTTCTATAAACTAGACCTTCTTTATTTCCCGTTATTCCTTAACATGCACGTTTCTTTCCAGTAAGTCGGACCTCTTCACTGTCCTTCACACACATCTCCATGGCCCTGTGCAACTCTGTGCCTTTACCCTACTGGCCCATCTTCTCCCTCATCTTGTATGCTCTTTCCTAAATCTTTCTTATCAAACTCTCACCTCTTCCGTGAAGTTTTGAATTTTCCAACCTGAACTTACAGTCATACATTTTCTGAAGTTGCATAGTATCTATGTCCAAATTTACCTTTTAATTATGATATTTTTCCTCTTCTTATATATGATTTTACATGTATCTTTTTCCCCCAACTAAATCACATTATTTAAAGGTAACACCTTCTTCTTAATGCCTCTCCCTAAAGTTTCTGTCAAGATCCTATTCCACAGCTAATTTCTCTTTCTCTAGTTACTCTTTCTGATTGCTATTTTTATCTGACAACATGCTCAAATGTGCCCTATCCTAAATGAAACTTCTGTAACCCTGCTTCTTTCTCAAGGGTTTCACCATACCTCTTTCTTTCTTTGCCAAACTTTTTAGAAAATCATTCTTTCCTCCCCTTCCTCTATTCCAGCTCTATCTCAGCTCCTCACGATCTGAGTCTATCACACTCCTGGATCCCTCAGCCATACCTCTCAGCAGCACTGAAACTGCATGCACCCCATCTTTACTCCTGCACACTGGGATGGTATGTCCTTCCCCAAACCCATCATGCTCTGCTGCCCTTCCTGGTTCTTCTCCTAGAATCTTCAGTTGTCATCCCTCAGTTTTGCTCCAAAAAGTTCCAGCAACTGCATCTCTGCCCTTGTCTTTAACTTCCAAGTCTCCATCTGCCACTCACGAACCTATATTATTAGTGTTGAATTCTCTGTGGGGTCCCAGACCTTTTGCTGCCACCGGTTGGGAAGTTCCATGGGGCTATCTCAAAAACAAATTCAAGTTTGTCCCCTCCAAACCTACCATTCTTTCTGTCTTCTCTGTGAACTAATTACATCATCCTTTTCCTAGTCCTCGCTGATAGAGATTTTATATTCAGATTCTCCATCGCTTACCCCCACCCCAGTGTTAGTCACTCACTATATACTTACTATAAATACTACTTTCCAGGACTTCTTTCTCCTGTGTTCTGCCCTGATTCACACATCCTTGTTTAGGCTGTGCCTATCTATCACCAGGACTACTGGACGGGCCCTGACTGACCTTTCTCCTTCCTCTCTCCTGATCTGCAAACCTCCTCACACTTCTGCCAGAGAAATCTGCTTGAGACAGGTATCTGAGCAATGCCCTAGACAAAAAGCCTTGAGTAATTCTATTCTATAGGTAGAATAAAACCCAAACTCCCCAGCTCTGGAGTTTCTGGAAAGAACTTGAAGAATATGCATGACATGACCCCAGCCTATCTCTTTAGCCTCATTGACCATCACTCTCCCTCTTACTAACTACCCTCCCTCACTCACCCCAGCCACCCTGAATTTTTTTTCCCTATGGTGTGAACAAGAGTCTTGCCCTAGATCCTGGAATGACTTGCCATCATATCTTCACATGGTTGACAACATCTTGCCATTCATGTCTCAACTCAAATGTCATCTCCTTAGAGAAGCATTTTCTGACTGCACAGCCTAATGGCCACCCTCCCTGCCAACACCATATGGTCAGCCTTTCACATGTACCCCTTTGTATTTCCCATAGGCATATCTCAGCATCTGGAAGTATCTCTTCATTTATATGTTTACTTCTTTAGTGTCTGTCTCCTCACACTGGAATGTAAGCCCCATGACCACAGACCTCATCTCTGTTCCAGATCCTGGAGGGGGCCTGGCACACAGGAAACCTGAAGTCAGACTCTCCACAGCATGCTGGCTACTTTCACATCTGCAGCCTCATTCTGTTTATATGTCTGCTCTAGCACTTCTCAGATTATGTCTTTTATTAAGCAGCTATTTCCAAAGGAAGTGATCAGAGGGAAAGGAGGATATATCAAAACATGAGAACAAGGAGTAGGTGAAGGAGGGGTATATAGTTATAAAATTCTCATTCAAGTTTTGCAGTATTCAGTGCAGAAGATTTATGCATCTTTGTTAAAATTATCCCTAATCTTTATGGTTTTTGATCCTGCTATTAACAGTATTTTTTAAATTTCATTTTCCACATTTTAGTTTCTATAAAAGAAACTATAAATAGATAGATGCTATATAGATATATTAAAAGGTTTCTTAGATTGACCTTGTATCTGTGGTTTTGCTAAATTGACTACTTAGTTCTAAGTAATTTTTAAAATTCCATAGATGGTTCTATGTATATAATCATGTTATCTAAAAATTAAAAAAAAAGTTTCATTCTTACATTCAAAATATGCACATTTAATATCACTATTATTTTTAAGCACAAGATATAGAAGGTAAAACATAAAAAATCATAGCTGCAAGAGCTATGCAGGATATGGGGGACAATTATAGGGGACATGGATTGAAATAGTCAAAAAAAACCCTGTCTTATAGCAAGTCATATAGCAATGTATTATCATCCTTCAGCTTCACTACATGTTAAGTTCCTGGAGACCAGTGTCATTTCTTGATTTTTTTGTCTATATCTCACCAAGCCTATTAAAGTGTTTTGCCCATATAGAAACTCAATAAATTTTTAAATACAATTCAAATACACCAGTGTTGGACACATTACATGTGGTCAAGAAACACTTGTTGACTGAAAGAATCAATGAATATACATAAGTTTGTTGAATGATCAGTGTAACTCAACCCTGCTGAGAAACTAATAAGAAACATGAAGAAATAGAAGGTACTCTGATCATTATCCACATAGAAAAACTTCATTTTTCAGTTAATGATAAAACAAATGCATAAAGGAAAACATTTCAGTGATTACCTGTGCATTTCTTTATATGACTGTTCCTTTTTCCATGTGATCCTAACTTGCATCCAAAATTCTCCTCCCAAAATTCTGCAAACCATACATTTCTTCGATTATTGGCAAGTGTTCGGCTTCTAAAGTAGCGATCAAACCCTATTTTAGAGAGAAAAGGTATGATTTTAATATTCTTTCAAAATCAAAACCAAAGACTGTCAGAGCTTTTGAATGGATATTATGTCAGATATTTGAATGAATATGTTGTGATCATCACATGAAAAAAAACCCAAAAACATATTAACAAATGGGGGAAACCAATAGCCCAGAAAAAAGTCTTCCCTTATGGTAAAAGCCAAGGGTAATCAACAGATAATATCATCACCCTCACTGTTCACCATTTAGGCACCTGGCTCTATAGATGAACATAACAGGAGAGCCTGTTGTTAATATCCTTACAACCTCCCCCTCTTCTCTACATCTCCCTCTCCTCTACATCACAGTGACCAGCGACATTCTGCTATATATTCAGAACCAACTCAACTTTTCTCATTCTTCTCTCTCTCTCCTAGCAAGAGTCAATGTTCCAGGTTTCTATGCTTCTGCCTGCCTCAAAATATATCTGCCCCATAATGTTCCATTTTCAGCTAATCCAATAAACTAATTAGCTCTGATGTAGTCTTATGCAGTCATGGGTAATGGGCTCAGGTATTAGCCTGCTCAAGTGACACATCATCAAAGAGAGACCACCTGGAACTAATGCTTTACTTGAAAAGATAATAAGGAAGGTAGGAATTTAAGCCACTGAAGACCATTGGAAATGATATCTGGGAGACAAACTTCCATTCAGGGAAGCTCCACATCTTGGTGGTTGCACTTACTTATCTACAGGGTCAGCCCAGTCTCACATCTCCATTTTATATAAAGCAAACACTCTCCCCATGACAATGCTGTAACCAGTATCTATGCCATGGAAATACGTAAGTTTAGAGGGCAACATCATAGAAAGGGCTAACATCATAGAAATATCTAAGGCCAACTATAACTCCCTTTTTAAAGAAAAAATCTAATGGGTATTCTTTTCTAATGAAAAAATATATTGGGTTAAATAGTTACTGTCTTGGCATTTCTACCATCAGAATTACAAATTCTATCCAGAATCATCAACAATGGGGACATTTCATCATATACCGATACTCTGGTTTTGCCTTGAAGTTTTGATTCAATTGGAATGAAACAAATTTTCTATGGCTTGTCCTTACCATCAATTGATGCCCTTTTGGGCAAAATTGTCACAGCTCCTTCTGCAATCTCCTCCTGCTGATAAACAGGTGCTATTTTGGATCCCCAACTATCTGAGCCAATCCAGAGAAAATGACCACTTTGGTTTAATTTTTTTGCTGCTTCCAATATCCTCCTACAGGAATATAAAGAAATAAAACATACAATATTTCTCAAGAAACACTACATTTATGCATGTTACAAGACAAGTTATATCAAATTATATACATTCAGTAGGTCAGTGTTAAACAGTCAATCACTAACTGCCTGAGTCTTATCATTTCTAAAGGAAACATATTGGCACCTGCTAGTCAGCCTCATCCTTACCCTCATTCACATTATTCTGTCTATCATCTTTACTTGTTTCATTTCTTTCAGTCCCCAAATTTTACTCTATAGCCATTTCAGACTCCGGAACTAGAAGGCTGTTGTGTCTCTGTGCAGCAGAAGGCAATCTGTAATTGCATGAGAATGTTGCAATTCCTGTGAAATCTCACAATATTTTACATTGAACATGAAATATGTTTAAAAAAAAAGGATGTGATCTGATCTAAAGCAAATCTGATCCTACATCAAGAAGAAAATTAATCAGCACCTGATGTCATCTTCATTGGCAAACATAATCACTGCCCGAGCATTAGGTGTTTCTAGCAGGCGTTTGATAATTTTTTCAAATTCTCCAGGTCTTGGTTCACGTGGGATTTTCTGTGATTGAGCAATGCAAACACCACCTATTTTAAAAAGAGAGAGTGACTCAGAAATGGCACTTATTTAATTAACCAACTTAATGAGGTTAGCTATTTTATAAAAACGTATGTTTCAATGCAGTATACTGTTTTTCAAAACGTCATTCTCACCTATTAAAAGCAATCATGTTTGTTGCATTACAATATATGTATCAGATAAATGACATCAATTATTTAATCATACATCAGGGTTGTTGCTTTATTTTCCAAGCTTAAAGATTATTTTTGTGGATGTCTATAATAAAACCAAAGTGTACAACATGTGTAATGACAGTCAATGAGTGCAAAGAAGAATGGCTGTTTTGATTCATTTGACTTAAGTTGAAAAACAAGTGCCTGGATTTTTAAAAAGTATGAGTATGTCTTATAGGAGAGACCACCTATTAAGTAAAAGGACCCTTTTGCTACTTTATCTATTAGTAGACCTGCTTTAAAGTTAATTTCATTTTACACATCACAGTATTACAGCAAAAGTTTTATGTATCAGAAAAATGGTATGTTATGAAACAAGCAGTCTTCAAGACTATTTGAGACACAGGCAAGTTCCAAAGGTTCAAACCCTCAGTTGGCATTGTGTCTCCAACAAGAAAATCAAATGGCAGCAATCCCATCCCACTATCACAGAAGGAAGGAAGGAAGGAAAGAAGGAAGGAAGGAAGGAAGGAAGGAAGGGAGGGAGGGAGGGAAGGAGGAAGTAAGGAAAGGTAGAGAGAGAGAAAGAGAGAGAGAAAGCAAGCAAGAAAGCAAGTAAGAAAGCAAAAAGGCAAGAAAGCAAGAAAGAAAAAAGAGTTCTTCCTTTGGCCTCTCCTTCTAATGCAATGAGAAACCAAAGAGAAAAGTTTGGAAAAGATCTCTGCCACCTGTCAGGATTCCACAATTACAGTGGAGTAGAAAGAGAATATATTCTAATATTAGAAGAAAAAGGAATATTAGCAATATGTTTCAGTTGCATTATGGTTTAAATAGGCTTTTTTTGAGTCAGATGAGAAAACACCATTTGTAACATTGCTTCAGTAGGTAATGACATTTTTACTTCCAAACAATTGCCAATACATTCAGTCACCCAAACATTACTATGTTCCATTATATGGTTATGTATTCGGATGGACACTAGGTATACACAATCTAATCCAGGAGTAACCTCTAGTCTGGGAGATAGTCATTCCAATAAATTATCATAGAATATGAGGTAAATTTTGTAATTAAGAGGATATGCCTACACAATGGGAACATAGAGGAAGAAGTAATTCAAGTGCTTAAGAGAGCTGGATTTTAAAGAGCAAATACACATCCATCTAGGGACAAAAGTGGGACATTTCTGATACAGTATGAAAGAATCTTGTTTGATCATGGCCTACAGTCAAGACTGGCTGGGGCTGAGGTTAGAATGAATGGCCAGGCCCTGCTTGAGAATGACTTTGTTAGACATGCGAAATAATTTGGACTTTATCTTGAAAACAGTGGGAACCCGCTGAATATTCAGAAGCAGGAGAATTACATGATGAGTTTTGTGCCTTGGGAAGAAATCTCAGGTAGCCAAACAAAGAAGACATGTCTGGTAGCCAGACAATGGGCATCCAGTATGTTGTGATCAGACTTACCATGTGTAGCAATAATGTATGATAACAAGTGTTAGAGTACTGAGGCTATATTTCTTATCAGTTGGAGCATGGTCTAGTTATCCCTACACAATAGCAATGCTCTTACTAAACTCTTCAGGAGTAGCAATTGTCCATGATCCACAGACAGAGCCTGTAGATAGCTAGTCTACTAATATATCATTAGTAGTTGTGATGACTGATTCACTATTTCATTAAATATTTATTGCATGTCCCTACTGCACAGGGGCTGTGGATGTAACAGTGAATATAATAGACACAGTTTCTTCCTTCAGAGTGTAGAAACATTGTGAGCAAAACAGGCTTAATGCAAACAACAACAATAACAAAAGTAAGTATATAATTATAAATTATGGTGAGTTCTATGAGAAAGACCAAGGGCATTTAATTTACATTGAGGAGTGTTCAGGAAAAGTCTCTCTAAAGTGTTGTTGAAGTCAGAAAGAAGAGAGAATGGATGAGAACAGCATGTGAAAGGGCAGGAAAGAGCCATCAGAGCTAATGAATGAGAGAGAGAGAGAGAGAGAGAGAGAGAGAGAGATGTGAGACAAAGATGAGAGGTAGACAGGGGCCACATCACGCATTGCTTGTGCAGGTCTTGAGGAAGATTATTAATAATTAAAGTGCTTAACTACATCACTTAATGTTTCTATTTCTTCACCTTTTAAGTAGCCCATAGAAATATGTCTCATCTGTGAACATTGCCTTTCATGGAGGAAAAATGGATGAAGGTATGCAGAAAACAAACTGGAGTGGAAAGAACAGGAGGTATTTAGCCCCATTAAGAAGTTATTGGAACAGGCCACAGAGACATTGCCTACTGGTGTTGAGGAGGAGTAGATGGAGATGTTAGAATTTGAGTTATAATCAATGAAGCTTCATACTATTTTTCCAGCTTTATTGAGGTAGGATTTACAAAGAAAAATTGTATATATTCAGGCTGTACTGATTTTATCTAAGTAGTGAGGTAGTGGGAAACCACTAGGCATGACACTAAGGTTTTGGCCTTTGTGACCAGTTTGTGTGATGCCACCATTAACAAGCAGGCAATACAGGAGGGTGAGAAGGTACATAGAGGAGAAAAGAATGATTTTGATTCAGAACAGGTTGTCTTTGAAGTACCCATGGAACATCAAATTGAAGATGTTGGTCTGGAACTAAAGAGAGATGGAAAATGTAATTACAGTTTTGTCAGATGCTGATGCAGCAGGTAGTTGAAATGTCGGGAGTGAACAGATCAGTCAGAGGGAATACTTAAATCAACAATGGGAAAAGGTGAATGATGGAGCTCTGAAAAACCATTAGATTTGGAGGGGGGCTAGCAAACATGAATGGAAAGGAATGATCGCATATTTGGAGGAGAAAACTTTTAGGATGAAGTCTAGTGGTAAGTTGAAGACTGCATAATGTTTTTAAAAATAAAAAATAATAAATAAACAAACCAAAAACTGTGATGAGTGCAAGGATTAGATAGCTGTAGAAATGTGAGAACAAAACTGTAACACTCTAGGGAACAATAGCCGTTTTAAAATATGACTGCCCTTTTAATTAAATTGCTGTGATTACTTAAGCATCCCATTAAAGACATGTCATACCCTAAGTACCATTTGAGATTACTACTGACTCCATAGCCGGAAGAAATGAATGCTGAAAAAAATTTTATTATGACTATTTCAGATGAGACAAACAGGCAATCCAGACATAGTTTAGTCTGAATTCATTGATTTATTTATTCACTAAGGATCTATTAACTCTTTTGTTTGTAAAAAGCTGAGTTAGGTTGGATTTTTACATAGTCTAAATCCATTTCACATTTTTTATGTCTCTGCCTCGTATTTGTCAGCCTGGTCAATTTGCATTTTCCTGGAAAGAGGGATGACACAATTAATTTATTTCAGCTGAACAAATACTTATAAAGAACCTGTTCCACATGGCATTTTGCTCTGTGATGCCTTATGGATATTGTATTAAATTGTGGACTGTATTACTTCCCAAGTGATTGCAGTTAGAAAATTGGGATTCTTTTCTTAGCTCTGAAACTCATTCACACTTTCTATCTTCACATCAGTCAAAAAGCCCAACGGTTAATCCATTCATAAATACTCATGGTCTACTATGTTTCATGAGCTACAGACATTCAAGGATTAGGTGTCTTCAGCATCTTGTAGTATCATTGAAAGACGAGATGTACACATAAGAAAACCAGATAAGAATGTAAAATAATTTAATGATGAAAGATAATTACATAGGATATATAAAACGCAGTAATAAATATTGTCACCCCTCAAAACAGGCCTAAGACTTCATAAGAAGTCATTATATACTGTTAGAGTTTGGTTAAAATACCAGTGAAATTTAGTCAAACATTCAGGCTTAATCAAAGGTATGTTTTCCTACAATACCTGTACCTACAATACATATAATACCTTTCCTACATTATCTAATGTTTTAATTTTTAAAGAGATGCTCTGACTTGACTTAGACTCCTGGCATAAGCAGGAGGAAGAGGAGTTGCCCTCCATCAAAGAATATGTCTATTGCATCTATTTTTCCATATCTCACCCTGAAAGAGTTCAGATTGTATGCACTTCAAGGGATACCAACTTTCCTGTTCTGCAGGTGTGCCCAATTCTACATTAAATAAATTTTCTAAAACTTAGCACTTTCCTAAAGCATAGGAAAACAATGCTGCATGGAGGAATTTATAATTGGCTGTTTTCTGGAATTTGCTATCTGATTTCCTTGCCTGTGTAAATTTTTTTTCTTTTGATTATTTAATAATAATTGGAAGATCATTTGTAGAACTAAAGGCTTTACATACACTTCACAACACACACAACCATTCTTTCTCAGTCTCATTCACTGATACCTCACTAGTCCTAATGGCAGCACTCTAAGGCTAGTATTATCACTATATTTCTGATGAGGACAATGAGAAATAGGGGTGTCAACAGCTAGAAAGAGGCTGGAGCCCAGGTTCAGATCCAGGTCTGTCTGACTCCAAGTCTAGACTTTTCCCATCATTTTGTTTATCCACAATTGACTATACATGTTGCTTAATGGTTTAGTAGATACACATGATTGATGAATAAAATAAATCAGATTTAAAGATTCATTAAAAAATGCAGCAGGTTGCCCTTGTAAATCAATATATAGCTACATAAATATAGAACTTCTATTGAGTATTAAGAACTTAAGATACTTAGAATCTATGCAGATTTCTTAGAACTGACTTAACCTTCTTCAGTGTATAAACAGTCCACCTTCAAAACTTTCCAATTATCCCTGCAAATGCATGTCTTCAGAAAGACTTTGCTGAAGTTCTTCACATTGCACTTCTCCTTTGCATTGCAGTAATTATATTCTTTTATTTTGTTTTTTTTTTTTTCTCATCTTAGACTATAAACTCCATGACTACTGAAGCTTGTCTTTCACATTTACCACCATACTCCTTATCACCTATCACTATGTTTGGTACATAGAGACTTCAACAAATATTTGTTGAATGAATAGATGGAAGACTTGTAATAGGCACTGCTGGTATAGAGAAAGAGAAATGAGATAGTTCTGCCTGCAAACATCTCTCAGCCAAGTCAAGAGACAAAAGGATGCATGTCAATATATGTTTAAAAATAAGTGACATAGAATAAATTTTAAAATGTAGACCGTGATAATTCAGAGCAAGTTGCCACTGAAATGGGTCTGTTTCCCAAAACAGTTTTTATTCAGGGTTCCAAGAACTAAAATACCATGTTAACCCTTGGTTTATTCATTTGTAGGGTGACACAATAATTTGCTCTCCTTGATTCAAGGGCAAGTTTGTAAATAATTCCATTTCATAAGTTTTATCTCTTTATTTCATGGGTGAGTAGCTTGATGTCTCAGGTCTGAGAGATGAAAGGTACACTCATGAGTTGATTTGCCAGTGTTTAAAGATATTGGAGTGAGGAAGAAAATAAACTTAGCATCAGAAGACCTGAGAGTGCATTCTGTGTGACATGAGACAAAGCTCTCATCTCTCAGTTCCCTCATTTCTATAATAAGGTTCATAAAAACCATCTCCAAGTGCTATCAAGAGAATAAAATTTAAAAAGGTAATATGACAAAAGTCTATATAAATGTGGTATATTATTATTGTTGTTGTTAATAATCCTCATCATCATGACCTGATAAGCACCATCACTGAACCTGACAGTGGAGACAGTTGATATTCAGACTTAAAATATGAGATTGTTAATCAATCATATTCTTAAATCCTTTACCACTCTTTGTATAATATTATCAGAGATTCTAAATTCTGAGAAGTGATACTTGTCCATCTGTCTATGCCAATAAATAAGATGACTACATTTCACCTTTCACCAATTATTGGTCAACACAATGTGATTAGGGCAATTTCAACATGAGAGAATAGGAAAAGTTACTCACATTTTCCTTTTCAATCCCCCAGTTCCTACCCTACAGATCTAAGTCCCTTTTCAAAGGGAGTCCATAAGTATTTTTGAAGACCTGAGTTGAAAATTAGAATTTAACTCTTTAAAAGACTAATACAGTAGTAAAAACTATGTAACTATTAATGGTACCAACTATTAAGAACCAAAGGTTGCTATGAAAACAACCACATTTACTGTTTCATTTAACATTTGGCTATAGATTATTAAGAGGCTGGAATCTAAAGTATCCGAGAAGGTGTTGTCACAGGTTGGGTTCCCCAGGAAGCAGACTCTTAGAAGGAGCTTGAAATGCATATTTTCCCTTGGCCTCGACTCCACGGAGGGCCCAAGAAGGAAGCAGCACTGAGCAGAGAAGTCCAGCTGGCTGTGGCCCAGTTTTAAGCTCCCAATATCGCAGGGACTTCAGAGGCTAGAATGGCTCCCAGAGTTGTTTTAAATTAGATCAGGAAGGCCAAGGTATTATACTTCCACATCAATCAGTCATTGAATGTGGGCCCCATCCTGAAGTGATAGAGGTAGGAGTGGGGTTAGAAAATTGGGCAAGGCAGTTCTCTACAGCCAGGCAATCCTTCAAGGGCCAGTACAACACTCCCAATGGCAAGGTCAGCAGGCCTTTTGCTAAATGGGGATTTGAAGGGGCACTCACCATTTATACAAATTAAAATCTATAGAGAAATGAAGATACTGCATCTCTAAAATGATAGTATATGTCAAATAGTTATTAAAATTTTGTTGCTTAATTTCAAAACTTCTCTTCAAAGAGAATTTATTGCACAAAGAAAGGTAATCTATATAAATAGCACAAAACTGGAATTATAAGCCAACTCAGATAACATAAAACTCCCTGGTATTTCAATAGAGAAGTTTTGTTTAAGCAATCTGAAAGGATAAAGTATCACATTTTCAGTTGTTGCTTATTTTTAAGAAGAAAATCTCTATTAATAACGTGGAAGGAGAAAAATAAAACTAGAAACAATGTCATAGCACTAAGTTCCAACTGTGATGAAAATCGAGGAGTATTAAATTATTAGGGATGAAATTACTTCCAGAGCTATGTATAGAATATCAAATGTGATTTCTTTTAAACAACATGATTATTACCAGTGTTGGTTAGTTCACAATTTCTGTCAAGTTAAGTTCTAAGTAAATTAGGTCAAGTCTCTGATTGTATAACTGTTAGATCTGCATGACAGATCTCAGTTTGGTGCATAAACAAATCAACAAAATTACCATTTTATCAACTGTCAGAGAGAATGACTAGACTCTTGGTAAAAATTGGTCAAAAGTTTTGATTGACCATAAAAATTGCCTATAATTGATTATTTAGGACCAAACAAAAATGTGACATAGTAAACCATTACATAATTATTTCTTATGAATGCACCTCTAGATAATGGCAACGAACAAAACCAAATAACCAAATTTTTTTTTCCTTAAAGATAATAAAAACACATAAACTCATCAAAGTTTCCAGATCCTGTTTCAATTCCTGAGAGGAGAGGAGTCTCTCCACTACCACCAATCCATTCTCCCAAAACCAACTGGGTATCCTACAATTCAACCCAGTTCTGGCACTATCTACCCAAAGACAGCATCAGATCCCACAGGTTTAGATCTAGTCCTACAAGACTGCTCCCCCCAACCCTCGTGTTAGGCATCAGTCACAATCCAGATTGTTATGTCTACTTCAGACCAACTCGCTATAAATCAGAGGTTCCTAGGACCCCTCCTTGGGTTCAGTTAGTTTGCTTGAGCAACTTATAGAACTCAGAGAAACATTTCACTTTACTAGATCACTAGTTTTATAAAACTATAGCCAGATGGAAGAGATGCATAGGGCAAGATATGAAAAAAGAGCATGGAGCTTCCATGCCCTTTCTGAGTACGCCACTTTCCCCCAATCTCCAGGTGTTCACCAACCCAGAAGCTCTCCAAACCCTGTCCTTTTGGGGTTTTATGGAAGCTCCATTACATAGGCCTGATTGGTTAAATCATTTGCTATTGGTGATTGAATTCCATCTCCAGCCCTTCTCTCCTTCCTGGAGGTTGGTGGGGATGTGACTAGAAGTTCCAACCCACTAATCACATTGTTAGTTCTCCCAGCAACCAGTTCCAGTCCTCATGTTACCTAAGGGCTTTCCCAGAGTTGCCTCATTAACATAATGAAAGACACCTTTATTACTTTCATCACTTAGAAGATTCCCATTACTTTTAGGAATTCTGTCCCCAAAATAGGAGAAAAAACAAATATATACTTATTATAAATCACAGTATCATATGTCTCCACCCTAATTACCCTTGGTATCATTTCTTTCCATCTTTCTGGAGATATAAGTTAAACAGCAACTTGGTCTAACGTAATTGGTCCTTTAGTGATAGTTGACTAAAATTTGTTCTGAGGTTCAAATAAGTGTAATCACGCCTTTTGTAACAATATTTTCACCTCCATATGCGGAGCACAACTGGGATTTAGCAGAAAAGTGCACAGTATGATCCAAGTGTGTATGTTTTTCAGCTTAAAGTGCACTTTGGGAAAAAGAAGATTTATCTCACACATCACAGTAAAGAAAAAGTGTTATCTTTAACAACATGGATTAAAACAGCAAAACTGTACTTAAATCTGTGCTCATTCTATCTTTCTCCTTCTCTTTCTCTCTGTAATACATTTTTATCCTTTTTCCTGTATCAAATGCCATATAATCTCTTAAAGGGACTCTGAAAAAGCAATGAAATAAGGGAATGAAACTCCTGGTACAAAAAAGGCACGAGCCAAATGCTACTTCCTATATGTCCCATGAAGAATAGCAACAGGGACAAGCCATTTTGAAAAAGACTGGCACAGATAGCCATCTCCTGCCCGCCCCCTGCCTGTCTCTGGTATCTCAGAGAGATGCTGGTGCTCTGGAGACGGATTGGGCCAAGAGAGTCTCACAGGGTCAGTGACCACACATACTTGGCTTTCTAACTCAGCCACGACTCATCACAGATCCAAATATTTGCTCAAAGGAACACAGTGGCACAGTGGTTATGAAACTCTTCTCTGGGGCTAGACTTCCTGGCTGTAAATCCTGGCACTTCTCTTACTGACTAGTGATGCTGGGTAAGTTATGTGACATTTCTGTGCCTCTGTTCCTCATCTGAACATCAGGGGATGCTACTATCTTCCAAATGCATTACTATGAGTAAAGAAGGAATTAAATAAGCACTCAACAGATTAATTTTTGTCACAGAAAACACATCAGTTTTATATCTTTTAAATCAAAATTGACAAACCCCAAACAGAAACAGTAACTCATTTTCATCAAGGAATATTCACCTATAACATTCTTCCAAAACACCTCAAACTTCATTCCCCAAATGTTCACAGAATAATAACTCTTACCTGAGAGTCTAGTTAATGGGGTGTGAACTATAGAAAGTCCTACAGTCAGAAAGGAAACTTCATGCCCATCACAAGCTAGACCCAAACTTCTTATGTGTTGCCTCTTCCTACTCCTGAAAGCTATAAATATCTACGGAGATATGGGTACGGTATGTAGGAAAGATTCAGAAAAAGAAAGAAAGAAAGAGGGAAAAAAAAGAGTGAACCAGGAGGAGAGACAGTTAGAAGAGAAATGACATTGGGGGAAAAGAGAAGGGGAGAGAGAACAGGAGAAGAATCCAGGGAGACCAGAGAGCACACCATCCCGACCGGAAGGATCTCTAGAGCTAGGCAAAAAAAGTGGATTTTCTGTAGAATCAAAACAGCAAATGTAGGGTTAGAAACAGTTGAAGGAGGACTTAACTAGTTCTAAATATGTTTTACTAATATGTTGTACACATTTGTATTTCTTTGAATTATTTTCTGAGTACTATTTTTGGAGTGTTTGGGGATTTTTATTTTGTTTTATCTGTTTGTTTTTGCCTTTTAAAGTAGATGACCAGATACTAGGGACAACAATATGACAAGAAGGTGTCAAAAGATAAAACTAACTCCCTGTAAATGCTCATATTTTCCAGCCCACTGCCTGGAAAAACATTTAGCCCAAAATTATTGGAATCAAAGTGAGCACTGTTTAAATTTCTCACCCATTCTGGACTAGGGAAAAATATTAGTATTGGACTTTGAATTAAGTCCATTACAGTTAAATTAGAAATTAGTCAAATACCCAAGTAGTATCCTATTCTACTTATCAGCATACTTGAATTCTATTATGTATGGGCTTTTTTAAAGTTTATTTATTTATTTTGAGAGACAAAGGCAGCACAAGTAGGGGAGAGGCAGACAGAGAGGGAGAGAGAGAGAAAGAAAGAATCCCAAGCAGGGTCCATGTTGCCAGTGCAGAGCCCAGTGGGGGGCTCAAACTCATGAAACCACAAAATCATGATCTAAGCCAAAACCAAGAGACAGACGCCTAACTGACTGAGCCACCCAAGCACCTCTGTATTGGGTTTTAATCAGTGATCTTTACCCAAAGCAGCATTTTCAACAAATATTCAATGGGGGATGACATTCTCTATTTAAGGAAGAAGGAGCTGATAGCTAAATTGTCATTATTATTTTAGCCAAATAACTCCTTAAAGCAAGATTTTTATCACAACCAATGTAGTGACTAAACTAAGAAATGGACTCCTGAGAACAAAAATAAGTGCCAAAAGCATTTAAAAATTCACTCTTTAAGCAAATGCGAGAGCTTGTAGTGTTTGTCTAGGTTAATACAAGATTATTTTCCAAAGCAGGATTTTATCTATGTGTCTGAGATATTAAAAGGTTAAAAATACAGTTATATATTTAACTTCCTGGATTCAAATTGGACTACAAAGGGAAGAGAAGGAATACACATGTTTTTGATAGCAAACCATTTTACATTTTAATTATTCAAAGGACTCTCTTTTAAAAACTTTAATAGCATCACTGAGGTGTAGTTGATATACAGAAGAACTGTATATGTTTAATGCACACAATTTGATGAGTCTAGACATTATATACAACTGTGATACTATCACCAAACTCAGGATAATAATACTTATCTATTATCTCCAAATGTTTCCTTTTGTTCCCCCCACATCTTTTTGTAGTTAGAACACTTAATTAACATAGATCTACCCTCTCAACAAAGTTTTAAGGGCACAATACTGTGCTGTTAACTATAGTCACTATATTGTGTAGCAGACCTCTAGAATATATTCATCTTTTCTAACTGAAACTTTATACCCATTGAACAGTTTCCTATTTCTTCCACTTAGCCCCTGGCAATCACCATTCCACTCTCTGCTTCTACAAGTTTGACTATTTTAGACACTTCACTTAAGCAGAATCATATAGGAATTGTCCTTCTGAGACTGGCTTATTTCATTTAACATGATATTCTACAGGTTAGTCCATGTTGTCACAAATAGTAGGATTTCCTTCTGTTTTAAGACTGAATAATATTCCATTATATGTATATTATACATTTTCTCTATTCACTTATCTGTCAATAGGTATTTGTGTTGTTTTCATATCTTAGCTATTGTGAATAATGCTGCAGTGAACATGGGACAGACATCTCTCTGAGATCCTAATTTCAATTCTTTTGGATAAGTACCCAGAAATGACACTGCTCAATTATATGGTAGTTCTAGTTTTAACATTTTTGAGAAAGCTACACACAGTTCTCAATAATAGCTGTACCACTTTACATTCCCACTAACAATGTACAAGTTCCCAATTTCTCCACATCCTTGCCAACATTTGTTATACTTTGTTGTTTGGTTTTCTGTTTTGTTTTGTGATAATTGCCATGCTAACAGGTGTGAATTAATATTTCATTATAGTAGTGATTAGCATTTTTCTGATGATCAGTGATGTTGAGCATCTTTTCATATAAACAGTAGCCATTTGTATGTTTTCTTGGGAGGAATATCAATTCATTTGACTTTAAATTGAGTTATTTGGGTTTTTTTTTTTTTTTTGCTATTGAGTTGTAAAAGCTTAAAGCACTTTTGTTGAACTTTGGACTAGATTTTCCTAGAATAGAGGTCAATTAGTAACTTGAGATGCAAGACTCCCCCATACACAAATGAAATCAATTATTACCTTTTGTATCAATAAATGCATTTCATTTATTTTTTAAGTTTATTTATTTTGAGAAGGGGGAGTGCACATGCACATGTATGCAAGTAGGAGAGGGGCAGAGAAAGGGAGAGACAGAATCCCAAGCAGGTTCCACACTGTCCACACAGAGGTCTAGCTGGGACTCAAACTCAGGAACCATGAGATCATGACCTGAGCCAAAATCAAGAGTCAGATGCTTAACTGACTGACCCACCCAGGTGCCCCCAAATATCCATTTTATTATAGAAAATAATAATAATGACTCACTGAACACTAGTTCACCATGTTTTAATATTTCATTTCACCCTAATAATATCCAGTGCTATTGAATAAAGTAAACATTGGAAACTTCGTTTTATATTGAAGAAACTGTCCCTAAGATCACACAGCTAGGAAGCACAAGTGAAGACCTCATGAACCTAATCCTAATAGCTAAGTATACTTATTGTACTTTGTGATTGTCTCTCAATAATTGTCTTCTTGGTATTTAAATCTCAATATATATAATTAAACACAGCATCAATAGGTTAGGTAGTATAATCAAAATGAAGACTCCAAGGTTTGATGCTATCAGGACTGAGTAATTTAGAATTTGGTCTGGTTTAGGTCAGGCAGAAATTTCATTCATTAACATCCTCTCAAAAAAGTGTCCTTCAGGCATCTATTCCCCACAAACCCAAGCATGCCTGCTGTCACTCACAGAGCATTAACTGAGCCCTTACTACATACTGAGTGATCTGTTGGAATCTGGAGTTACAAAAATGAATAAGACACGGTCCCTGGTCTTAACATACTTACAGTAAATAACACAACATAAAAACAAAAATTACAATTTGATTTGAGACATACAGGGCATATATATATGTAATACAGGGTAACCTTGGGACACAGGATCAAGAGAATGGAATCTAGTAACTCTGAATAAGGTTCACTGTGTCCTTCCAGTGACCATAGGAATACATGGTCAGAGAAGTATAAAAAGTAGTTGTATAGGACATTGATACATACCAGGATCAACAAGTCAGAAAACATTTCAGAAGTGAGCTTATGATTGATTTAGCTCACCTGAGACCAGTAAAATCTATTTCTATGGAATATTACCTAGCAGTATAAAAGTTTGGTATTTCCCATGAAAATGTGATTGTCATTAATAATTTAAATGTGATATAATAAACACCCCGCATTTATGTACAAAAGGGAATTTAATTTCACTTTTCCACAATAAGAAACAGACAACTCATCTTGGGGTGGAAAGAACACAGGAAAAAATAAATAAATAACAATTAAAATGGCCCCTTGAAGGGGAAATAGTAAAGCATCAGTCCTAAGAACAAAGGATTTCAGCTGGGTTCAATAAATTTTAATCACAACTAATCAAACTGCTATATACATGGCATTACTTATTTCAATGTTAAAACATGTCAGAATTTTTTTTTGTGAGAATAGTTTCCTAAACATTTTATCCCTATTATTACAAACTATGAAAATATACAAGCCAGAGCAAAGTTATATCATTTAGGGATTCACTATCAAACAGTATTTCACTGAAACTAAAAAACTTCTACATCCTCAGTCTTATAAAGAAAATTTGGCAGGGGTGTTATAACATTTTGCATTAAATTATATCGTTTATCTAAGAGGGTTCTTAGAAAAGAACATTAAGCTTTCAATAGTCCCAACATCTTCCAAGCACAAAAATGAAAACTGATCAGAACCATAAATGACAAAAGGATAACAATTTGTTCCCTCATAAATTTCTGTGATATAATTTCTATAATTTCTGTTCATGCAGTGACTCCCAGCTAAAACTCATGCTCCTTACAAATGTATTATTTTTCAACCATATATAGCATGTGAAATCTATAAAATGAAAAGCAGTTTGGCTTGTGAACAAAAAAATCCTGAAATATGAATAGTATGACAGAAGACCTGGTTCTATCATTATAACAACAAGTTCACTCATGACATGATATAGTTTTCCCATCCCTACACTGGATTGTGCCTACATTCTCTCTGTAGTTGACCCTGGGCAGTCACCTAGCCCCTCCAGCTATCAGTTTCCTCATTCATAAAAAGAAAGGTGCTTGACAGGATGATCTCAAGATTGCTTTGAATTTTGACATTTCGTGTTTCTATGAATATACCACATACACCGCCTCCCCTGAGTACTTTGAATTATGTAAGTTCCAATACAGGAATAGAACATCATGTAAAATACAATAAATCACTTTGTTAAAAGCCTACAAGAGAAAGACTAGAGCATACACAAGAAAACTTGTTCAAATAAAAACTATGAACCCTGGCATCACGGGTTAGGGCATGACTGGGTAACTAAAACTGATTTTTACAAGAGTATTAGAGCCTTAGTCAGGTGCTTGGGGTCTGGAGACCATTCATGGAAGCACTATAATTCCTTGTCAGTTCAACAAAAACGAAATGAGACTGGGGGTTAGGCCTAAGTCGTGAAGAAGATGGAGACTCTTCATGCTGATTTGTCCAACAATAGTTTTCATTTCTCTATTTAGTCATAGCCCTCTTCTCCTCTCATGTTTTCGTTCCCCTCTTGTATTTCTTTATTGTACTCTACTTTCCTTTCTTTTCTTTCCTTTTCTCATCTCTTATTCCACCCTCTTCCCTTTCAAAAACCAGAAAATTGTGCCAGGTCAGTGGATACCTGCCCTTCCAATGACTTCTGTCCTGGACTCACTAACAAGACAGCAGTAGCAACACAGAACTGTTGCATGGCCTGGCGTCTGGTTAAGCATAAACATAGAACATGTTCGTTTGAGCTTCATTTCCTCCAAATATCCAACTAAGTTATTGAGTATAAAATAAAGAAACCAGGAAAGAAATGTCATCGGTGTTATGAAAGCTAAAAAGTAGATGATGACCAAGTAATAACTGACTTAGCAAAGCAGAAAAAAACTGAAACAAAAGCCCGCAAGATGTGGGGATGGAGCGATGCCAACAGAAACAAAGCCGTCGCTCTACCCAACACCAGAACGGCCCTGGAAATGGAGGCTCCAGAGACTCCAGAGGTGGGGTGAAAAATCAAATCAGGTGAAATAGTTGTAAGACCCTTTTTTCAACTCCATTCCCTCTGCACAGAAGATCAGAGTGTCACTTTCTATAGAGGATGAACCAGGGACACCAGACACAGCTGAGGACTGAGCAAGTTGCTATAAAGTGAAAGCCTGAAGGCTGAATGGGGAGCCCCTGGGCCCCTATCCCTGCTGGGCACTTAACATTCATCTCCAGGCAGAAAATTGGAGGACTCCTCTGGTGAAACTGGCCAAAGTGTAACAACACACTGACACTCATATGGATATTTTCCCACCAAATAACCATGTCTACCAGCTCACTTTACAGTAAAGCCACCAGTCAGCGAACACTACCATACTTCCTAAGCTTCCAAACAGCAAGGCAGCACCGCATTCTTAAAGTCTCGCCAAACAGAACTCAGAGAAACAGAAACAAAACACGGCAGAAGATGATTTCAAGAATATTAATGTTGTCAGAAGAAGCTTCTAGCAATTAAAGGATAAGTGAGAAAGAAATATTTCAATAAATGAGGTGTAAGAGAAAGTTGAGGAAATATTTAGAAAGTGAAACAAATGAAAAAATCATCATGACATAAGAGGATTCATTTAGAAGGTTCAAATGTTGAAGTCTCAAAAAGAAAATAAAGGGAAGCCATTACTAAAGAAATGTTTCTGATAATTAAAGAACAGGAGTTTTTTAATTAAACACACCAACTACCTAGCCAAAAGAAAAAAAAAGGAAGAGAAAGGGAGAAAAACTATGTAAAGGAACATTAGCACAAATTTTAAAGCACTTAAGAGTAAAAACACAGTGCAGAAAAAGGATTAAGGCTCAGAATGGCTTCCGGATTCCCAGTGGCAGTACTACTTGTCAGAAGAAAACAAAGCAACCCCATCAAAATCATGAGGAAGATGAGTTTTATTCTAGATGAACATAGAACCACCAAACTATAAATCAACTGTGTGGGTAAAACAAACCCTCTTTGGGGCATGGAGAAATCTCAAAAAACATTTTTTACTTTCCATGTACCCTTTCAAGGAAGCTTCTAGAGGATGTACACTAGCCAAACAAGGAAGAAACCAGAGAGAGGATGATTTCAAATCCAGGTAACAGATACTCTAACACAGGAAAGGTAAAGGGATTTCTCAAAGTAATGAAGAACAAGTTCAGAGTTAACAGCCATACAACTGGTCTATAGATCATCCAGTCCAGATTAGAGGAGAAAGATGGAAGATTCCAGAAGTATCTCCAAGAAAAAAGAAATAATTGATGGATTGTTTGATGTGTTTGGATGTACAGAAAGAATATTTACAGTTCTCCTAGAGTTTGAGGATGAATTGACAACAGATATATAGAAAACCAAGTTTATGACAAAGCAAAGGATTATTAATTCCAGGAAAAACAACATGCATATAAAAAGAGACATGTTATTTTAGTGTCCTATCTAGATCATTTGTGACATCATGTGTACAGTCATGATGACATAAACACTGAATATTAATTGGACCAAAATTATGACACAGTCCTACTGGAAGAATCAGAGAAGTGTATGTGTGTCTACATGAACATTCATGTGAAATCTATGTGTTGGGGCTGGAGCATTAAGTCAGCATCTTCCATAGTAGGAAGACAATAAAATGAAAACTGAAAAATCAAGATAGTAGCATGTGGAAATATGGAGACAAATATAAGAAAAACAGCAAAAGGAGTTGAAAGAAAATCTTCTAGAAGATCAAGATTCAAAAGTGGGAGGGGTGGGGTAAGTGCTGATTTTTGCACTACATGTGATATTACCTAGATAAAATACATGCTTGGGGCTTTGCTTTTTAAGGTTGTCAAGTAGGAATAAAATAAGTTTGATGGTGGCAAGATGATTTTAATCATACCTGTTAAGGGAAGCATCTTCTGTAACTGGGTTTCTCTTAAAAATGTTTCTTTGTCTTTATACGTATGCCTGCATTATTTTACGTACTTGGAGTTTGGTTTGTCTGTTGTGTTTGCTTTTGGTGACATAACAGATGCTTGTTTCATCTTTTTAGGACCAAAACTCAGGCAATAATGCACATTGACAAAAACAATAACTAATGAAAACAACATGACAAGTCACGCTGCAAGGGTTTAAAGAAGCATCAGCTTCCATTTCAGACAGAGCTAACGTGTCCATAAGTTTTGATTTCTACCCAAATTCTAAAGATTCTTCTCAGATACAGCAATAGCTGTTTTTAATGACATAAAGGACCTATCATTTAAACAAAACCACAACTGGGGCACCTTGGTGGCTCAGTTAAGGATTCAACTCTTGGCTTCAGCTCAGGTCATGATCTCATGATTTGCGAGTTTCAACCCCAGGTCAGATTCTGCACTTGGAATCTTTATCTCCCTCCCTCTCTACCCCTCCCCCACTCATGATCTCTCCCTCTCTCTCTTTCTCTGTCTCCCTCTCTCTTTCCCTCCCTTCCTCCCTCTCTCTCTCTCTCCCCCTCAAAAATTAATAATTTTTTTAAAAAATAAATAAAACCATAACTAACACTTTATCTGGATAATACTTGCAATTTAATATGTTTGTTGTTATGATAAAGAAAATGAATGCTCTTGCATAAGGACATAATTATCACTCAGGCAATCTTATTAGACTATTTCAAGGACTACAAAGGAATTAAACTCTATGGGCAAAGTGGCCACAGTGTAGACGGGAGCACAGAAAGACCCAGAGGTTGTTATTTGTAGCTGTGGGCATTGGTGGGGGCTATGCTAGTATTCCAGCTATCAGATACATGGGTTTATAGTAACTTTGGTGGGTGTTCAATAGTATTTCATAAGAGAACGGGGTAGGAATAAAAATTGTACCAGTGGCTGTCCTCCAAACTCCTCTAGATAGGGTTTGAAGCCCTCGAAGAGGTGTTTTCAGGAAGACACGAGAAGGTATGAAGGAGCTTCCTGGCAAAATTTTAGCTAATCTATCCAGAATTGGAACTTGATGACTCCTTTGTGGAAAATAAATCACAGATTTTAATAATCTGTCACTCAAATACATGTACATGTGTCTTTAAAATATATGTTAGGCATTGAAGCACTAGGAATTAATTTGTATCTGAGTTCTTCAGAAAAGATTTGCAGTGATTTCTTTTCCAACAGCAACAGGTTGCCTACCTTTAGGCTACATGGTGCAAGAGAGGCCCCTCACTCTAGTACTTACACAGGAAAAAGGCAGAGCAAACATCAGCAATGGGGAGAAATGTCTGGTGTTGAGTACTGTGCATCAGGAACAGGGCATGAGAAACCAGACCCTGATTTTCAGAGAGTTTGAGATCTAAGGAATGAAATAAATAAAAAGAACTGGATTCATAAGTCATTCCTTCATTTTAATATCAAATAATGAATATTCATTTTAAATCTCATGGATTCTGTACCAACATGACTTGAGCATAAAATTGGGAACAATCATTTAACTCAAAAATGTAACTCAAAATGTGTGAAATTCTTTCCCTGCATTATGTCACTGTACAATGGGGATTATACTATGTAATCCTTCTGGGTCTCATGGGTGTCCCAGATACAGTGATTTAGTGAAATCAGGTTGTTACACTGTTTTCTGGTAACAGGCTTTTCTCACTCTCTACCAAGGAATATCCATAATCCTGACATACTACCTACCTACTTTCCTTCCTTCCTCCCTCCCTTCCTTCCTTCCTTCCTTCCTTCCTTCCTTCCTTCCTTCCGTCCTTCCTTCCCTCCCTCCCTTCCTTTTTGTCCCATTGAATAGACATCTGTGCATTTTTTTCCTTTTAAGAAAAAAAAATCACTAATCTTCTTAGACATTGATAGTGTCAGTGAGAACCAGGTTCTTATCAGGCTCTAATTGGACACAGCATTGTGCAAAGGAAATTAATGAACATGGAAGCCTCTCCGAGCTTGCAATTTATGTGTGGTTTAATGAGGAAAAAGAGGTCAATGCCTTTCATAAGGACCAAATCCAAATCCAAATAAATACTATTTCACAGTGCTCCAGGAAAATAAGCCTCCAACAAATGTCTGTGGACTCAGGTAGGCAAGATCACAGTTTATGTGAGAAAAGGATTAAGTGGGCAAAGGGGAGAGAAGGAAGAAGAGGGATGGAAGCATGTGAAGGAAAAGGAGATGGTTCTTAATAACTTCAGGTGGTATGTGACACAGGACAACAGCAAGACCTCAAACACAGGAATTTTTTTCTTTTTGTTTTACATTTATTATTATTGAGCATGAAAAATATCCAAAAATAACACTTGGTTTGTCATTTTTGGAGCTCATTGCATACATTTTGTCTATTTTTCTGCAGAATGGTTAGTGTTCAATTTATTTTTGCATGGGTGCTAGAGCACAACATGGGCATAAAACTGTTAAAAATTAAATAGCTCAGAAAGTGTAGGTGGGCTTCTGTGAAGTTTGTGCTGAATGAATTTTTAGAAAGCAGAATGCAGTACTAGAATTGCTGCACATGTGTTCTATTATTAAATATCCAACTCTTCTAAATTGGGAAGGATAATAACAAGCAATCTTGTGGAAAAGCTGAAGACCTAAACAGTACAATTCTGAAACCAAAATAAAACTGTTTTGTTATTTTTTTTTACTGTTCTAATATCATTATGGCATCATAGCATGGAAACAGAAAGAGCAAAGTTTACAGAAAAAAAATGCAAGAGAATACTGCCCATCACCTTACCATCCTAGCATTATAAAAACTTATGATTGATTTCATAATCAATCATAACTATGATTATCCACATAAATCCATAATCATCATGTTTTACAAATGTGCCTATACTTCTTGTGTTTGGATTCCCATGGAGCATTGTACTGTTAGTATTCCTGCAGGCTATTTCAAGAACAGTGGCAGTAAGAATACCAGTTTTTGAGCAAGAAGATGTGGTCTCAGTGTTAGCACACATTAGTTCCTTGGATGGTCATGATAGTCATTATTTTCTTAGCTATCCAATTCCTCATGGAACTGATAAAAACAATTTTACTTACTCTTCTTGTTCCTGGACATTTAGGTCATGACCAATATTTCACAGTCTAAATACCACTGCAAAACACACTTACTTGATATAGCTCCTTTCGTCTTTTGAAGAATATTCTTGCTATAACTTCATGGCAAAGTGAACATATTTATATGTGCTTTATGCCTTTTGGTATATATGACCAAATTGTTTTCCAAAAGATTTATAGCAACGTACACTGTTACCAGCAATATATGCTTACACAGCAGCCTTGCCAATACTGAATATTATATTTAATGTTTTGCTAATAAAATATCTGAAAAAGAATATCCCACCATACTACTGATGTTAAGTGTTACATTTATTATATTTTATGATAATTAGTAAGAGTTGTCAGAGTCCTGAAAGTTAATAAAATTTTAAATTATGACCAATAGTCCTGGTCATAATTTAACTATCGATATAATTTCACTTAGTCTTTCACTCATGAGGAAATTTTTGCAAAATCTTTGACTATCCTTGCCTCCTCATGTGCTTAATTGCCCTCATTCAATGTGTTACTAAGTCCTGCTGCTTCAAACCCCAAATCCTTCTTAAGTCTGCCCACTGTTCTCTGTCTCTCCTGCATGGCCTTAGTTTAAGCCCTCCTTATACCTCACCTGGATGATGACAAAACTTCTTTTCCAGTATCTCTGCCTCCAGGTCAATGGCTGGTATTGTGTGTGTCTAAAATATCAATTTGATGATGGATGTTACTCCTCTGTCTATGTACTCCAATAGTGTGCCATTTTTTTTCCAAGACAAAATCTGAACTTTGTGACAGGCTCTTCACAATCTAGCTCAGCCTTTAGTCTCCTGTCTCACCATTAACCCCACACTCATTCAATACCCAAATGTCATTCTGTTGTAGGCCTTTACCTAGATGTCTACCATCTTGCAAGACTCATCTAAGGGGACCACTTCCCCAACCCCACATCCTGCCAGTATTGGTTGGTCATTCATAATCTCATCAACAGATAGGAAACCTCAAGTCAGAGCATTTATTCCACTGTATTATGATTGCCTATTTAGCTACTGATTTTCCCAAGTAGCCTACTGGCTCCTTAAGGTTAAGATGTGCTTTTAAGTGATCCTCAGGGCCCTGCAAAAAGTGAGTTGCTGGTGATTGTGAATATATGTCTGTTGGATGAATAAATAAATGAATGTATGGTCCAGTCTCTGCTGAGTGTCTTCCAGTGATAGTACCTACCAAAAAGTCCACTCTGTTTGTTGTGACCTTTAAAAGCTAGAGAGCTATTATGAAATTTCTGCTGCATATGACTAGGCAAATGACCTATTAAATGTCCAAGTTACTGCTAAAGTATTTTGTGGCCTGAAACATACATGAAATTGGTTATTTTGAGTAATTTACTAAATAGAATACTGGATACTATCTTTGTCATGTGCATTAAATGTGAGGTCCACTCTAATAATAGACAAATACATAGTAGGGGAAAAAAGCGCAAAAAAAGAAAAGGAAAAGAAAAAGAAAGAAAAAAAAAGCATGAATGCCTTCAAGGAAAAATTGAATTTGAGGGTGGTGCAGAGCCTCGGGTCCAATCTGCCAGTCTCAGAAGTCCTCCTGCAGGTCAGGAAATGCTGTCTGAAGGAGGCAAGTCTGCAAGGAGGCTGCCCAGAGGCAAAGGTGTTGACACACTTAATGGGCTCTGGCAGTTGTTTTCACACATATTCACAATGGAAGAATGAGTTGAAGCAAGAGAAACAGAAAAAGAGGAAAGTGACCAAGTGTATTTATTTAAGGAAGAAGTAAATAAGAGGAATGAAGGGAAGAAATATCATATCCTATTTATTATATAAGCATGAAGACAACAATTAAAAAATAATATGGTCCAATATTAAAGTGATATAAGTACTATGTTGCTTCATCAGAAAGGAAATACTACAAATTTGTAATCTGTCTAGTGCCGCTCAATAGAACTTTCTGCACTGATGGACATGTTCTATTGCTGCACTGCCCAATACAGTAGCCACTAGCAACATGTGGAAATTGAGTATGTGAGATGTGGCTAGTGTGACTGAGCAACCCCATTTTTCATTGTACATAATTTCAACTTCAATTTAAATAGCCACATGTGGCTAGTGCCCTTTGGGGCTGGGAAGATTCTATACTCTCACAGCTTTAAAAAAAAAATAAGACTGCTAAATTCAAGGAAGAGGAGGACTTAAGGAGCAAGTTCACCTGCTTGGGAGACAATGAAATAATACTTTCATTGTTCTTCACAATTTATAACACACCTTTATATATTTTGTTTAACAAGAGTATAAAAAGTTAAAGATGAATGTGGACTCTCTATCGACAGAAGCAGTAAAAAAGGAATCAGGGCCCTGTGTTCTCACCCACTTAGAATGTGACTTGTGTGGAGCAAAGATCCTACTGGGCCATGTTGGACAGACAGGAGACAATAGTGATTAGGAAGACTCTGCAGCCCAACTGCCCAGCCTCAAAACCTAGTTCCGATTTACTGGCTGTTTGACCTTACTTAGTCGAATCACCTAACTTCTCTGTGTCTCATTTTTCTTTTTCAACTTAATGGGAAGTTGTAGTATTGACCTCATAGAATTGATACAAGTTAACACATGCAAAACATTTTAGAAGAGTGCCTGGCATACACAGTTAATAATTTGCTCATAATGGGTTAGAAATTCACCCAAGGATCAGCAGTCTCAAAGTACGTGGAAAAATCTCTTTAGAAAGAACACACTGCTCTGGTCTTGACTGGTCCTTCTTATCACTGTGATAGGTCTTTGCCTCATGAGTATCAGATGAGGTCTCAGATGAGGTCCCAAACTAGGAAAGCACAATATTAAACAAATGATAATAGATGGTCTTCAACAAAGTCTTCACTCTCTCCTGATAAGCCAATTCCATCACCCTATCATCCTAATCGTTATTCTATCTTGTTTGCATGGCTACTTTCCTTAAAAATTCTAACAGGTTACAAACTATGGTTAAGATTATGAGCTGAGGGACGCCTGAGTCATTCAGTCAATTGAGCGCCCAACTTGATTTCAGCTCAGGTCATGATCTCACGGTTTGTGAGATGGAGGCCCTGTGTAGGGCTCTGTGTTGACAGCACAGAGCCTGCTTGGGATTCTCTCTCTCCTCCTCTCTCTGCCCCTGTCCCCCTCACACGTGTATGTGTGATCTCTCTCTCTCTCTCTTTCAAATAAACATTTAAAAAAAAGATTCTGAGCTGATCACTCCTATCAATTATTAAATGTTTTCATGTGAACAGAGCATTGTAAATGATATTCATAGTCAGAATTCTTAAAGGTCTACCTTTCAACTGGCAACTGGGCTTTGTCTTATCCTCCTAATATTGCTCTTGGTGACACTCTGACCCATTTCTGAACCTTCTCTGCCCTTCTAAGCCTCCACTGTCCCCTTCTATCTGTCACTTATATACCTCTCACCTCTCCTTCCTCCTCTCTCCAGTAAGCTCATTGCTTGGAAGAGGTTGTTATAAGCATTTAAAGTTTTCTGGAAAGCTCACCAGAGCAAGGGAATAATTTGTCTATAAGCAGAGCTGATGTCAAACACATTAGAATGCAGGTGAGATTTAGAATACCTAAGACTAAAAGCATTAAACTGGAGAATAATATAAGCATTAAACTAGAGAATAATATAAATAAATGAATAATAAATAAATAAATAAAATTTTGGGGAGTGACATGAAATAACAAGATTTCCAAGGTATTACAGAGCTAACAAGCCACAGCAGATGACAAGGATTCTTACATAATTGCTAGGAAGGAAAATACAAGAATATTTTTTATTCTCCTCCAAATAACAAATTCAATGATGTGCTTTGAATCAGCAGAAGAAAACACTCAGGTTGTGAAGATGCTATGAAAAATGGTCATCTCCAGGGGCTTTATGAACTAATCCTTACCTGAGGCATGCTTTTGCATGCTCCGTGTGAATTATTCTTTGTAAAATTATACTGAGCAGAATAGAAAATGCAGCTTGTAACTAGGTTAACAAACAATAGATTAATAGCATTTCATGTCAGCCATAGATAACTGAAAAGTCAAAAGCCCAATATATATTTTTCAAGAGTTTATAAAACATCTGTTTTAAATAGAAGGAGCCATGTTCTGTCTTTCATTTTTTACACTTGGAAAACACTGGTGATTATCCCAATAATTTCAGAGGGCAGAAGTCTCACAAGGACACTTGAATAATATACAATTCTTCATTTTCTGGTTTAAAATTGAAAAACTTATAAAAAGGAAAACACATACTCCTGCAACAATCTGAGTTACTAATGAGTCCATTGCTTTTCAAACAATCTTGTACAATATGTAGACAAATGCTTCAGCCAGTGCTGCTTAGTGACATCAGCTCACAATGCAATATATTATTCCCTGATGTGGGTAATAAATTACAGATACTTAATAATTTATCATGGTTGCTTTGAAAGCATCACATAGCACTTAGCATCTAATGCAACAGAAAATAACTATTGACCTCTTCACAACAAATTCCAAAGACCTCATTTTTATACTCACTTGGCTAATAGTCCTTTGAACCCTCTTCTTTAATTTCTCCTCTAAATTTTTCTTAAAATTTTTTTTAACATTTTTATTCATTTTTTGAAAGAAAGAGAGCAAGCAGGGGAGGGGCAGAGAGCGAGGAAGACACAGAATCCGAAGCAGGCTCCAGGCTCTGAGCTGTAAGCACAGAGCCCAATGCGGGGCTCGAACTCACGAATCTCGAGATCATGACCTGAGCTGAAGTCGGCCGCTTAACCAACTGAGCCACCCAGGCGCCCCCTCCTCTAAATTTTAAAATAACATCTTAGCTGGAAATAGACTTCAGGGTTATTTAGGGTCAACCCTCCCAATGTAGGAACCTCTCTAGCATTTCCAACAGAGAGCTATAAATGACTTTTCTATTTTCCTCAGCATCTCGATGCACTATTCTGTTTTTCCATTGGTATGTCAACTACTTTGTTTGGTTTGCTTTATTGTGAGTCTTTCTTTAAGAATCTGTTCTGTTCATTGCAGCATTTGGACTTCTAAAGGCAGTGGGAAATCCAGAGTATGTAAAGGTTAAGACTCTTCAATGCCAACACCACAGATTGGAAGGTAAGAAAGTCAGTCAAATAACAAACTTCTTATCCTTAGTTAATTCCAAATCAAGGGTGCATTTTTAGCTGACAAACTAAAGTCAAGGTTGGCACCACACAGAGAAAATCACAGACAACTGATAAAGAATATAGTATCTGTTTTCAGGAAATCATTTTCAGTATTCACAGTTGGTCAACACACAGTACTCTGTGGAAGAATTATGAAGAAAAGGCATAGTTCTTGCCCTTGAAGAGTACATGATCCAGTTAGGAAGCATAACACATATGTGTATAAAGGTAGATTATTGATTTCAAAAGATATTATGTAAATAGCATACAAAAGTGCCTAGAGACTTATAATGAAGTTTAATGAATTGGGTGAATCAAAGATTTTCTTGAAGAGGTATAAGTCTTAAATATTAGAAGGTATTTTTTAAAAGAATGATAATGCCCTGTGTCCAGAAAAGAAGGAATATTATAAGGTCATATAATGAAGAAAAATTCAAAAGCACTATCAAAAATGAATTCATACAACTGAGATTGAAGAGGCAAGAAGGAGAGGAAGAAAGAGATGGATCCTACAAATACTTGACTAAAACTAGATTTGCTATGAAATGAAATAAAGAGTCCAGGTTCTAGAGTTGTGTCACAGCAAAAAACAAATGAAGAGGTCTGTCACAGTTCTGAGAACCCCTTTTTCTATCCAGAAAAGGCATCACAGCAAGGATGAGGATAGTTCTGATCATGAAAAGCCCAAGGTTCTTTCCCTAAGGAACTATGTCCTGTGACTTCTTAGAAAGACCCATTTTCTCACAGTTGTGAAGATGAGGATCTCAGAATCAAACCTGGACATCAAGCTGGACACCAAGCACAGTTGCAACATGGATTAGCTCCCAGCAGGATGCAATTAATGAAAACATACTTCTCTACATCTTCCCAAGGAAACATTGTAAAGGGGACAGGCTTCAAAAGTTTTAATGTGTTTTTTTGTTTTTGTTTGTTTGTTTGTTTGTTTGTTTGTTTTTGAGAAAGAGAGAAACATAGTATGAACATGGGAGGGGAGGAAAGAGACATAAACACAGAATATGAAGCAGGCTCCAGGCTCTGAGCTGTCAGCACAGAGGCCACCACCGGGCTCGAAATCATGAACCGCGAGATCATGACCTGAGCTGAAGTTGGCCACTTAACAGACTGAGCCACCCAGGCATCCAAGCAAAGCTTTTAAATGAAAGAAATTAGAGGGTTCAATTAAGTTGTATACAATCATATGTGCTAAGGGCAATGCAGGAAAATATAGATCATCTTCACTTAATAAATTTATATCTCAATAAACACATCAAATATTCAAAATATCCTAAGTCAAAAATGCATTTAATAGACCTAATCTGATGAACATTGTAGCTTAGCCTAGCCTACCTTACACATGCTGAGAACACTTACATTAGTCTACAGTTGGGCAAAATCATCTACTACAAAGCCTGTTTTATAATATATGTTGAATATCTCATGTAATTTATTGAATATTGTACTAAAAATGAAAAACAGAACACTATGGGTACAGAATGGTGATAAGGGTACTGGTTGTTTATCCTCCTGACTGCATTGCTTACTGGGAGCTGTGGCTCACTGCCACTGCCCAGCATCGTGAAAGAGTATAGTATGGCATATCGCCTGCCCAGGAAAATATCAAAATTCAAGATTTGAAGCATGGTTTCCACTGAATGTGGATTGCTTTTGCACCATCGTAAAGTAAAAAAATTGTAAGTCAAAGTGTTGTAAATCAGAGACTTTCTGTAGTGCATCCTGAAAATAGTTAAGAGCATAGAGATTAATGACTGGATTGAGGTTATCTGGAGAACAACTCTAGTGGTAAAAGCACAGCTGAACATACCAAGCTCTTTCACGTAGCCAGTTTCTCCTCTGTTCATACCTCACTAGCAACTTTTAACCATTCTTCATGTGTTCTTCTCTAAATCCACATCCCTTACTACTCCCAGTTAGCATTTGGTACTCTTCTTTCTTAACACATATCATAGTTTATAGGTTCATAACATTGTACATACTGGCTGATTATGTAAGAGGACAGTGTGAAGCCAAGACACTGATGGAGACAGTTGCCATGGTTCAAACCTTGGTTCCAAAACTAAATAGTTGTAAATAAATATATTCCATCCCTCATAAAGGTTACTGTAAAGATTAAGACTTGGTATCCATGAAGGTGGCAGAGCAATGTCTGGCATGGAATAACTCTTTGATAAATATGGAGTCACCCCCACTAGATTCATGAGAGCAGGGACCTTGTCTATTTTATCCACCATCATTTCTCTGGGACACTGCACCGTGTTTGAGATATAGGAGAAACTTGTTGAATATATGTGGAGTGAATGAATAAAAAATCACTCTAACCCTTGTTCCTCATGAAGCCCTTGATTTATATGTCAACACATGTTCATTCTGTCCCCTTGTTCTCAAGTATTAGGAGAAAGACATATTCCCTTTGTATGATGATCTTACTTACACTTAACCAGGCACCTTCCCAATACTTAAGAAGCCAAATTTAGAGAACTGTGGGTGGAGGCAAAATCCCCCAGAGTTCTCAACTATGCCATCAAAATGCTATTACATTATAAATGTATAAAAAATTCATAATTCTAGTATATGTTTAAGAAAGGCAAAGAAATGTTCAATCCCTCTATCTAATCAACTGAGGGTCTTTGGGCCACAAAATGTAATTATTTAGCCCTGCTCTAAATCATTCATAAAAAATATTTAGTGATGGGTGTCCACAGCATGCTTGTGACTTTTTAAAATTGATTTTTATAATGGTATACATGGAGGTTAAACCGCTGAGTTAAAAATGAATGTGCCAGTAATTTCTAGGCCAGAGAAAGTAGCAATACCAAAAAATTTGAAAGGTAAATAAATAAAATATATCTTCAATTGACTGGAGATATTAAAGTCAACAGACCACTAAATAATATGAGGTTATTCTTGAGAATTAGGTATAGAGATTTCAGGTCCCTTGTGTATTAGTTAGGGTCAGGAAGGAGGCAATTACACTTACATGGGCCAAACAAGACATGAGAAGAGACCAGAATTGGTTGAACTGGATCTATGAGACATCTTTTCTGTAGTATGATTCCCAGGCTTCTGAGAGAACCTTGACCTTCACAATAGCCAAGGTATAGAAACAACCTAAATATCTGTCAATGGATGAATAAAGACACACACACACACACACACACACACACACACGAACATTATTAAACCTAATAAAAGGAAGAAATCCTGCCATTTGTGAATACATGAATGAACCTGGAGAACATCATGTTAAGTGATATAAGCCAGTCACAGAAAGACAAATACTGCATGATCTCACTTACACATGGAACCTAAAATAGTGAAACTCATAGAAACAGTGAGTAGAACAGTGGTTGCCAGGGGTTGGGGGGAGGCAGAAAAAGGAAGATGCTGATCAAAGGGTACAAAGTTTCAGTTATGCAAGATAAGTTCTGGAGATCTAATGTACGGCAATGTGACTATAGGTAATAATACTGTACTGTATACCTGAAATTTACTGAGAGAATAGATCTCAAGTGTTTCACCACTAAAATAATAATAATAATAATAAAATAATAATAATAAAAAGAAAGCAAGAAAGAAAGAGAAAGAAAGAAAGAAAGAAAGAAAGAAAGAAAGAAAGAAAATGTAACTATGTGAGATGATATGTTAGTTAGCTTGATGGTGGTAAGTAACTATTTCACAGTTCATATGTATAATCAAAACATCAAGTTGTACACCTCGAATATATACAGTTTTCATTTTTAATTTATACTTAATTTTTATTTATCAATCATACCTCAGTAAAGCTGAAACAATAAAAAATAAAGTATAATAAAAAATATATCCCCAAACTCATATCCCACAATTAGAGCTCAATTTCTTTGATGAAGAAAATATGTGTTCCTCAAACTATAATACTTTTTGACTCCATGGAAGTTTGGAGCAATGTGCCAAAAGACTGTGCAAAGCCATAGGATAAACATGGCTTATTTTCCTGCAAATTAAGTTTTACTTGAAGCTTTGAGGCAGAGGGAGACAAATGTTTTAACTGGTAGTAACTTAAATTATTTGTTTATTTAAACAAATAGATAAACTCAGCTGTAGAATGCAAGATTTGCATGCATGTTAAAAATAAAACATTAAACCACAAAGAAGTATCATGCTCATGGCAGATCAGGAGCTACACAGGAGTTTGTGCTGCAGAGGAACACTAGACTGAGAAAGATTCAGAAAGAAGAGGGAAAGAAAGAGAGGTCATAAAGGCAAATTTATAATCTAGCTGAGACCCAGCCCTGCTCAGAAAGCAAGGGAATCTGGGAAACCCAGACATACTGGAATGAGGAATCCTTAACACCCAAGCAGGAAGGCAGCAACTAAAACTGGCAAAACATTAGCAAAGTATATCATCAGAGCCAAGGAGATGTGGTGTGGGAATGGAGAAGAGAATAATTTCCAGGTTGGGGTGGGACAAGGGCCAGAGCATCAAAACTGCAATTACCTGTTGACTCAGTGAATGAAGGGGAAAGCAAAGGCGCACATATGCACACTCATAAAGATTCAGAAATGAATTTTGACAAATGTGTGAGTAGGGGAGGAAAACAGAATTCCATCAGGATAAAGCGGAAACTGCTTACAGGTATCCAGATGGACTTACCATATCAGAAAACAATACATGTGTATAACTTACAACTTTCTAGGTACTACGAGTCTTCTGTGCTTTCCTTTTCCTCTAAGCTTAAATAAATCTTGTTGCCCAATATAAATTTAGAAAGTAGTTTTATCTATAGGTTCAGTGTTTTCAGGGGCAACAGAGATTCAGACTGAATAAGCTGGCCACCTAGCTCATTATTTTTACATCTTCACGCAACAGAATATAAGCATGTTTGCTTTTGTGCACACATGACAACTACCAAGTCTGAATCACTCCTTGTGGGTTGGCAACAATGTCAGCATTAAGAAAAGATGAAAAAAAAAGCATACACACACAGACATATCTAAATTATGCTACTATAATTATGACCACACCTTTCCAGAAACATGAATAAGTTTCAGTGATGGAATTATAATATGGTTGGCTAAAAGGAATTCAACAAATGATGGATATTTTAACTGAAAACAGTTGATTACCTATCCTATGGTATTTTTTTCTTAACATTCAATTCACATTATATTTGTAAAAACACAGAGAGGGGCACCTGGGTGGCTCAGTCGGTTAAGCAACTGACTTTGGCTCAGGTCATGATCTTGAGGTTCGTGGGTTCGAGCCCCATATCAGGTTCTGTGCTGACAGCTCAGAGCCTGGAGCCTGCTTTGGATTCTGTGTCTCCCTCTCTCTCTCTGCCCCTCCCCCACTCATGCTCTGTCTCTGTCTCAAAAATAGACAAACAAAAATTAAACACACACACACACACACACACACACACACACACAGATCCGAATGAATAAGAATACCAGGAGGACATTTTTCTTTCCTATCATTTTCCATGATGGATAGATTCTTCATGAAGGAGAAAGTATCTAAGAGCATGCCAGAAGTCTGGCCACATTTTAATCTTGTTTCATAATTACCAAGATCCTGGTAGAGACTCTCTGACTCTCTAGGATCCATTCTTTCCTTATCCTGCTCATTATAGAATCCCCTCAATTTTATTTAGGGGAATCTTCTTCCCATCCTCCTTAGCCCCAGGTTTCCAAATCCTTTCCTATTTTTACATATCCTAGAGGGATACATTTAAAACATAAAGGAAATCTCAATTCATCTCATATTTTAAAGGAGAAGAACTTTAATTCTGGCTAGCAACACCAACACAGGGGCTTAAAGTGTATTTCATTTTATACAGTTGGTAACACCGCACTGTATAGTTGAAATTTGTTAAGAGAGTAGAATTTAAATGCTTTCACATAAAAATTTTTAGAAAGATACATATGTGAGGTGAGGGATATACTAATTAATGGGAGGAATCCATATTATATATATATATATATGTATATATATACATATATATGCCACAATGTACACTTTAAATCTCTTATAATTTTATGTCAGTTATAACTCAAAAAAGGTGAAACTTTTAAAAAGTATGCTTCATTTTATACATATTATGTATTTGTATTCAAAAGGCAGAATCTTTATTTTTTTAATGTTTATTTATTTTTGAGAGACAGAGAGAGCATGAGCAGAAGGGCAGAAAGAGGAGACACAGAATCTGAAGCAGGCTCCAGGCTCTGAGCTGTCAGCACAGAGCCTGACATGGGGCTCGAACTCACGAACCGCAAGATCATGACCTGAGCCGAAGTCAGTTCCTTAACCAACTGAGCCACCAGGCGCCCCTAAAAGGCAGAATTTTTAAAAGAAATCCAGGAATAAAAAAATAGCAGCTGCCTTACTAGAAACTATCACCCTGCCCTTCCCTCCCCCAGCTTCCTTTGCATCTAGGTGTGGCCACAGGACTAAGTTTTTGGCCAATGAGTTGTAACTGGGAAGGATCATGTAATTCCAATACATGTTTCCATAAGAACATTGTTTACCTCAATTTTGTGTCCCACTCTCCCACCTCCTGAAGTCTGAAATGTGGACAAATGATGTGTGCCAGCTTCAATATTGTAGCTGAGAGCAACCCCTTGAGACAGGGCAGAGAAACAAACAGAATGACCCAGGTGTCTGATCCATGTTGTAGAGCAGAAGTGCTGATCCATCTTGGACTACCTGCCTACCTAGAGACCATTCAGTGAAAATGAAATAAAATTTTATCTTGTCTATATTTTGGGTCTCTTTATTGCAGTATTTTAGCCCGTATCCTAACAGAGAGTTGCTACCTAGACATGGGGTATTGCCATAACAAAACTGAAAATATCTGGCAGTGGCTTAGTGACCAGGTAGTAGGTAGTGAGAAGACAGACTCTGAAGGCTAAAAAGCTAAGTGACCGACCTCTGGTAGTAAAGCCAACTGCTTCTCTTCTCCAAGTAGAAGATAAGATTGTCATTCAAAGTCTACTTCAAGAAACTCCACAGGACAGGAGCTAGCTCAGCCACAAAGATTCAAATGGTGTAGGTGTAGCTTTCCCATTCAAGCCCATTGCATCAGATGATTTCATGGTAGCAGCCCCAAACTGAGGAGGAGAGTTAAAATGGGCTGTGAGCTGTGGAGCCAGTAATAAAAAGGTAGATTCTATAAGCTTAAGAGCTGTAGCCAAAGGTTGCTTTCACATGGAACAGACTGGAAGCAAATGACAGGAATATTTGAGGAGATTGCACTGCCAAAGAAAACAAAAGCCTACTCAGAAAGCCAGTGATTTTTCACTATACCAAATCTCAGGTCCCCAAACCTCCAGCCATGGAAAGCAGGCTGTAGAAGGAGAACAGCTCCGAATGAGGGGATACTCTCCAACACTCACCACAGATGTCGCCACAAAAGACAGGGCCACCAAAAACCAAGGACAGAGGGGTTGCTCCCAAAAAGCAAGGTGGGGTGGCCAAGAAGGCCTAACAAGGACTGCCAAGCTAAATGTGATAACTGCTGTGAATTAGACTCAGCTAGCTATTTCCCATTCTGTCCTTTCCAACTGAGGATTGTGTAGCAGATAACTCATCTTTTAATGCAGCGCTCACCAGATCCACATCTGAACTGATAGAGATGCTGAACCTCTCCCAGAGATCCTGGATTCTCAGCTGGGTACAGTAATTGGATAGATTTTGGTTTGCCTCCTTAGGGAAGGAGGTAAGCATGTCCTCCAATGGGAAGAAGAGCGAGAAGAGATACTTGGAAGAGACTATTAATTACCACCAGTGTCCCTTCTTTTCTTGTCCTTTTAGATTGGGAACTCCCAGAGAGCTGTGAACTCCCTCAGCCTGAGCCTACACTGCCACAGCCTTTCTTGTAGCTAACAAGGCATGGGCACATGACTAGATTTCGGCTATTGGGATGTGACTTTTGACCAATAGAGTACGTGTTTATAAAAGAAATTGCTTGTCCTCAACTTTCTCTCACTCTCTCTTTCCCTTTCCCATGACCCAGAATGCAGATGTGATGGCATGTGCCACTGTTGAGCACAGATGGAAACAGTGCCCTGGAGGTGCAGAGCAACAAGACAGAAAGAATCTGGGTCTCTGGGTGACTTTTTGGAGCCATGTGGAGCCTCCTGCTCTTTCTGTACTGCCTTCCTAAACAATGTCTATACTGTTGAGGCAATATTAAAATAATAGTCTTGTTTTTATAGCAGCAAAGCCTGTATCCTAATGAATCTAGTGGAAAATTGGGAATCAGTGTGATTTGAGTACACAGTATAAACTGTGTATCCATATGCATGAGTTAAGACCTAGAAGAAATAGCAATTCTGCCATTTTAAAAAGAGGTCCTAAGATGAAGTAGGGAGTGTATTGAAAACTAGTAGCCTGAAAACTAGTAGCCTTAATCAGAGCACAACTAACAAAATCCATGTAAATAAGTGAAACCACAGTTTGACAATACTATACCTACATAAATAAAAGGAACTATAAAATTAAGTCATTCATTTTTATTTCAATAAGTTAAAGGTAACAGGTTACTTGATCTATTCAAGAGGGAATCCCATTTAAAAAAAAGGGGGTAACTTACTTGAAAAATGAATAGTCACATGCCACAATATTTGGCACCAAATATCAGAAAGGAAAATCACATAGTAGGAAGGCAATAAACTTCATAGTTACGAGGTCTGCTCCTGAAAACAGACCAGTTGTGCATCCTAACTCCCCAAGGGCTACTCTCTGACCTTGAACTCTAACCTAGACTCCCCAAGCCTCAGCTGCCTGTGTGTTAGTTTCCTGTGGATTAAATGAAACAATCCACAAAGCACTGTGGCTATTCCCAGTTCACTGTAAGATTGCAATAAATATGTTCTAAATTAATTACCACTTGATTGTAAAAAGGTCACAATTAGAAGTCAGGCATCTTAACCTTTGGTCTTCTGTGAGACAGACTTTCTTTTCAGGTTGGCAAACCACAAATGTTTAGTGCCTTAGGATTCAAAGAAAAGCATAATTCAATAAGTAATTATTTTTATTATATTTTATTTATATTTATCAAGTGTTTTTATACATTAGCATGGCATGTATGATCAATGTATTAAAATAAATATACTGCTAAAAAATTGAGTTCACAGGTTTTCTTAAAAACAGCTTCTAGGTTTGAGAAGCAAATTCTCATTTCTCTGTGCTTGCACCCACCTAAATAAGGAACATTAGGTCTTTGAACTGTTGTTTCCTATTCATGTGACATTGGGCAAGTCCCCAGACATCTTTGAGACTAGGTTTCCCCACCTGTACCATGGAGACAGTAATTTCTATCTCATGAGTTGCTATGAGTATTAAATGAGATAGATACTAGTTATAAGATGCTCACTACAATGCCTAGCATTCAGGAAGCATTCAGATAATAGACAATGCAAACATTATTATTGGTTTACTTATTGTTATAATATACAAAATAGTAAAATATTTTCCATATCATAAAACAGTGGCACTCTCACATGAGTTTGAGACCCACTGACTATAGGGCACACATTTTGTGCTGTGTTTTTATCATGTTAATGGGTCACACTGATCACCCAAGCACATTCTCTCCCAATCTCCATCAATGCCAAAACATTATTTTTGCAAGCCTCTTGTCCAGGGATGGGATGCATTTGTGAAACACAGATTCTCCCCTCTGCAAAGCTAAATGCCTCACATGAAATTCTATCCTCAATGTTGTTTCTTATTAGTGCCACAGTCTATAGCTGACCACTCCAAGTTTGGCTAAGTAGTTATTACAGCAGTCTGCGTCACCTAGCAGCCTCCAAAATGTAATGATTTCACAAAACTAAAATTAAGTTTGCAAAGAAAATTGCCTCTTAGCCTTCAGAGGGCCAAATGGGACAATTAGTGTCATCAGCCAACCCAATATCCAGGGTGGAGTGGGGCCCTTTATCTTTCACCCGTAACATGGAGGTGAACCTAAAATTAAAAAGCATGTTTGAAGAAAAAAATTAGACTTTTCTTTTCTGGATTAAAATAGAACCTTTCCTCACCCACCTATAATTCCAATTCCTCATCCCATTTCCATCAGCATAGAAGATATTTAGCATAGTTTCTTTTCATCCATTGTTTCATCTTTATTTTTAAAACAATCAATCTTACCCAGGGAAACATGTTTATAATGTTTCCTCTTGCAGGTTTCTGATTATAGCCACCATCCAGTCTGACCCAATTTTCTAAGCTGATTTTTCTCCTCTGTGGAGCTGCTTGCCGAGTGGCTTCACAGTTCATCTGCTTCCATTTCCTAATGCCATAGTCCCTAGAACCATCTTGGCTGCATGCGGTGGGCACTTCGTGAAATGGCCAATACTACTGCCCTTCTTCATGCAGGCCCCAGGGCAGCATGTGGACCCAAGTCACACTGCTTAGTGGTAGCAAAACTAAGACCAGAATCCATCATCTTTGTTGTCGCCATGCAGACAAGAGCCCTGAATCCACTGTAAATCAAAACAGAAATTAAAGAAGAACTTCAATTAAAGTGTTCTACTGGGTGGCCTCATGTAGGCACAGTCTTATTCTAGGACTTCTGGCTATGCTGGAATATCCCCTTATAAAGTCTTTTCTGTCTTCTATGATTGTCATTTGGGATCATTGTCTTCTTTTTTTTTTTTTTTTTTTTTTTTTTAGTCCTCTCTCTTCCTTTGAGGATGTCTTAGACTTTTTCCAGTTGGATTGTTTGCTGCTTGGCTGGTTGTCACGGCTAGGAGCCCAGGCTAGAGCCAGTGCCCACTGTGTAATCATTACAGATTATGTGATTGAAAGGGTGCTTTGTATATCATTATTTGCTTGCTTGGCAGTTTTCAGACTATTTGTTTGCATCTACCTTGAAACAAAGGCAATGATAATGAAGTGCAGAGTTTCATACATTTTAGTTCACCATCTCCACAGGAAGTTTTTACATAGGAATGTGATCCATGTTCAAATTCTACCTATCCATCCAAACCAGGTCTATTTGGCCCTGCTCCACTGAGCTTCCCTCAATCCCTCACTCCTGCTTCCTTCTTTGAAAAGCCACAGCACTTCTCTTTGCATCTCCCATGCCAGTTATTTCTAACCATGTATTTAAAGGGTTCACATCATGTTAGGTCTCCCTTACTCACTCACAAGCCCTTTGCCTGCTTCACCCATGAAACTTTCCCAGGCCCTGCACTGCCTTCACCATATGCTCAGGAAACACCAAACCAAAGGACACCCAATAGGAATCCAGTGGATCTCTTCAACCTTAGCAGGACCAATTCTAATTCTTCAGTTTCTGAAACAGAGTCTTCCTATAACCAAAACAAGCAAATTAAAGCCCTGCCTAGAAAGAGCCTTAATTTATGTTTATCTAAATCTGTCTTATTAACAGGATAAGTTCACATAATTTTTTTAAATAGTTAATTTTTACTTCCAGAAAAGTAGCAAACAAGATAACATTCAAATGTGACTGTGGTGACAGAAGTTATAAACTCCAAAGTTTTTTGAATTTATAAATAATATTAAAAATGAATCTACCTAGAAAAATTTTTTTAAATCTGTTAAGTTCCTCCCCTCTTACATCAGATAAAACACAGATTTTGCTCCTAAATATATAAGATAAGTGAAAACCTTCCCTTTCTTTAAAAACTGAAATTTGATTTACAATTAAAATGCACTTTGTCATATCTTTCTGCAATACTTCTCACCTGGGCTGGAGTAAAAAATGGAGAGAATTAGTAATGCCTGTTGATTTCATTAATTGTTTTATAGGTAGTGAAATTGAGAAGTTGATCCCTCTAGACTTTAAAAAATTTTTAATTTGGAAAACTACTTTCTCAATAGCTTGATTACATCAGCAAACAAATCTTCAAACGTCCACATTCCCAACTGAGGACAACAGCCTTGAGATCCATCATTACTCTATTAAGAATATGTCTATTTAAAAAAAAATCCAAATTTCTTGATAATAAACTAGTCACCATGTGGTCAAGATAACCACCTTGCAGACCTATATGCTTTATTTTTTTTCATTCTACATGCCTTTTGTCCTTCCTTCCTTATATCCTTTCCCCATTTCAGACTGCAAAAGTCGCCTAAAGGCTGAGACCATATTGCCAATAGTTCACTTTAATTGGAAGCAGTAGGTGCTTAAGCACTCATTACCTGATGAGGAACATTACAATAGCAAGCTTAGTTTGTAGGTCAGGGCTAATAAGGCCAAGGTCTTGGACCTGACACAGGTGGATGTTTGCTGTGCTCTTTGACAATAAGCCAAATGCCTTGGTCTGTGCTGTTGCTCACCCATTGTGTTAGGAGAAAGGGGTGAAGGGTGTGGACCATGAAGAGTATGTGAATATTCTAGATCAAGTCCCTATTACAACCAGGGCTAGGGAGGTACAATCAAACACTGTTAAACTCAGAAGAATCAGATTGTGGTCAAGATCAGAAGCACATACAGTGGAGATAAGATTCATTAGTTCTTACTTCTGTTTCTTTTTCTCACACACTCATGTGGGAGCCATGCTTCCATCAGGAACACAGACTCATGAGCATTGATTATCAAACCGAGAGTATACTCACTGGGCAGGTGAAGGGGGCTATCCCTGTCATTTTGTGGGGTACATACTTTGAAAAAAAAATGATCCTAATAGATAATGATACCAGTACTGAACTGAAATTCAGTCAATTGAAATAGTGTGTATGATGCACTCTGGATCTCATTAAAATACAGTTTCTGACTCACCAGGTCTGGGGAGGGACCTGAGATTATGTATTGGCAATAACCTCACAAGTTATGTCAAGGCTGCTGGGTCCTTGGTCCTCACTTTAAGTAGCAAGATTTGAGAAATTCTCAGACTGGTATGTACATAGGAATCCTGAACCTTGAATGCTTAAATGGTCAGAAAAGTTTTGAAGAAACTGACAAATACTAGCAATCAGGGTCATCAAATTTTCAGAAATCCAGATATCAGGCAATTCACAATCACTCAGAAGTAATGTCAAAAGTAACTATCAACAAGGGCTGAGAGCTCCAAGTCAGGTACTCCTCTGTCTCTGCTTTTAGAGCAGCCAGGAGCTGTGGGAACAGAGCAGGAGGCTGGTCTTATGAGCACTAGCAGAGAGAAGTCACTGCAGCTGATGTTAAACAGAAAGGTGTGGTGGTGTTGATGAGGCAAGGAAGTAAAAGGTATTCAAGTCTCAGATCCCTGCTGTAAAGTTAAGACCAGAATTGTACAGCTATTGGTCAAAGTCTGCCACAAAGCTTATGGATCATTTTACCCAAAAGTTGTTGGATGTTTGTGGCTTTGCAGTTTTCTCCATCTCAACCACATTAAACCATTGCCCCAGGCTCCATTTGACTTCAACAGCATAGAATAGCTCTTGGGGAAATCCAAGGTGAAATTTTATCCACTTTTCCCCTCTCTAGTTGAGGTCTCTATATGAAAGGTGGTGGGGCAGCTGAAATTAGGCTTACAGTGTCATGTTCACAGAAGTACCACAAGTGAGGGTGAGTTAACTGTGACCCTAACAGAGTAAATAGACAAATTCACATGCACATATGCATTGATTTAGACATTTGTCAAATATTTGCCAAAGGAGTTTTCCCTTGTCTAAGGAAGGCACTTTTCTCTCTATAGGACTCATTTCACTGGTGAGTTTGACAAAAGTTTAAATATTAAATGTCCAAGCTGAAAAGGTACATTACCGCTTTCTGTATCTTTCCAGATTAGCTCAGCAGATCCCCTTCCTGGGCTAAATACTATTAGCATGCCAATAAAACTGATGTCTTCAGGTTAGTATTGTACCCACAAAACACTAATAACCCCCATCAGAATCATGAAGCCTCTCCAGCGAACACCCAGCAACATGATGACAGACTGAGCTGACATGGACCTTCTGCCTACAAACACATGAAAAGTTGTATCAGACATAACCTAAATAAATACTATAGCATCATCTGAACTTGAAGAAAAGATAGAAGATTCTCAAGAGTCATAAATAAATAGGGAAGCCAAAGTCGGGGATGTGAGCTAGAGCTGTGGCTGGAACATCTAAAGGTATATTATGGGTTCTGAAGGTCAGGCCTAGAGTCCTGGCCTTGGACATTGGCCCAGTGGGGAACTAGAACTGAGCACCTGGCCCATCAGGTCTTCTTGAGGAGAAGACAGGAAAAACTCCACCCCTGCCCATGCATGCTGAAGTAAAGCTTAGTTTCCACTATAAATAGATATAAATTATTAAAGATGTTAAAACAACAGAAAAGGAAATTCAAGAAGTGACATTTGCCATTGCTATCTTAAATTCCAACTATTCCAGGAAATAGAAAAAAAATTAGTCAAGCTTTTTATGATCTTGATACCCAAAGGATAACATAAACAAAGCTAAAAAACAAACCACAGACTGAAAGAGGATAAGTGAATGTACATAGAACACAGATATCAAGAATATAAAGGACTTACAAAATCAATAAGAAAAAGCCAAACAAGAGATATATGCTGGTATTTCACCAAAAGTAAGACCCCCAAAGTCCATTAAGTACACTGGAATTGGCTCAACTTCAATAATAATTTTAAAAAAGGTAAAATGACTAACAAAATGACATTTCACATCTAGCATGATGACAAATATTAAAAAGTCTGATACCAATTGTGGGTTAAGATAGGGAAAATTTTAATACACTGCTGGTGAAAGAGGAATTTGGTACCAATCCTTTGGTACCCAAATTAAGAACATATAGTACAGATGAAGATGCACATGACCTAAAAGCCAGTGATTGCACGCCTAGGTGTTGACCCTAGAGAAACCCTGACACATGTACAGGGAGATGTGACTAGGATGTTCCCTGCAGAAATATTTGCAACAGTGAAAAACAGAAAATCTAAATGTTCATAAATAAGGAGAAAGTAATAAGTAAGTGTTGTTATATTCTACCTGCAGTATTTTATTTCTTTCCCTTTATGAGAAAAGATCTGATGCAATTATCTTGCAAATATTTACATTGCCCAGTTAGGAAGATGGGTATATAGGTTTTCACTTTTATTTTTCTGTGTTTTCTGTATTTTTCAAGTATCTTATAATTAACTTTTAAATAAAAGTGTATTATAACATCTATTCAGAGCTATACATATTGTTAGTGGAGTATATATATCCCTAAAACATTATCAATCTTATGACCAACAAATAAATTACATAAAAACAGTTATACTATTAGTAATTTTGTACAGGGTATATATGTATATATATACTATGTGTGTATATGTACACACACTGTACACATATGTATATATAAAATATGATATATGAAATACATACATATAAGCCTGGAAAAATACAGAGAATTTTTAATAGTGTTAACCCTGGGAAGAAAATAGACTGGGAAAAGAGGATCAAGAGGTATTTTTTCTGTTACTCTACCAGATTTTGTGCTGTTCATATATTTATGAACAGGTATTCACATGTTCTAGTATACTGATTGCATTGATGCCCCAGTTAATGTTTCTTCATCCATAGCCTTTTCCTGGAACTTTGAGGTTTCCTTCCACCTGACTCTGGCTGGGCTTGTGACTTGGTTTGGCTTACAGAATGCAAAGGAAGTGACGATGTGCCAAGTACAAGATTAGGTCTCAAGAGACTGTCACACTAATTGATCTTACTCTTGCATGATTGGGCTTGCATTCTTGGAAAAAGCCTTGACTAGACTGTTGGAAGATGATTAACCAGGTGGAGGAAAGTCTAGTTATCCCACCTAAATAACGAGGTGAAACTATTCTACACCTGTCCACAGATAGTTAATCCCCCAAATCAAAATCAGAAATCTGCCTACTGGACTCACAGTGACTACAGAAGCTTGAGACCAGAAGAAATGTCCAGCTGACACATAAACTCATGAAAAATAATAAATGTTTATTGCTTTAAGCCACTGACATTTGGAGTGGTTTTGTCATGCCTTAATAGCTAATACATGCATTTACCATATATGAGATTTTTAAGAATGGAAAAAAGGTCCATCCATTCTAGCAAAGGTAACCTGCCAATTCATATCTAAACACAACATGTAACAACTCCAATGATATTGTTAATATCATTATTAGAGTGTGACATCAGAACTTGTCCTATTTTGCCCACAAACTATTCAGCTTCTTATTTAGATGTTCACATTATCTTCCATGAAGCTGGAGCCCCACCAATCTAGCCTCAAGTGGAATTTTGTAGCATATCATCTAGCATAGTGTGTAATATGCCTTCATTTGCCCTTCATGAAGTTTCTCTAACTGATACAAACAATAGATTGTTCATAAACATGTGCTGTTTTTGGCAGTAAAGTCTGGGCCAACACGAATAGAAAGAGAAATCAAGTCATTAGGTATTCTCCAAACTGAGTCAACTGTGGCACAGAGCCCATCTTAGCAGACAATATTATTCTGCATCTTATTTGGCTACATAGATCAAGTGATTGGTGTGACAGAAGGGTATAAACCTGAGAATCCAGAGGATACATTCTGTTACAAACTCCTCCTGTGACTTTGGCAAGTTTTTTTGAACTAAGTTTTAATTTTTTCTTTCTATCCTTCCTCCCTTTCTCCCTTCCTTCCTTCCTTCTTCCTTCTTTCCTTCCTACATAAAGAGGTTGAATGACTTATCTCTTAGGTTTCTCCGAATATGAATGTCCCATGATCGTTTCACAGTGAAACATGCCCCGAGGCCTTTCAATCATAAAAGTAACCTTTTCATTCCACCTTAGTCTCCATAGATTTTGGTGTCCTTTCTCTCAGTCCAAATCACTCATTTCAAAAACTTGGACTGAGAGGAAGATTTTAGCCAAAAGCCAATTGAAAAGTAGTTGCCATCAGAATCTTTATTCTTCATTGTTAAACTGGTTATATTGTGAATGTACTCCAAGGAAGAAATGTCAGTAAGTATGGTCAACATCTTCACCTCAGAGATGAGGAAAATAAGGCCTTGAAAGGTCCTATAATTTACCAAAACCCATACAAAGTCTTAGCAGGCAGCCTAAGTTCTAATTTTATGTTTTCCAATTCCTGGTCCATCCACTGATCCATTCAAACAAGATTTATTCAACACTTAGTTGATACTATGCTAGGTACTAGGGACCCAAAGAGTCCTAAGGCAAACTCAATGCCCTCATGGAGCCCACAGTCTGGGTAGAAGTGAAGGATGAAAGAATCTGTCACACATGCTAAGGCAAAGGTGTTTGTGAGATGCTCTGAGAATCCAGAGGAAAGAATATCTCACTCTATTTGAAGAGACATGTAAGCTTCATGGAAGAAGAGATAAGTGAGATGCATTTTTGAAAATAAGGAGTTTAGGCATACAGAGCAGAGAAGGATAGAGCAGAGAATATAACATTTGCAAAGGCATTTAAAACATACACACACACACACACACCATACACACACATGTTTGGGAGACTATAAGCAGCTGGATAAGCTTGAACCTAGGATACAGGTCAGGAATGTCAGGAGACATGAAAGAAGAAATGGGCAAGAATAGATAATGCCATGGAAAGAAGCTATGACTTTTGCCTAAGGAGGTGAGGAGTGACCCAATAAAAGACCAAAACAGGTAAAGGACATAGTTATCCTTGCTTTCAACCAAGAGCACGATCCTAACAAAGAGAAGACAAGCAGATTCAGCTAATGAGTTAGAAAAACAATTGATTAGGAAAGGAATGAGAGCAGTGAGAGGCTAACACAGTCTACTGCTCTTTCCACTTGTCTCTGCTGGATTTTGTTCCCTCAAGTCCTAAAGTGCCATTCAACATCCAAAACCCGACCCCATGGTGAAGGCATTGGAGATTCTCAGGATTGTCAGAAGGGCCAAGCCTAAGGCCAGACCCCACTGCCTCACAGCTGGATCTGTGAGGAAAAGCTGTGCTGATCCTAAAAGAAGCATGGCCTAGGGAATCCCTGAAACCCTGAAACAAAACTAATCATAGGTAGCACTGAAGTAGTAAAGAGGCCAACAAACCTGGGTAAAATCTTAGCAAGTGGTATATGAATTTAATAGCCATGTGACTTTCACAAGGTTATTTGACTTCTCCAAGATTCAGGATCCTCATCTATATAATAGAGATAAATTAACAACTGCCTTCTGTCATGGATATATATTAAATGAAATAATGCATGTGAGGCACCCAGCACAGATCTGGCACGTGGTAGGTACTCAATAATCCATTAATTATGATTATTGTCATTTAGTGTCATGCAATCAAGCACCTTGCCTATTCCTAAAGAAGTCTGGAACCTGACAGATGGTCCCAGAAGCATTCTTCTTGGTATCTCACCCCCTTTCTTCCACTCTAAGAGACTTCAAGTGATATGATATTACATTTAAAGGCCCTCTCCTCTGCTCCATAGCAGCATTTCTTACATTCTTATGAAGCAGATTTAGTCTAACCTCAATAAAGGGTCAGATCTACACTTGGAGCAGCTAATAAAATTTTTAAAAATTATTTTCTTCCTTCTCCCGAAGTAGACCCTCTTTTAAAATGTGCAAAGAGTACTAGAATCAAAATACATGTACAGGCTTAGATTTCATATGGAAAAAAGAATATACCTGCCAACATTCCTCCTACCTCATGGTGGTTTTGAAAGAGCTAAGCGACGGGGTTAAGAATGTCACTTTAGATAGGGACTTTGCTGAATTTTTATCCACTCATGTCTTGCCTTCATAAATTAAAAAAAAAGAAAGTAAAGCTAAATCTTCTACATTGCTGGAAATTTTCATAGACCCGCAATACTTCTTGTATAATGGAGACAGAGAAATGAGGATGGGTGGGAAAGAGGAACAGAGCAGAGAAGACTTCAGGGGAGGGAGGGACTTTTACCTAAATAACTCTTCCTCGAAATTCTGAAACTTGACTTACAATTTTTAAAAACTATAGTCATAATGGAAGTGCTTCTTTTAGAACTGCAGCCTTGTAGGAAGCCTGGAGGCTTCAGTCAAGCTTTTTAGATCAAACATATGGATTTAAAGTTGAGGTTAATGCCACTTCGTAATACCACTAAAATGAACATCACAAACAAACATTTAAAAAGCAAGGGATTGATTCATTGAACTTAACTACATCTTTTATAGGTAAGTATTTGGCAAATGTTACATTTATCCAAGTACAGACTTGGTTGAATTGAGGACCCAGGTATTTCAGACATCCAAATTTACGGAGCTTTTTTTTTTTTTTTCGGTTAGTTTGTCCCTCTACTTGTTCTATTTTGTTTCACATTCGATTGATCAGACACTAGAAAGAAATGATGGAATGATCTGGTCAAGTCTTCCAATAAGAAGAAGAATACTGTGGAAAAATATTCACAAAAAATTTTGAATGATGGAAGACACAAGTACTCCTATGGAATATGATATCAGTTTATTTAAAATATACACATCTTTTTCAAAAGACACTGTGTGCATGAGCATAGACAATTATCTGGAGGTATTTATACTAAGGTTATAGCAGTGATTTTCTCTGGTTAGTAGCATTTAAGGTTAACTTCATTTTTTCAATGTATTCCCTCTCTCTCTTTGCCTCTTCTTCTCCTCCCCACTCCTGGCCTCTTTCTTTCCCTCTCTTGGCATAAAAACAGCTATTAATTACTAAATGATATCTAGTGTTATCAATTGTGTATATAAACCAAACCATCAAAAAATTCTGCTTAGAGCATAAATCAGTATAACATATAAGAGAAATTAGCAATACAGTAATGGTTATCATTTCCAGTTTTTGGCTCACCATGTTCCATACACTGTACTGTTTCCCATGGTTTAACTTTAACCCTGAGAGGTGGTCATTCTTATTATTCTTATTCTACAGGTAAGAGAAACTGAAGCATGAGAATATTAAATAACTTCGTACCAAATGAAGTTCATAGTAAACTTCATACCAAACTTCATAACAAATTTATACCTCTAGTAAATTGTAAAAGTCTAAAACTTTTGATGGTCCAAACAAAAATGGCAGAGATTTTTCTTAATCATCATGCTAAGGTGTAAACAAAAAGTCACAGATATGTGCAAAGACATCTCTAATAATAATGTTAAACTAGTAAATTATTATTAGTTCTGCTTTTACCCACTTAGGTTGGTATAAATACAGCAGTTACATTTACCAACTTTGCCCAGTTTGCTCCATTTTAAACTGTTTTTAAGCTTTCCCCTTTCATGTCTTGTTGTTATAATATTAAGGCTCCTTACCCTATTAACTGGAATTCCTTTCTCCTACCGAAAGTGGTACATGAAGAAGACATTGTCATATAGCTATACAATGGAGCACAACACAGCAGGAAAAAAATATTAAGGAAGATCTCTATGAATTGATATGGAGCAATTTCCAGGATTTACTGTTAAGCGAAAAATCAAAGTGCAAGAGAGTATCTCTAGTATAGTACCTTTTGTGAAAGAAATAAGTGATTATAAAAAAATATATGTGAAAGTACCCATTTGTACAAAAGAAATATGGAAAAGATTAACCTGAAAGTAAAGAGATTGGTTATGTACAGGGAGTATGAAAGGACTGGAAAGAGAGGAGAATGGGTATGGGATAGCAGGAACAAGGATAGAGTGACACTTCTCCGGTTACATCATGTTGTAAAGCTGGCGTCAAGAAATCACAGTTATGGTTCATATTTTTTACAAACCTCAAAGCAATAAACAATTAAAACTTGGATGAGGATCAAAATGCAATGCAAAAATGTGATACAAAACTTAACAAATCAACATAACTCCATTACAAACGAATCACAAAACCACACTAGAGGGGTGGGGAATAATAAAACTAAATAACTGGAAAACAGTATCTTGGCTGGATACTGTAAGGCTAAAGACAAAAATAACTAAATAAATGCCATAATTTAGTCAGTAAGTGTGTTTATTACATGGGTATAGTTCAACAATTTTGAAATGATTTTATGTGTGCACTAGAATTAAATAGTAAATATACTGTAGAAAACAACCAGAGTTTTCACTATTAGAGAAAGAAGTTACAAATATAGAGGGAAAATAAAAGTGAATCCTGAGGTAACAGTATAAATGCATGTTAATAATGGATTCTAGCTCATAGAAATATTCATAGATATAAATAATCAGTTACCTAGATAGATGGGAGAGAAAGCTGTTCCTTGCTATAGAATTCCAATAAATAAATGTTGAAGGAAAGAGAGAAATAGAAAATAACATGAAGCAAACAGTATAGTAACAATCAATACAGAACCAAGATCCACCAATGCATGCTAAAATCAGTGTGTGAAAGTTTGAAGAGAAACAGGATTTCCATAGTCTCAAAGCATTTCCCCCAAGATATTTGTTAACTACAAGGGAAAAGGTCATAACTTTCAAGTGAAGAAACCCAGCAGAAACCATCTTAACTAAGTAATCAATGTCAATACTACCAGTGACAACACATACTGACATCATAAACCCCATGATACAATGCACTGAGAAGAACACAATATCATTTCTGTGATATTCTTCACAAAAATAATCTCAATCCAATCTTGGGAAAACACCAGATAAATCCAAACCAAGGGACATTTGGCAAAATAACTGATCTATACTCACCAAAAATGGTAATAAAGTTTAAGGAAAGGTGAAGTACTGTTACAGATTTCAGGGGACCATAGAGAAAAAAGCAACAAATTCAATGTGAATCCTGAATGGATCCCAGAAAAACATTTTTGAAAAATGAATATGGTCTTTATTTTAGCTATTGGTATTACATCAGTGTTACTTTCTTGGTTCTGACTATGGTTAAGGAAGATTTTAATTTTTGGGAGGCTAGGGCAGGGATACATGGAAACTCTGTACTAGTTTTCCAACTTTTCTGTAAGTTTAAAGATAGTTCAATATCAAAAGTTAAAAGAAAATATACCATCTTTACTCCAACAGAATTGAAAATGATTTTGAAGAAATAAATCTATTTTGAGGAGAAAGACCAAATTTGGGGGAGGGGGGAACACTCCAATGTGAAAATAATAGCAGGAAAATTACATTTGGTCTAAATTCCAACTTTTTGGCAGTTATAACTTAAGAATTTGCATCAACAATTCTGCCCCTTATATTCAACACACTTAAAGAGTTTTTATTTCTCTACTATGATCAATCTTAATCCAGTTTCAGCAGAGGTATCTTTCCCCTTCCCAAAGAGGAGACCTCAAGAAGCTCTTTGTCATCTCTCAGCTGTTTACAACTCCAGCTGCAAAAAGCTCCTATAACATTTGATTTGGGGCCCAAAGGATTCTTATGGCTAAGATGGACAACTCGGGCAGCTCATTTCACTTCCATCTGCTGAGATATTTGCTTTCTCACATCATGAAAAAGCCAGATTGGGTTTTTTTCTTCTTTTTTCTACTCCTCTATCCCATCGCCCCTATCTAACAGTGTCTGTCAGAAGGAGAGCTATCAAGAGGCAGCTATGCAAGTTAATCAGTCAGGGCCCAAGCGCCCAGGAACTGTTTGTTACAACAGTAAAGGGAATGAAGCATATATAATGAAGCCTCCAAGCAACAGACTAATTAATACCTCTCTCTTCTTTGAAGAAAATGACCCAATATTGAACTCCAGTGGATTATACAACATTTTAATTTACTATCTGCTAAAAGGAAGACTACTTTATAAAATGCATTCCTATTTATTCATTCTCTGATAACACTAGTAGTCATTCAAATTGGAACTCCCGGCCTAGATCTTAAAAGAAACTTGACTAGGACAAGTAGATATTTAATATATGCCATTATATTCATGCCTCTTGTTTCTACTGAAGCAGATGCCATATGGAAAGAATCTTGGGTGTTGCTGGAACACAGGGGCAGCCAGTAACTTCTACTTGTTGCTTACTCCTTCCTTGCCTCCACTTTTGCTCATGTTATTATTGGCAAAGTGTTTGCAAAAATTTACTTTCCAGACAACAATTCAGAATAAAAGACAGAAGATAAACACTCTTTGAAATAACAGAGGAAATTTCCCTTGGTAGTCAAATGAAAACCTTGTGAGGAATTAAGAGAGGCAGCATGGCAAAATCCTAAACCTCACTTTGTTGCCAGGTTTGGGAACATGAAAATCTTGAGACTCCTAGAGCTTTTCCTCACTCGTATACTAAGACAGATGGAGCTAGATGGCCTTGAATGAAATTTCCAGCTCAAAAATGACTTTGCAGTCACGTGTTCCTAGTATTGTCAGATTTAACAAATAAAAATACAGGATGTCCATGCTCATGCAATATTTGAGATACACCTACCCTAAAAATTATTCATTGCTTAGCTGGAACTCAAATTTAACTGTGTATTCTATATTTTATCTGCCAACTTCCCCCTCTCCCTTCTGAGAAATGAATAAATAATTCTATAATTTAACTTCCAGGCCTGGATTTTTCCGTAGATACACCACTTCATCACTGTGGTGCTCAAGTAATTTATTTAATTTCTGTAATTCTATTTCCTCATCTATAAAATGGATTAATAATAACTATAACTTTCTCATAGGGGTGTTGTGGGCAGTAAATCTATCTATACAGTACTTAGCACAATACTATGCATCCAATAAATGCTTAGTCTTATTATTGTAATACTTATTATGTTTGCATTGAGTAAAGTATTTGTTGAAAGAGCAAACAAGCCAATAAGCAAAGTCTGGTTTTATCAGAAAGATAGAAAATGTCTTTTCTAAGCAAGGTAGAGGGAAAGGAAGAGTCTGTGAATAAATTGAGAATCCTTAAGTTACATGTAAGATTTTCCTGTAATCCTTTAATAATAATTACTGTCAGGCTTCAGAAGGAGGAACACTTACAGAATTTTCTTCCAATGTTTTATACATTTCATTTTTCATTTCAATTCAGAATAAAAGGCAAAAGAATTGGAGTGAAACAAGTGAGATAAGCCCAAACAAAAATGAGGAAAAGGAATATATGTAAATTAAGAACACACTTATCATTAGTCCTTAAAAAAAAAAAAAGAATTGACAGGGACCTCTAGTGAAATATTTCTGTCTAGAGGCTGGTTTACAATCACTTCCAAGATTACCTGTGCCTGGATAGCAGCCAATATTTAAGCTCTTCTCTTCGAAGTGTCCTATCTGCCCCTTCCACCTTCATGTTCTCGAGAAGTCTCTCCTAAGAACCCATCAACACCAATACAAAGGCTGTAAAATAACATTTTCCTCTTGGCTGGATGCAAAAACCAGAACAGCAGAAAGTTTCTCAATGAAAATTGTTTGAATCACTACCAACTCATTCTTTCTGCTGACTAGGGTAAAAACTTAATAAATAAAGGGGGCTTTAAGTCTCCAGTTACACCAGCACTTTCCAAAGACCATCCCTTTTTTTCCCTGGAGCCATGATCAACATAAATGATACATTGTTTTTATTGCTGGTATTCATAGATATTTGAGGGTGTCCCAGGTCTCAAGTGAGTTCTTTTTATATGGCCTTTTATATGGCCTCAATATTGACATTATTCTTGTCAATGCAAGTCTGTCTTCTGTTACCAACTCTCAGTGGGTCTTTTTCCCTAGTCAAACATATAAACTCTAAATTCCAACAAGGAATTTTTTTCTGCATTACATTGCTGCTTATTTGTGCCATCTAAAAGAATATGTGACTCTCTATAAGGTCTTAAATTTCCCCCTCTAGTTTCCTTAATAAGAGACCAGCTTGGCAACTTCATCAACTTGATAAGTGTACACTGATGTTTGTTTATAGGAACTCTGTTCTAGTCATCATATTCCTATTTTAATAATAATCTTTACAAGGAAACTGAGGCAGTCAAGTTGAGAGCTGAGTAGATTAAATAGCAGCCTTTGCACACGTATGTGTGACCTGCTCAGCAGAAAGAAGCAAGATCAGACACTTTTGTTATATTATCAACAATCTAAGAATAAAAATGGCACCATAAAATGAGGGGAACAAATATGTGCATGTGAAAATACTTTATAAAATTTAAGCTTTATCACTATAAAATTAGGGTATTATTAGTTTTATTTAGAGAAAAAAGGGGAGAAAGATGCATGGACAGCCACCTTTGAGGTTTCAAAGTCTCTAAAGAGGAAATATGATGAGAGGAAAAAACAATGTATTGTGGAGTTAGGAGGACTCCACTCTTCTACTATTATTTTATCTCTTTGAGTCTCAGTTTCATTTACAAAAGGCAAATGACGATGTTTACCCAGAGTTTCTTATTTGATTAAACATAATAGTGTATGTAACACCACCAAAAATAGTGTCTGAAAGTTAGTAGATGTTCAATAAATGCTAATTTCCATTGTGCTCTTCAGCATTCATTCCCTTTTCAAAAGAAAATACAGCTGAAGAGGCCACAACATGATTCCTTTATTAAACCCCATAGGAACATGCACAGGGAAAACAACAAACATGTGGTAGGAAAGATCAATAACTGATGAGGAGAGATGAATCGTGTCAGATATCTTCATAGAATATACTAGGAGCAAAGTTTATTCTTAGGTCTAACTAAACTTGGAAAGTTTATCTTTTCCTCTCTCTCAGAATGGAATTCTTCACTCAAGTCAGAGCTTACTATTACTGTGAAAATGAATCATGAAGATAGATCTGGAGAAAGAAAAATAATCTATGCAGTGGAAGACCTTCCAATGAAGACATGCATCTCTCTCAATCCTGGGTAACAAATCGCAGAATCAGAGGCACAGGGGAGGGACTATTGTGTGACCACTTTTTAAAGATTCCACAGATGATGCTGGTGCCTGAGAAAAATTTGACCACTGCACTGATATAGAGGGAGTTTGTGCCTAAAAGGTAAGGAAGTTCTCAATCAGAGAGCTGAACAAAATTAGTAAGCACTGAAATGTATGAGCTGAAAATAAAAAGTAGAAAATCTGTAATAGAAGAGTCCCCTCTAATTCCTGCAAATAATTAGACAGCCATGGAATCCCTTCTCTTAAAGAAGAATCTACATGGGAAAGAGCCACCGTCTATAGTATTAAAGGTTTTCTCTACCTCTCCCCACCCTCAACTCCATGTACTAAAATACCAAATATTTGGCATACGAGTTGTTCAATGTCATCAAAACTGTGAAGGAATGACCTGCATAGAGAATATACTTACACTCAAAATTTACTTTATTGACTCCTGAAAACAAGCTTCCAAGACACAGTTAAATTTAATGTGGGCAGATGGAAGGAGAAAGCTGGAAGATTAAAGGTGATGGGGCAGTGAGCTTGTAGGAATAACCCTGGGAAGAGATTTTGAAGGAGAGTGAAGACTGTGAGCTCTAATTCACAAAGTCTTGTGAATCCACAGATCTGTAAGGACGGCTTGATCTGATCTTAGTTGAGAGAAAAACACCACAATGATAAGAAGCAGTAAGGACAGACTACAGAGAATGATGCCAGCTGCTAGAAGGAAAACTATAACTGACCAGACCAGAAATGGAAAGTCCCCAAACTAAAGCTATGTCAGAGGCCTGGAAGAGAGGGAAGGATAGAGTATTTACAGGCAAAATTTGACAAAAGTGAACTTGAGGAACAAAGGAAATCATTTAAAGACTATTTTCAGTTCCTTATTTGAAAGATGACAACATTGTCCTGAGCTTGGGAGAAAGTCATAGAAACTTATATTTCCATTATAGTCCATTTGAACTAAATGGGCATGGAACCCAAATTCTGGAGGGAAAAGATATACTTCCTGGGGCTGAAAGATCCAGGATTTCCAGCAAAAGGGAAAAACCTAAAGTTCACCTGTAAAACTTGCTTACAATTATCACTTATTTGTGTATACATCTTTTTCCTCTAGGGGATTCTAAACTTGTGATCTTTGCATACTCCGTGGTGCCTAGTAAAGTACCTGGCTCAAATATCTAGAGCTTAATTTGATCATAAATCATAATTTGATCAGAAGCCATCTGGTCTGAGTTCTGAAGTCAGAGAAACCTAGATTGAAATCAACTTCATCACTCATTAGCTGAGTGCCTTGAATACATTAGTTATTATTTCTAAACTCAGCTTCCTCATCTGTAAGATGAAATTGTTATGAAGACTGAAAGAGAAATATATCTAAAGTAGTTGCCACAGTGCCTAGAAAAATGCCAGCATTTAACAAATGATAGTCCTTATAATTTTTATTACTGAGCTCTTTATTTTTTCTTCTCACACAAATAATCTGTGGTATCTGATGCTACACATACATCAGTCAGCCAGAAAGCCAAGTAAATCAATGAATAAGAAAAGGACACCAATCAATCTTTCAATTTTTCTACGCTGACAAGATCCTGGCACCTGGTGGTGAGGAAAAACAATCTGCTGCAGGGAGGCATCATCTTTGTTATCAGAACAGAGTGACATGGTGTCACAGTTAGCAGAGGTCTTTACAAATGAAGACAACTCTACTAATACAATGCCATTTCATTCAGCCTTCTTCAAAGACTCAAGCAAAAAATAAATAAAAGACTCCTCCTAAAAAAAAAAAAGTTGAGATCTCTTAGCTTTTGAAGAAATGCATAAACCAGAAAGCATAGCTTTAGTTATCAAAAGTAGGCAGTATTTTATTAGAATAGGAATGGAAAAATGAATTAATTAATAACAGTATTCTTGTCCAAAGACAATGCTGTTCTTAGAATGCTGGTTTAGGGGGCACCTGGGTGGCTCAGTCAGTTAAGCCTCTGACTCTTGATTTCGGCTCAGGTGATGACATCGGTGTTGTGGTATCCGGCCCCACATCGGGCTTCACACTGAGCATGGAGCCTGCTAGGAATTCTCTCTCTCCTCCTCTCTCTCTGTCCTTCCCCTGCTCATGTGCACATGCGCGCGCTCTCTCTCTCTCTCAATATAAACAAATAAACATTTAAAAAAGAATGCTGGTTCAGAATTAAAAATGAAATTAAAAATGAAATTATTTTATAGTTTATGAAGTTATATATCCTGAGAACATGTCTATCAGGACAGAACTAGAGGCAATCATCTTAATATATTCTTGGCAGACCCAAGGAAATGTTAGAACTTTAAACTGGGACTTAAATTTGGCTTTGTTCTAGACCCTGAAAAATTATCTCTGTACGATATTTCCCAGATATATACAAAAAAGAAATTGAATTGAAATATATAAATGGCATTGGACTATGTCACTTCTGAGCAGGTAAATTTTATTTTATTTTTTAATTTTTAATGTTTATTTATTTTTGAGAGAGAGAGAGACAGAGCATGAGTGGGGGAGGAGCAGAGAGAGAGGGAGACACAGAATCGGAAGCAGGTTCCAGGCACTGGGCTGTCAGCACAGAGCCCGCTGCGGGGCTCAAACTCAGGAACCGTGAGATCATGACCTGAGCCAAAGTCGGACACTTAACTGACTGAGCCACCCAGGTACCCTGTGAGCAGATAAATTTTAAAATCCTAACTATTCTTATTTTGAAAACAGTACCATTTAACTTTGTTCTTTTCCTGCTACTCCCACTTTTTATATGAATTGAGTGATACTCCAAATCCCCCTCTTAAATGGCTTAGCAATACTTAAAATTCAGCAAACAACATTCCCACCTCCAGGAGATACCTCTCCTTCATTATTATGGATGACTGACACATAAATAAATGTGATGCTTAGAATTGGAGCCAGTTCTTCTATTGCAAATATTCACACATCAAACAATTATTTCCTCATTTTCATAAAGACAGTTCTGACCATATTATCATAGCTAAAGGACAAAGTATATAGCTTTCAAAACTCAATTGATCTTAGTTATCTAAGCCTTACTTTAAATGAAGATAACAGAAATCCTTTCTCTATGTAAAAAGGTTAAGTTCAGAAAAAAAAAAGTGAAAGATTTTTCTGGTTCATCCTAAATAGGCTTTGGAGAAAGAATCACTAAGTGTGAAACTCCTCACCTACTGAATTTCATTGATCAAAGCATTTTGTAAAACAAGCAAATGCAGAATTTTGCGAGGCATTTAAAGGGCTTGTCTTTTGGAAGTTAATACCCTTTGCTTAATTTATCATTGATTTCCATTCTCTTTTCCTCTCTTATAACATCACCATGTGTAAGGGAATACAACAAGACTCTCATTTGTCTAGAATTTAGGCTTGAATTGTTCATGTTCCAGATACTCATTGGGGTTGTAAAGTGCAGTGTGTGTGCATTCATTTGGATTCTATCACCACTTATGGCATCCCTACTACGTGCCAGACTCTGGGTAAGCAGGCTGGAACTGGCTCTACCCCTGCCTCTGAACACCACACAGCAGGTACTTCCTGACATGTCTCAAACTCTGCAGATTCCAAGGATGAATGCTTTGTAATCTCTGCTCACAAACTATCTGTCAAGGAGCACATTAATAGAGTCCCAGGAACCTGAAGGAAAATACTTGTCCCTAGACTAGTAGGAGGGGAAGGAGAAGTACTTCTGTCTACAAGCCTTTTTAGCTTGGGCATCTGCTAGACAAGCACTGCTGGGCTCAGCTTCCTGGTCACCAGACGATCACCCAGCTCTGCTCTACCTCCTCACTCAACTGTTCTGCTCTTAAATATTCCTCTGTACCCACCAGAGAGGATATTCAACTCCCCAGTGGCTCCACCTATAAATGGAGAAGATTTTTTGCGGATGCCAGGTGCCCCTTTTCTCCCTTCTCAACCCTTCTCCATACTCCTCCTCTCTTCCTTCAAAACTCTCTAAGTAGAAATAACATTGCTCACATATAAAATACTAATTTTAATTATAATTCTTAATGTTTATTTATTTTTGAGAGAGAGAGACAGACAGAGTGCAAGCAGGAGAGGAGCAGAGAGAGAGGGAGATACAGAATCTGAAGCAGGCTCCAGGCTCCAGGCTCCAGGCTGTCAGCATAGAATCAGACTCAGGGCTCCAACTCATGAACTGCAAGATCATGACCTGAGCCAAAGTTGGACGCTTAACCAACTGAGCCACCCAAGAGCCTCTTAATTATACTTTTTGACTATATAAAAACTATCCTACTCAGGATGCTTTTCAACCTTGCAATAATAACAACAATAGTATTTATAAAGATTTGCCATATGGAAGGCAATGCATTTTACATTACCTCTCCTAAGTGGTCCTGTAAAGTAGGTATTAGGGTCAAGGAAATTAAGGGTTGGGTAAGTCAATCCATGATTTGACCAAAGTCAAACAGCAAGTGATAGAGACAATATTCAAACCAGGTCAGTTCAGATGCCAAAGGCCAGCTTTTTAAAACACCCCACACTGCTCCATAAGGTCAGGATGTGAGAAGCAAAGCAAAAATAAGATTATAATCCTAGGAATTTGTTGAATACAAATTTGCTACCCTTGAAGCTTATCAAAAACCAAACCAAAAGAAGTATTTAATTTCTTTCAACAAATACAAACACTGTAGAAAAAGTTAAAGTAGCCTAAACTTTTGATTTGTACTACTGTGAGTAGAACATACAGTAGTTTATGTTTAAATGAATGCTGGCAATGGACTAGAATATAATGCACCATAATTGATTTATGGATACTGTGTCTCTTAATAACTCACAGTTAGCAATTTCCAATTTTAACCAATCCCCTTCAATAAGAGCCTGTTCAAAACACTTAACATTGTTTACTTTGAATACCTGGGGCTAGAGCAAATGTTGCCCACCATGATAACCCGATCAGCTAAGCCTGCAGTAAATGTGTTATTCCAACCACCCACACGTTTGCTCTGTCCAGTGGTTTGCCCTATAGGTCACATTGTCCCTTTGTACCCCCCTAAAACTGAGTTTCATGCCCAATATTCAAGATGGTTAAGGTCTCAATTCTATAGCCATCTATCTATTCCTGAAAACTTTGGACATCTCTGACCTTAACTTCTCTTCCCGTATACAGCTTTCCAACCTTTGTAAACATACATAAATGTTTACATATGTTTATGTAAATAATTTATTCATCTTTTCTGCATGTAAACCAAATAACTCACTCAGGGTTTTATTGTTGTTTATTTTAAACATCAGACTCCAGTTTAGGAAGAATAGTTTTACATGTTAATGACACAATGGTAGTGAGACAAAAACAGCACTCTATATTCTCAATTCCCCCTAATTTTGTTCAGTTTCAAATGACTGTCTCATTTTCAACAGCTCTATTTCATTTTTACACTGTGATACCATAGACTCCCTAGTTTATTTCCGTTTCAATCGCAACATTATTTCTCTTCTCAGCACAGTAATTTCTACGAATCGCACAGTCAATACTATCAACTGACTGAATTACTTTAAATATATATAGTTAGAGAGAGGAACTCTTTGCACCAAATATTGTACAAACTATGAACACTGTCAATTAACTTGCCAGAAAGCATTTATTAAGCATGTATTTTGTTAAACATCTCTGTTCCTTCCACTTACAAAACTTATCAAATAGGGCGCCTGGGTGGTTCAGTCAGTTAAGCGTCTGACTTTGGCTCAGGTCATGATCTCATGATTCATGAGTTCGAGCCCTGTGTAAGGCTCTGTGCTGACAGCTCAGATTCAGCTCTGTGCTCACAGATCTGCTTCAGATTCTGTGTCTCCCTCTCTCTCCGCCCCTCCCCTGCTCACACTATGTCTCTCTCTTAAAAATAAATAAACATTAAAAAGACTTAAAAAAAATTCTCATACCGCTCAGCACTGCTCAGTAGAAATATGATGCAAGTCACATATATAATTTTACATTTTCTAGTAAAGGTAAAAGAAACAGGTGAAATTAAATTAATGTTATCATGATTACTAATTAAAGTGTTAATATTAATTAGGGGTGGTGGGGGAAAGGGGAAGGGGGTGATGGTCATTGATGAGGGCACTTGTTGGGAAGAGCACTGGGTGTTATATGGAAACCAATTTGACAATAAATTATATTTTAAAAGAAAATAAATAAATAATAAACAATAAGCAATAAATAAATTAGGGGTACCTGGGTGGCTTCATTGGTTAAGCGTCCAACTCTTGATGATCTCATGGTCATGAGACTGAGCTTTGCTTGGGGCTCCATGGTGAGCATGGAGACTGCTTAAGATTCTCTTTCTCTCTCTCTGCCCCTCTCTGCTCATTGCTCTCTCTCTCAAAATATTTATATATATATATATATATATATAACTTAAATGAATTTTATTTTACCCAACATATCTGAAATATTATCAATCCCATTATGTCATTATATAAAAATTGATTATTTTATGCTTTTTTGTATTAAATATTCAAAACCTGGTATATATTTACACTTACACTCAATTCAGACAAGTCACATTTCAAGTGTTTAGTACAGCACAGGTCTAGATCAGTGGTTCTTAACCTCACTGCATGGTGGAGCCACCTAAGTAGCTTTTAAAAGTGTGGATGCTCAGGCCACCCCCAGACCAATGACTCACAATCTCTGGGAGTAAGACCCAAACATCAATATTTTTTAAAGCCCCCTGGTGATCTCAATAAGCAGCCAAAGCTGACAACCACTTATCAAAAACAGTGCAGAGAATGTTAATAAACACAGACCGTTGCCATTTGTTCATTTGAATGTCAGGGGATGCAACAATAAATAACATCGCAGAGCTCGTACCTTGTAAGAGGGTGGGAGAGCCATTACGCAATGCTGTGATAACTGCTCAAATAAAAATGTGAACAAAATGCAGCAGAATAACAGAGATGGAAAGAACAATCAGTAGCCTGATAAAGAGGTGCTATTCATGTGCTGGCTGGTAGAGATTGTTAAATGTCGTCACATCAAGACTGGACGGTATTTTTTGAATGAGGGCAATGAAACAGTTTTCAGTGACCTGAGCTAAAGACATTTTAGTTGATACCATGAAAGCCTCATTAATCAGAACCTAATTCAGATTTTAGAATGTCTAATATAGGTTGAGCCACAACTTGCATTTGCCCTATATATGGGGTGGGGTGGGGGGGGGTAGGGTCTACTAAGGAAAAGAAGACTTTAACAGAAAATTTTTAATCCTCAATATATTTTCTAAATAAATAAAAATAACTGACATGTTCATAAGTGAAGCTCTCTTAATCAGTTAGTTAATGCACTATATATATTAAAATGTTATCAGTTATTCAATTATATTTGTGGAGAAAAGCATAGTAATTCAGACTTATTCCAAGTTTATGAGTCTTTTTGTGATATGAGTACAGATGCTCTTGAATCTGTTTTTCTACTGTTGAATATGCTTCTTAGTATGAAAACTTTCAAGGAAGTTTGTTCCTACTTATCTACTATAGTTATGAAATAAGAATAGGTCTCCAGGACCCTCCCTACTTTAAGTTCTTTTTCTAACTAATATATCCTTGTTCCCTTATTTGCTCAAAATGAGCTCAGAATGCTCCTCCTTCATGATGCCCTTCCTGATGACCTCCCAAGGGCCTTCTGTCTGTGTTGCATGGTGAATTGTGGACAAGCTTCTCATTACATTTACTCATATAGACAATTAAGCACAAAATGATAATCTTCTTCTTGCAATACTGTGAACTGCTTTCAGGCAGCTTCATTTCTTTTGGTTTCCTCGCTCCAGACCTAGCACAATGTGTGGCACATAGTAAGTACTCCAAATAATCAAGTTAGATTAAAACAGGAAATGGCACTTGGTAGAACCAAACCAAGGGCCAAAATATATTTCCACAAGAATAAAGGAAAGGATTTATGCACTAAAAAAAGAAAGAAAAGAAAAGATTTATGCATTAAGTGTATACAGAGATTTCTTAAAACTGTGATTATTTCACCTTAAAAGGAAAGGGAAACAGGTATCTGCTTGTATGCTGGAAATTTTCCTACAAAGTAATATTATGATTACCTCCCCTTGAAAGAGAGAAACAAATATATCATGATTGCTATACTGAGGATTTAGGGAGTGAACATGTTTTGTTCAAATAGCAAAATAATTGGAGATACCAATATATTGGTCAGCATGACCCAGCCAGAAAACTTTTGATTTGCTAAACTTATCTTCCTAAGTAAAAAAAAGCTAATTGGGCCAATAGAAATAATAATATACTGCCAAAGGCTCTCCCCTAGATCGTCAGAAAAAATAAAGAGTGATGAGAAATAAAATTGCCTTTGGGAGAAACAGACCAGTGTGGCTCTGGACTGCTCTGAAGAACAAGAGTGATGGGGCAAGAACAAGAGTTGGGAGAAGGGGTGAAGGACCCATTGTTAAAAGACCGGGGCTGTTAAGTGTCTGTTGTAATGTTTTAATGTCACTCTTAGGGCCTAACTCTACCACCCTGATCTCCCCCAGGACAGAAAAAAATAGGCACTTATAGAGGGGAGCCTTGCTCCATTATACTCCTTCACACTACCATCTGCTGTTGGACTGATTCATCCTGAAACACAGAATGCCTGAACCATAAGCATATCTTACACTAGGGCCATGGGTGAGATGGATGTCTGGTAGGTATTCATATTGCCTCATTTATTCACAATGCTCAAGATATTTGAGATTACACACACACACACACACACACACACACACACATACACACACACAACCCAGATAATTCCACAAATTCAACAAATAACAGTAACCTATGCCAGAGCAAGAACTCTACAAGCTAAGGTTATGTGCAAACTTTTTAAATCTATCCTCCTTGGGAAAAATAAAAAAAAACATCAAACTCAGACACGCTACGTGGGCCTTCTTCATTTTCTCTTTATTTAGAAAATCATTACCTCCTCTGTTCCCAAATATAAATGCATCCCTAAAAATGCCTGAAAACATCTTAACATGTTTAATCACAAAACAGAAAGCAACCTTCATGTTTAGAAACTTACAGTATTTCACATACTATTTCTTTAATCTGATGCATAGTCATAGATAGGTCCAAATTCATATATAGTCCTAATAAGCTTTGAAATAATAGTCTTCTCTTCAAAGACAACAGTACTGTTAATATATAACTGGTTAAGGTTAAACTAATAAATCATAATCAAGCAAAAGTAGGTCTTGAAGAAACTGCCTTAAGCCTCCATGACTTTACAATTCCATATTCAGCACTCATAATAAATCCCAATTCATGTGTGTGAATATATAAATATTCATGCATTGTTAACTGTACACCTATAAATGCACAGAATACATATGCAGATGTAAATGTGTTTTATGACTTCAGCGTATGAAAATGTCTCATAGACATATATTGGTCTTGGAGAAACTACCACTTTGATATCCATTAGATGTAATATATGAGTTTACCATTGTGTCATCATCATGGTATAATGCCATTGTCTAAGATTTATCTATTAGATAACTCAGAAGTATGTAAATGCTCTAGAAGTAAAAAGAAAATTGTGAAGCCGTTAAATCATGGTCAATAAAACATTTTTGTATCCATCATAATCTAATCCTCCAACTCCATCAACTTTTAACTGCAATGACTTCCAAACGCATTTACCACTTTTGGGTCTTCCTCTGCATCCTTGTTAAAATGATGACAAATTGCTTAGACTGGCTGACTGCTGTTGCAAGATCAAGCCAAAGTCAACCTTTGAAAACCCAAACCAATGATTAAATCAATAGAGTGGCCCAAATTAAGAAGCAGGCAAGGCTCCACATTAAATAGTTAAGCTTTAGTACTCCCTGAGTTCTACTATTTACTCAACCCAGGAAGCCAGAACAATGGAATTAAACATTTGTGTTGCAATTCATCCCATAAAGGTTCTCAAAGACTTTTAGAAGAAAATCTCCTAAAATGTTTTTCATATTGCACTGAGGAAACCATTTGATTCAATGGCTCAATGCTGATAAGCCTTAGTTGCCAACAATAAACTTTTCTAAAAAATTATTTGATCCAAGCTAAATCTGTGTTGGCCTATCAATGGCAAATTGTGGAAGGCTGTGGGATAGGGATAGCCAAGACTAGTCAACAGGATAGAGATCATGGCCAGCAACCAGTTTATATACACAGGGACTGGGTGGTAACAATGCTAAAAACAAATAACCAAGGGATAGGGAAAATAATGGGAAAGATGCACTGAACTCTTAATCAATGTGTTCGACTTTGCTAAGTGTCTTAAATATATTATGCTATTTTCATCTACATTCATTCATCCAAATGCATTCATAGATACATACATGTATGAATATATAACTATATATATACACACATATATATACATAGCACTGGCTATAAAGTAGATGAGGAAACAGGCCCAGAGTGGAGTTCCTCCAGATCTCACAATTAGCAAATTGCCAATAGGGGCCTCAATTACAGGCCATCCATAGCAGATGCACTTAACCAGTATACTACAGTGCTCCCTCTCCCCCATAAGTCTAGGAAGAGGGCTAATTTCCAAAATGTTGGTCATACTGGAGGTTGTAGGCAATGTTCAAGGCTTGGACAGATGATCTGGGCTTCCAGTGCTGAGATCCAAGCTGGGCAGAAGAACAGGCAGCCACAGGATCAGGGTATACAGGGCAGGAGGCTGAAGATTCATTTAAGGCAGAAAGACACAGGAGGAAACAGCTCTTAGGTTTAAATCAGGGTGCATGTTGAGATTCAAGTCTCACATCAGAGAAAAGTTAGAAACAGATATCAAAAAGGAAACATGTCAGGATCTGAAACAAGGCCCTGGATCTTTTAGCCCTATTTATAAGCCACCAATCTGTACTAATTAAGTGTGTATAAATCCATGGAGGCAGAGACAGGTCACTGAAGCTAAACACAAGGTCTTCTAGGCTGAGGACCACTCATGCTTCTAAAATCTCCACTACAAAGTTACAAATGCTGTGCTTTCCTCTTTTCCAATCATCATTATCTGCATCCCCATATAAAAAAAGAAAAAAAAAACACCAAAAACCGTAAGACATCTACTTAGTTCAGTCATCTGGGAAATACCATGGATAATACAGTACTATGGGTCAAATAATTCATTCAAGAGCCAGTCAATTTAGTGGAAAAAGAAAAATTAAGTTGGTTATTTTGCATCATGCAGAGCAAAAAAATTACTATTTGAATGTTGTGCTTTTCAAATAGTTGTATTGATGTTGGGCAGACATAATCATATTCACCAGGCATCTCCATACTTTGTCGCTTTGGTATATTATTTTTTAAACTGCTTTTTCTTCTTGGAATCAAATTTATTTATCCTTTTGGGATACTTAATTCCTTAATGTCAATCAATTTTTTTTTTCACTAAGCAAGCAAGTTCTTTGTTTTATTAACTAAATTTCTTTAATCAGCTTTTGCTCAGAAACTGTTTATTTCTATCTGTATTACAAATGCTAGATTTAACCAATCTATCAACCTAAGATAATACAGGAGGAATCTTGTCAGTTCATCCTTTCCTCTCTGGAACAAGATACAGTATTCTGTACTTTTGAAGAAAAGAAATAATGGGATTAGACTAAGATTACGGACAAGAGAATGTCAGAGGAAAGAAAGGCATGTGGTCCTTGTAGAGTCTCCCCATCTTATATGGGGAATTGTAATCCATTCGTGCTAAATGCTTTGAATATGCTCATTATGCAAAAAACATTAGAGCCTAGTATATTTTGTTACCATAGTTCTGCCTACTGGGAACTATAATTAAAGCACATTTAAGCAAATGCAATTTTATTTGTTATTAAGCAACTAAGAGCTTAGTCAACCTTGCAAATATGGCATTATCTTAGGATTACAATATGAGCCAGCCAGCTATCCAGTAAACTTTATTAGGTCCTATCTTTATTAGCAATGCCTATTCCTTTTGTATGAGACTTTTGTACTATATAACAGTGGTTCTCAAATGTTAGGATGCATCAGAATAACCTAAAGGGCTTGTTAAAACACAGGACTGAGCCAGTTCCCAGAGTTTCTCATTACTTAAGTCTGGGATAGGACTCTAAAATTTACATGTCTAATATGTCCCTAGGGCATGCTCATAATGCTGGTCTGTACACCTCACTTTAGGAACCACATACAATGTAGTTGCTAGAGCTTTGGAGTCAAACCCACTTGGGTTCATATCCTGGCTCTTCTACTAGTATCTATATGTCCTTGGGCAGTCTACTTCATCTCTCTAAGCCTCAGTTTCTTGATCCATTTAGTGGACATAATAATATATCCAATAGGCTTATTGTGAAAATTAAATGTGATAAAAATATGGAAAGTGTTTAGCCCAGTGCCTGGCAGGAGGCAAAATCAATACATGACAGTGATCACTTTATTATTATTATTATTGTTGTTAATTGGATAAATATGTTATGAGCTAGTTCAAACTATTTATAACCAGCAGTGTGCATCAGACTTAGCTGAAAAACAGGTTAAATTTCTGTTTAAATTCTCACAATGAGCTGCCCTCCCCCTCAGAGATTCTGATATCAGAATATAAGATACCACTGATTATAAGATGGACCATTATTTTATGCACTGCTAAGAAAGAAATTCTGCAATTATACTATGATTAAAACAATATAAAGTACATCCATATTTCAGAAATGAGCAAATGTGAAAAAATGTACATACTGGAAGTGATAAAATACATTAGGTACAAATGTGAATTTGGGCTGCTTCCCAGACTACTGTGATGTGCAATTCTGGTTAAAAAAAACACTGACCTAGCTGGGGCACCTGGTTGGCTCAGTTGGTTAAGCGTCCACTGTTGGCTCAGGTCATGATCTCGCAAGTGAGTTCGAGCCCCACATCAGGTTCTCTGCTATGCACGCAGAGCCTTCTTCGGATCCTCTGTTCCCCCCTCTCTCTGCTCCTCTCCCACTTGTGCTCACTCTTTCTCTCTCTCTCTCAAAAATAATTAAATAAATACTTAAAAAAAAAAATAACACTGACCTAGTCAATGCAATAGTTGCAAAGGGAACACAAAGTTCAGATGCCTCAAAGCTGAGAGAGCCCACAGGTTGGAAGCCCTAGAACTATAACATACTTACATCATGACCCATCATATAATTCCATTGGCTGTTAATGAAACAAAAATATTGCCACTTGGTTTGATAGCATCTGCCCTCTAAACTTGGAGAGGCCTTCTCCCACTGAATAGCAGTTACTCACACAATGAGAACAAATCAATCCATTGGTAGAGCCAATCAGATCAGAGGAGAATACAGTATAGTCTGCAAGAAGGTATCAGGCCAAGAGAGACTTTTCTTCATAAACATGAATTCCATTCCTGAGTTTTGAGGAGTACTGGGGAGACTTTTAAGAAAGACAAAACATAATATACATTTGAGAGAGAAGGAAAGGTGGTCAAGGTCCCACACATTACTGGGACTTGCCGTAGTAAGTTTTTATTTTCCATTTTGATTTTAAATTGTACTTTATAAAGTGTTGGGGAACAGAGGCTGATTTTGTATAATCTGATTGTTTTATCATATTTACGGTAATTTCAATTCCCCTTCCCTCTAAGAACTTAGGATGAAGACATTAGTAGTATATGACCTCCTTCAACTTTATACTAATGCTCTCACCCATAGGAAATGCGTTCATTCTGTAACATAACAGAACAGGGCAATATCTTCTGACATTTTTATTTGGGAACTTACAATTTCAAATATATGTATATATTTGATAGAGAGAGCAGGGGAGAGGGGCAGAGGGAGAGAGAGAAAGAATCTTAGGCAGGCTCCATGCTCAGCACAGAGCCTGACATAGGGCTCAATCTCACAACCCTGGAACCATGACAGCTAAAATCAAGTTGGATGCTCAACCCACTGAGCCACCCAAGTGCCCTGGTAGCTTATAATTTCTAATAACTTCAGTAAATGGTCTCTAGTAGTCTCCATGCACATGAGTAAATTATAATAATAAAATAAAATAGTATTAATTTTAACTCCTGAAAATTCTAAGAATGTAAATCTCTAATGTAATGTTGAAATAAAATCATAGCTGTATTTGAAAATTTTCAACCATGAAAATTTCATTTTTAACTCTTTCCTGTCTTATGACTACCCAGTCCCTTCTTAAATGAATGAAATCACCAAAAACTATTAATTTTCTAATTAGGACTCAATTCAGATAGACAAACATACATAAGATGTATAAGTCAGGGGATACAAAGGACATTTTTTAAAGGTCTAAATAGTAACAAACTATACCAATCATGACTGCAATTGAAAAATACATGAGTTTGGATGATTCTTCTCATTTTCTCACTGTGTTGGAACCACATACACACACACACACACTGAAATCTATACTTCCAAAAAAAATTTTTTTTGTACCTTGAAAACCTCTCTTGGTACTGGCTCATATTAAATTCCTTTCTGTAGTTATATATTAAAGATTTACCAAAATAATGTTTTTAAAACTGTGATGTTCTTAAAGTTTCATGTTTCTAGTTACAGAATAGAATATCATGAAACAACAGGAATGTCTACATAATTTAAATGATTGCACATGTAGAATATAATTTAATATGAAACTCAGTCACCTGAATAATGACATCTTAGACACAAGTCACACTGGTCATTGAGAATATCTGTCAACTTAAGAGCAGAGGAAGCAGTAATATCTTTATAGGAAATTAGTTTCTATTTTACTATAAACACAGAAGACAGTCTTTTTTAACTGATTCTGTCTTAAAGGTTTAGTTGCACAAAGAATGCTACTCCTATTTTCCATATATAAGAAAACAAAGATCAATCTTGTAATTCTTCAGTTCCATCCACCAACTGTAATATCCAACAGACTTATTTGACCTTTCCACAAGGATTTATCATTACTGAGAGAATTTTTTTGCACTTCATCTGTTTTTCTCAAAACGTGTATAAACTTACTGAAGCTTCATGTCATTGGTGTATTTGCTGATTTTAAATATTTTCAGTTCTTTGGAAGATATAAGAAAAGTCTTAAAAAATAAGCATTGGCAACGGTTTGGAGATTCTGATTTGTTTTAACAAAAACAGCAATTATTTCAAATCTTCTGCTGATTAGAAAGTAGTAGATCTCACTTGATATGTCAAAGCATTTTGATATTATGTTTTTCACTCCCATAAAATGCCATTAACATCTCTAACAATTACCTGAATGTTCAACTTTTCCCAATATCCTTCTCTCAGTCTTTTGTGTCTGTTAGGGTATTGCTTGCCTAGAAAAAAATATGCTACAAAGAGACCAACACAGCAATTTCAGGAGGAAAGAATAATAGCCAAATGGCCTTTCCTTCTTTAGTATAATTCCTAGGATTACAGAAAATGTAGGCACTAAGCACACATCACCTTCAGAGAGACATTTAGAAGATCTTTCAACTTATCCTTGTGGACAGAATGAAGTAAGTAAACTGCATGAATAAAAAGGCAGATTAATCACAAACAGTTTCAATAGCTATACCTAGAAGGGTGTTAATTAATGAAGCAACATCAATTTGGTTCTAGGTTTTGAGCATCATAGGATTCTTTCCTAGTTTCCATTTGTTTTAACATTTTACTCAATGTCCTGGATGAGAATAAAGAGAACATCATAAAATTTGCAGAAGGAAAAGTGACCACATTAGATGACTCAATTAGGATAGAAAAATAGGCTGACAGGTTAGAAGCAAGCACTAAATCCAGCAAGATGAAAAGTAATCAAAATAAATTTTAAATGAGGTGATTAAGTCCAAAAGGACAGTTGTTTTGTACAGAATGAACAGTAGCATGGTTTAGTAGCAATCCAAGTTTATAGATTTTAGTCTATAGAAAGTTTCATGTGAATCAACAGTAGATGGAATGTTTATTGAATGAATGAAGGTAGTGCAGAATCGGTGGAAAGGAGAAGAAAGTAGGGGAGTGCAGGGGAGGGAAAAAGAAGGGGAGGAGAGTGAGCAGAGAAGAGGAAAAGGCAGAGGAGGAGAGAGGGAGAGAGGAGAATCTGCATGAAAAACAGCAAAAGCCCCACTTATCTCTGTGCAGTCTAGGCCACTCTAGAAGTACTACAGTATAAGTATAGACAAACTGGGTACATTCTGGGGTTACCTGAGATGTACAACTAGTCAAATCAATAAATCATGAACAAATTCATAAATAAATAAATAAATCATTAAGAAATTCTTGAAGGAATCAGGTATATTTAGCCTTGGAGATCTGATAATCATGTTCAAATATCCTAAGTTTAATGGAAAAAAATATTAGAAGGTAAGTAAATAAGTGGAGTGCATAAATAATAAGGCAGATTAGTCATAAACAGTTTCAACTGCTATGCCCAGAGGGAGGGGGTCAATTAATGGAGCAACATCAATCTGGTTCTAGGTTTGGAGCATCATAGATTCTTTCCTAGGTTCTATTTGTTTTAACAGTTTACTCAATGTCCTGGGTGAGACTATAGAGAGGTGATCATAAAATTTGTTACAAATAGGGGGCATTTGGGTGCCCCAGTCGGTTGAGTGTCCAACTCTTGATTTCAGCTCAGGTCATGACCCCAGGGTTGTGGGATCAAGCCCCACATTGGGCTCTATGCTGAGCTTGGAGATTGCTTAATATTGTCTCTCTCTATCTTAAAAAAAAAAAAAAAAGAAAATAGAAAGAAAAAGAAAAAAGAAAACTGTTACAAGTAGCACAAATGAAGGGAAGGCACATAGCAACACAGCAGCAGAATTAGATTCTGTAAAAGTAATTCAGTGTTAAAGTTCCCTGGAGATGGAATGGCTCGATTCTCAAAGGATGGAGCTACTGACCACTTTTTTCAGAAGATGTTAAAGCCCTGACTGGAAGTGTTCAGCACAGCGTGTACAAAATTAACTCAAGCATAAAGTAGGTGGTAGGACTAGATAATTTTGAAAGTCCCTCCCAACCTCAACATTCCAATATTCAAACATTTTTCTGTGGTACAAAGTAGGTTCTTGCAGAAGACTTTCTCTTATAAAAGCAATGAAAACAAATGGTTAGCCTCGGGATTCAGGTTTTCAGGAAACCGTAAGAGAATCTTCTATTTTGTTGCATGTTTGCTCTTTAGAGAACTAATCTCCTTCCCCAGGAATGTATTAATATCTCTTTGTCCTCTGTTATACTGGCTGGCTTTGGGAATTTTCACACAGCACACTTTATCTTGCTAAATATAAATAGTATGCCCAGCATTCTTCCTTTATGACAAATCCTTATTCACTTTCATAAATTATGGGAATGGATCTGAAGCATACTTTGCTTTCTTCAATAGAAACTATTCCCAAAGGTAGCCTGAAAACATGCCAAACATCTGCTCCTACACAGAGTTCAATACATGATATTGATATGTATTATTACTGGGTGAATTCTGAATACAAGGCAAATTTAACACACTCCTGAACAAATCCTTCCACCTCCCACAGCCCAGTCATAGGAAGCTCAAGGAAATCATAATAATTCTAATACTTGCCTAAGCAAGCTGTGATGAGCCAGGTAGATCTACTAAAACAAAAACCACAGTAGAACATTCAAAAATCTAAAATAAATTAGATATAGTATGATAAATATTTCTCTGATTTAATAAATATTTTAAAATATATAAGTATTTTTTAGTATCTGTTGTACTTTAATATTCAGAAATGTTGCTTTTCCTAAGTTTTTAATTTTAGCCATTCTAACAGGTGAGAGGTGGTATCTCATTGTGGTTTTGATTTGTATTTCCCTGATGATGAGTGATGTTGAGCATCTTTTCATGTGTCTGTTACCCATCCTATGCTTTTACTCATATGTGGTATTTCAGAAACTCAACAGATGAACATAGAGGAAGGGAAGGAAAAATGAGATAAAAACAGAGAGGGAGGCAAACCATAAGAGACTCTTAAATACAGAGAACAAAATTCGGTTACCGGAGGAGGCAGGGAGCAGTAAGAAGGGCACGTTTCGGAATCAGTACTGGGTGTCACACGTAAGAGATGAATCACTCCTGAAGCCAAGGCTACACTGTATGTTAACTAACTTGAATATATTTTTTTAAGTTGCTTTTCCATACTGTGAGTCCGAGTGTCTGAGTGTTTGAGTTTATGATATATGCCTAGCCCATCTTTTAATGATTTAATGCAATTAATGTTTACTATGGTGCAAAGAAAGATGGCCAAAATCCCTAAATCCTGAATTCTTTCCAATTATATACAGAAGCCTCTACCATGCACAGTATGTTCCCTAACAGATATGTTCATAAAGAAGACCCTTAGAGTAAACACAACTTTACTGTTAACTAGGGCTTTGGCCCCAAATACCAATCTGGTCTCCTTCCCTGGTGAACTGGCCTGGACCTCATATGAGCCTGGCAGACTCCTCTTGTCCCTTGGGCTAAAGATTAATAAAAATAGCCCCAAGAACTAATTCTTGATTCTTTCCCCAAGTCTCAGTCTGATTCTAGCCCCTGAAAACGCCTCTGCTCTAGCACAGATTACATCTGCCCAGAGGAGGCAAGTTTTCCTAACTTGTAAAGTCTTTCTATACAACTTGTGTTGTCCAAAACAATAGCCACTGCTCATATATGACTTTCTATACACCTGTACTCTCTAAAACAATAGCCACTGTTCACTTAACACATTAAATTAACTAAAGTTAAATAAAATTTAGAATTCAGCTCCTTAGTTGGTTGTACTGCCACATGTGGCCTGGCTAGTGTATAGAACATTTTCATCAAGCTGTATTGGACAGTGTTGCTCTAGGATCCCATTTTGTTCTTGGGCAAACCTTGGTTTTGGAATTAAGCAGACTTTATCTTCTGCTAACAATCTAGGTGTGCAATTGTTTACTCATTTATTCATTCAACGAATATTTATCAATTCCTTTCCTAGTTGCTGGATAAATAATCCTGAACAAACAGACATGGTACTTGTTCTCATGGAGCTTATGTTCTAGTGGGAAAACCAATAATAAACAAGTAAACAGCTAATAGAAAATATTGTTATGAATTTCAATGCTAGTGTACCTCTCTGTTAGCCTCAAAGTAACAAGGTGTTTCTGTTTCATTCAAGTGAGCCCATCCCATCAGCAGCTGGTCTTTCTCTTCACATTCTTCAGATGGCAAACACTGATGGTTTTAAGATATATTTAAGTCTAGTGTTTTTTCTGTCTTTTCTTCTTTAGCATTTCTGCCCACAACTTAATTCTTGCCCGGGTCCTTGATTCCCTCACAGAGGTTCTCCAGGCTTTATAGTTTCAGTTATCACATTTTTAGGTGTGACTGCTCTTAACTATTTATATTCCCAAATAGTACAATAAACTACTAGACCTCCCTCTTGGAAGACTCTACCCTGAGCTTCTTAAATCTTGTCATTAGATCTTCAGAATGGCTCTTGATCTAATATATTTCTTCTATTTCCAGGGGGCCATACAATCTAAACTGTTATTACTCATACCTGAATTACTAAAACAAACTCCCTGAAAGGTTTAATTCTCAATTTCCCTTCCTTGCAATTAATCCTGCACACTAAATCATGGTTAATCATAAAATAGCCTGTGATTTCCCTTCTCTGTTTTCTCTGCGTTTGAGAGCAGCTCTCTTGCCATGGCCCCCACCCCCTACAAATGTATGCCTATGCCAAGTTCATCTTCATCTGCTCCCTGATTGGGATCATCTCCCAGCAGCTGAGACTACCGACTCTCTGCAGTGGTACTAAAAGAACCAACACTGACAAATGAGAGCCTCAACAGCCTGGCAGCCCCATCTCCCCCAGTCTCACTTATCTCCAGTAGCAGCTTCCAAAATGGCATCATTTCAAGGGACAATGACCCAGCAGCCAAATACACTGGGGTTGGAGCTGCCATGGTCAAAGATGCTGGCTATAGGGCTGGAATTGGGACTGTGTCTCTGAGCTTCATCATTGATTGTGTCCAGATCCTTCTCTGAAGCAACAGTTTCTCTCCTATGCCATTCTGGAGGCCTTGAGGGTCTTTTCCCTGATGGTGGCCTTTCTTATCCTCTTAGCCATTGGAGGAGCCATTTCTACCTCCCATAGTTCTTTCTTCCACACCTCCCATGCCATATGTACTTCTTTCCCTATACCTCCCCAACCAGCCTAGGAAAAGTGGTTGGCTAAGAGTTCAATAGAGGAAAGACAAATAAGTACTGTATAAATAACAAAAATAATGACCAGACATTACTCTACTCAAGAATTGACACTGGCTCCTTTATTGGCTGTAGAATCAAGTTTCTTTTTCATCAACTTATTATTTTGAAAAAATAAGGCTAAAACTGAAGATTCATTTGAGAGTAAGAATTATAACCTGTTTAATCTCTGAAAATTATTTTAGATTTTTTAAGCTGACATACCACTCAGCTCCTATGACATATTACCTTCTTGCCTATGTCTCCTTATTTTACCTAGTTAAAACTTTCCTAATCATTTTCCTCTCACAGTTCCCACAAACTCTTCTTCCATCTCACCCACACACACGGCGGGGGAGGGGGGGAAAGCTTTTAGAGATAATTTACTGAGTTCACTGAATGGTAGTTTTAAGAAGCACAAGCAAACTATTTCAGCATTATTTTGGCCAATTTTATATACTTTTCTCTTATCCTTGTCACCCACATTAAGTCTACACTGTGTCTTTTTCCATCAGGTCCCAAGCTCAAAAATTTGAGTAAGTCACTGAATGACGTTCTACAGGCAAATTTTAGATCAACATCCACAAACTAAAATCATCGCAGCTTTTAACCAAAAGATCTAGTGGTGATTAATAATTTCACCACTAGCTAGGATGATAAAAAAAAAAAAATACAAAGTCCAAACTCTTTAAAATAAAGAGGTATAATTGATATATAACATTGTATTCATTTCAGGTGTACAACATGATTCAGTATTTATATACACTGGGAAATGATCACCACATAAGTCTAGTTACTATCTGTCACCGTACAAAGCTACAATTCTTTTTTCTTGTGATGAAAACTTTTACAGGGCGCCTGGGTGGCTCAGTTGGTTAAGCATCTGACTTCAGCTCAGATCATGATCTCATGGTTTGTAGTTTCGAGCCCCATGGTAGGCTCTGTGCTGACAGTTCAGAGCCTAGAGCCTGCTTCAAATTCTGGGTCTCCCTCTCTCTGCCCCTCCCCCGCTTGTGCTCACTCGCGCTCTCTCTCTCTCTCTCTCTCTCTCAAAAAATGAATAAACATTAAAAAAAATTTTTAACTTATTCTTTCAGCAACTTTCAAATATGCAGTACACTATTATTAACTGTAGTTATTGTGCTTAGCATTACACACCCCACAACTTGCTTCTTTTATAATTTGAAGTTTTTACCTCTAGACCTCCTGCACCCATCCTGACCATTCCCCAACCCCTCTTCCCTAGCAACCACTGTTTTGTTCTCTGTATCTGTGAGATTACTTCTGTTTTGTTTTGTTTGTCCATTTGTTTTCTTTTTTAGATTCCACATATAAGTAAAATCATATAGCATTTGTCTTTCTCTGACTTATTTCATTTAGCATAATTCCCTCAAGGTCCATCCATGTTGTTGCAAATGGCAAGATTCCCTTCTTTTTTATGGCCAAGTAGCATTCCATTGTACAAGTATGACATCTCCCTTACTCATTCATCTATCAATGGACATTTAGGTTGTTTCCAAATCTTGGCTATTCTAAATAATGCTGCAATGAACAGAGGGATACATACATCTTTGCAAATTAGTGTTTTCATTTTTCAGATAAATACCTAGTAGTAGAATTGCTGGATCATCTGGTAGTTCTTTTGTTTTTTTTTTGTTTTTTTTGTTTTTTGTTTTTTTGAGAAACCTCCATACAGTTTTCCACAGTAGCTGCTTCAATTTACATTTCTACCAGCAGTGCACAGGAGTCCCTTTTTTTCCACATCCTTGCCAACACAGTCATTGTACCAAGCATGAGGTGGTATCTTATTGTAATTTTGACTTGTATTTTCCTATAATTAGTGATATTTAGCATCTTTTCATGTGCCTATTGAACATCCATAGGTCTACTTTGGAAAAAGGTCTACTCAGGTCCTTTGCCATTTTTTAATTGGATTCTTTGCTTTTTTGCTATTGAGTTATATGAGTTCTTTATATATTTTGGATGTTGACCCCTTTTTAGATATTTGATTTGCAAATATGTTCTCCCATTCAATAGGTTGATTTTTTGTTGTTGATGATTTTCCTTTGCTGTACAGAAGCTTGTTAGTTTCATATAGTCCCATTTGTTTATTTTTGTTCCTTTCGCTTTTGCAGTCAGGTCGAAAAAATCACTGCCAAGACTAATATAAAGGAGTTTATCACCTATGTTTTCTTCTAGGAGTTTTATGGTTTCAGGTCTCACATTCAAGTCTTTAACCCACTACTTTATTGTAATCTCAAACAAAATATTTACCTTCTATGTATTTGAGATGTCCAGACAGGAAAACTGATTTGAGTGGAAAGATTCCTTATTAGAATGTTCTAGTTACCTTTCAAAAATACCTATTTCCTTTTTTATGAGGGTTAAATGTGTAAAAGAAAAGTCAAGTCTCATTTATTATTATCAAAACCTGCTCTAGCAATCAAGGAAAAGGAAGGTTTTTTTAAATCTGTCTATCATATGTTTCTGTCCTATGTTATTACAGTTGAATAACTCTTATAGTTATATATAGTATGTCCTTACAACTATACTATACTTAACTATACTAGTTAACTGACATTTAAAATTACTAAAACTTGAGGCACCCAGGTGGTTCAGTTGGTTAAGCATCTGACTCTTGATTTTGATTCGGGTCATGATCTCACGAGATCAAGTAAGCCCTGTGTCAGGTTCATGCAATACACCATGAGACAGTGCAGAGCCTGCTTAGGATTCTCTCTCTCCCTTTCTCTGCCCCTCCCCAGCTCATGTGCAGTCTCTCTCAAAATAAATAAATAAACATTTTTTAAAAATAAAGTTACTAAAACCCTTTTTTAAACTTTTTTCTGCATAATAATTACTGTTTATGTTATCATAAATATACTAGTCTCTGAGAAGTTACATAGACTTTTATATTTGCTACTCAAATCCCTTGAACACTGTTCAAAATTATTAATATACACACATGTATATACAATATAGTATAAATTACATAAATTTCCCTAAACAATACTAGATCATAGCAAATCAATGTTTAACCCATTTCACAATACCATTTTACAGGAGCTTCAGGTCACTGGAATTAATTGCATTGACTTAGAAGAACACAGAAGGCATATGTTATATCACAGGTCACAGACAAAGCCTTAATTGTGCTTAAACGCTTCTGTATCTGTATGACAGTATTTATTTAACAAACACGTATAGCACTTGCTATGCCAGGCACTGTTCTAAGTCTTTTATAAATCTTAATTCATTTTATCCTCATAAAAACCTTGTGAGTTAGGTAATACTATTATCCCCATTTTACAAATGGAAAAGCTCAGCAGAAGAGAAGTTAAGTGTCTTGCTCAAGTCCCTAGAGCTAGTAAATGGCAAAGTCAGAATTTGGACCTAGAAATATTGTGGCTGCTCCCACACAAATACCAAAGGTCTCCTTGATTCCCCCCGCCCCCGCCACCTCCCAGCTTGGGTGCCTTCCTGCTGTGTACCCACCCAGCTCTGAGCCTTCTATGGCTGCACCTACCATGATTTCTACGTGTTAAATATTAAGTTATTTAAGGGCAAGGAACATATCTTGTTCATAGTTGTAGCTCTGACATGTACCTTATGCTGATAAAGCATTATTATAAATTATCCAGTAGCCAAAGAGTTAAATTGATTTCTTATCAAGTTATGGTACCTATAATAAATTTCTTCCCTTTACCCATGGGAGTAGGCACACATTCCCATTTTAAAAATTACCAAGTGTGTTGAAATTGGCTTGTGATTAAAGGAAATGATACTGCAGAAAAATAAGTTAATGGATGGTTCACCCCCATGTTAGCATAGAGCTTTCAAAATTTGGGGTGTTTCAGACTTAAAGACACTAAAGTCCCTCATCTGAAGAACTGCCAGAACAACTACACTGAACATTTCAAGCTCAAAGTCAAAGACTATATACCAAGCTACTATAGCAAAACACTTCCATCAAAACCTGCCAGCAAGAAAACAATTGCCAGCTAGCACATTGCTCTCCATGAGAAACGACGTTATGTCATTTTCTGCAAAGGACCTCAAAACATCTTGTCAGTTTAACAGGATTTCGATACACCATGAGAAGCCTTTCACGTACCACTTTAAGCGTTTCCAGGAAAATTGCCATAGAAGCTCTCAAGGTACAATAATTTGAACCTAACTAGACTTAGTAACCAACACAAACTATAACTTTTCTAAAATGTTTACCTCTTTATAAGTGGATGAATTTGTTAGAAGACTCCTACTACTCTTAGAAAATACAGTTCTACAGAGAAACGATGATGTATTTTCATTCAGCAACATTTACTTGACAAATTGTGAATTATTTACCTAGTATATGCTAGGTACTCTATTGATTATACTTATATGAGTCCTTTTCCTGGCAATAAAACTGTATTTTTTAATTGAGTTCGTAATTTCCAGATATTTTTGTCAAGTTTAACAGCATTAGGCACTAATGTATGCATGGGAAGGAAGAACAGAATTATAGTTGACATAAATAATTCTATATTTTCTCTTGGATAGCAAGAACATACATAGGTATATGTCAGTTTAAACATGCAATTTGAATGTTCTGATTAACTGTTCATTTTGCATTTTTGCCTGATTTGAGCAATCAATCTGAAATAGTCAAATGGACTTTGGCATAGGGCTGGCCATAGGTCCATAAAATGAGAAAGCCGAATAGGCATTGGAAAACCAACTCCTTCCTAAACCACAAGCTCCTGAAGAAAAGAACCATGAATTCTGTAGCTCTGGGGCTGGACTTTTCATCAATATATGATTGTTTGAATGAATGAATGAATGAATGACCCCAGGTAACTCTCCGTAACACATAAAACTATACCCTATATCTCATTTATAAAAAATTTCCAGAGGTACCAGACATGAAGATGGGCATTTGGTTACTACCCTTATAATATTAACCTTTCTTAAATGAAGGGATTATATTGAGGGTCTTAGGGCAAAATAATTTAAAGCTAACTAGATCTATTAACCAAGAGAAGCTATGATTTTACTAACAGCTATTAATTTCAGTGAGATTTCCTAACTGTCTTAACTTTTCCTAACTGATTCTCTTTTTTAACAATTTTTTATTTATTTTTTATTTTAATTCCAGTATAGTTTACATATAGTATTATATTAGTTTCAGGTATATAATATTGTGATTTGACAATTCTATACATTACTCAGTGCTCATTATGACAAGTATACTCTTTAATCCCCATCACCTATTTTACCCATCCTACCACCCACTGCCCCTCTGGTAACCATCAGTTTGTTCTCTGTAGTTAAGAGTTTGTTTCTTGCACATTCTCTCTCTCTCTCTTCCCCACTATACCCCTCTTTTCTTCCTTTGCTCATTTTTTTTGTTTCTTAAATTCCACATATGAGTGAAATCATATGATATTTGTTTTTCCTGACTAATTCTACATTTTATTTTTACATTTCGTTATCTTTTAGGCTATTCTGATTATTAAGTTAGAGGTTAACAAAATGATAAATTATAACTCTACTTCTTTGTTACCATCTTAAATTCTATTAACAATGCATGCTTATTCAAGCTTATCCCCTATTTATACCTTTGATAATATTATAATATGAAATCTCCACCTCCAATCATGTTGTATGGTACCCTTTCTATTATAATATATATATGCCTCATCTCCCAGCTACATTGTAAGCCAGTATTAAAGACCTAAATGTGAGACCTGAAACCATAAAAATCCTAGAAGAAAGTACAGGCAATAATTTCTCTGACATCGGTTGTAGCAACTTTTTTCTAGATAGATACCCTGAGGCAAGGGAAATAACAGCAAAAATAAACTATTGGGACTACATCAAGATTAAAAGCTTCTGCACAGTGAAGGAAACAGTCAACAAAACTAAAAGGCAACCTATGGAATGGAAAAAGATATTTGTAAACAACATATCAAATAAAGTGTTAGTATCCAAAATATATAAAGAGCTGATACAACTCAATACCCCCAAAAAACAAATAATTCTATTTAAAAATGAGTAGAAGACATGAGCAAACATTTCTTGAAAGAAGATATATGGATGGCCAACAGACATATAAAAAGATGCTTATCATCACTTACTGTCAGGAAAATGCAAATCAAAACTACAATGAGATATTACCTCACACACATCAGAATGGCTAAAATCAAAAACACAAGAAACAACAGGTGTTGGCAAGGATGTGGAGAAAAAGGAGCCCTCTTGCCCTCCTGGTAGGAATGCAAATTGGTGCAGCCACTCTGGAAAACAATATGGAGGTTCCTCAAAAAATTAAAAATAGAACTACCCTAGGATCTAGCAATCACACTACTGGGTATTTACCCAAAGAATACAAAAATACTAATTCAGTGGGATACAGTCAGCCCTATGTTTATAGCAGCATTATTTACAATAGCCAAGATATGGAAGCAGCCCAAGCGTCCATCAACAGATGAATGGACAAAGAAGACGTGAGGTTATATATATATAATAATATATATATATAATAGAATATTTTTAGCCATAAAAAAGAATGGATATTTGTTTTTCCTGACAAAAATCTTGCCATTTGCAATGGCATGGATACAGCTAGAAAGTATAATGCTAAATCAGTCAGAGAAAGACAAATACCATATGATTTCACTTATATATGGAATCTAAGAAGCAAAACCAATGACCATAAGGAATAAAAGAGAGAGAGACAAACCAAGAAACAGACTCTTAACTACAGAGAACAAACTGATCGTTACCAGAGGGGAGGTGGTAGGGGCTTTGGGTGAAATAAGTGATGGGGATTAAGGAGTGCATTTGTCATGATGAGTACTGGGTGATCTATGGAATTGTTGAATCACTACATTATGTACCTGAAACTAATGTAACACTGTATATGTTAACTAACTGGAATGAAAATAAAAACTTTAAAAAAAAAAAAGAACTTACTATATTTAAATAGGTTTCAACTAATCTGTAAGGATAAAATGTGATATAATTTTTAAATAAATAAATAAATAAATAAATTGTAAGCCAGAGCACAGGTCAGGTTCCCACCCCTTTGTTGCTTCCCTCACACCCTGGCAGGGTACACACTACTATACCTACTCCAAGGGCATGTTTAGGAGAGATAATATAGTACTGCAAAAATGGGGGACAGGAGGCAGAGAAAAGTATCCCAAAGCCCTCTGCTGGAAATTTGAATTAAAACTTCCAATAGAAGTGAAATACTCTTATCTGTTTAAAATTTATACATAATCAAATTCCACTAGTGCTAACCTGACAGCATTGGCATCATGTAATATTCATTGTGTCGGACACTGTTGTTTGGCCAACCGAAGAGACATTCTCAGGCCCCAGCCACCTTTTTCTGCAGTTAGGAATACTAAAGCTTACTTTATCTGCTTCTCTTGGAGCCAAAGGTGCCCATGTGACACAGTTTGGCTGGCATTGCCACGTCCCCCCTTTTCCTTTCCTGAACATATGATGTCTGGACCTGCATGGTACATTTTGTGAAGCAAAAAGTATGAAAATGAAAAGTCAACTTACCAAGGACAGTGCAAAAGAGTATAAATAATAGCATTATTGAGCAACAAAACCAGTGCAAGCAATCACCTACCTTCAGATAGCTTGATATGAGGAAAAAGGAAAAAAAAAGGTTTTGTTTGTGTAAGCTACTGTTACAGCTAAATGCCTTCCAACTACAGTTATGGCTGAAACGATTGAAATCCTGGTTCTGCCTTTTTCTAATTATGACTTTTGTCAATTTTCTAAATATCCCTAAGCTCAGTTTCTCATCTGTAAAACGGGCATAAGTATAATTGCTCCCGCAGAATTGTGAACAATGATTAAAAAACATTATATATATATATATATATATATATATATATATATGAAATAATGCATGTAAAGTAAGTGGATTGCACTTGGCATGTAGTCTTACTCTCAAACATTAAAAGCACATTTTAATACTATAATATACACACCCAGGAATGTTTTTAAAATAAAAGTTGTAGGGCACCTGGCTGGCTCAGTCAGTAGAACATGCAACTCTCAATCTCAGGGCTGTGAGTTTGAGCCCCACACTGGGTGTAGGATTACTTAAAAATTTTTTTAAAAAAGTAGAAGTTGCTTCTTTTCTCACAAATAATTGCATATAAAAATTAAATATTTAGGGTGGCAGAGAATTCAATTCTTTATAATCCTCTCTCTGTTTTATCTCTTAGGTCAAGACATCTACAATTAGCATTAAAACGCACAAATAATACTCACGTGTGATTAAAGTAAGTGGTACAAATATTAATTGATAACTATAATTTAAATTTTTGTCACAGAAAAGTAAACTATTTTCCCCAGCACAAGGATAGAGTGAAATGGCCTGCAGTTCCCCCACAACTTTATCTCACCACATCACCCAGAAATCCGAGGCACTGTGAATCTTTAATGTCTCATTCTTCGGTTATTCTCAGGACATTCAACCATGTCTCTTGGATCACTGAAGAAAACAGCAGGTCTCTGGTTTTTGCTTTGTTTTGTTTTAGTCATAAGCAATTTTAGCTTCACTTCAACATGATCTTCATTCCAACTGTTTCTTTGGAAGCTTATCTCGCCAAGCCAATAAAAGACTGTGTTCCCAAGCCTAGAGACTTTCCATTTATAGCTTTCCATTAAGCCTCTTAAAGGTAGGTATTTATTCTAATTAAATATTTAAAAGGTAGGTCCTTTTATGAAATGGTTTTTTGTTAATTCAAAAAGAGGTAATTATTTATACTTCAAAATCCTTTCTAATAGGATTTGGGTTGACCTACAACAAAAGACACAAATAGATTAAGATTGTTAAATCAAAACATATCAAAGTACTGGAAAAGATGATGCAAATATAAAAATCATTGTGACTATGCACAAAATTTAGCCCTGAGCTTCCATGAGACTCAGGCAAAAATGAAAATATAATTGATTAAGCAATTTTCATTACTTTGTAAAGCAGGTCTGTAATATTTTTATATACTAATTCTAAGTGTGGTCTTGGTACCAAATTCCAGTAAGAATTTATCTTTTGGGCCTTTCTTCAAGGAAAATTGAGTTCCATAATACACAGTATTTTCATGAATGAGGTTCAGTGGCTGCTTTGAACTTCAATAAAAGTCAATAGCATGACATTATGCCAGTAATTTTAAAATTATTTTTAGCCATGGAACCTGGAAAATAAAATATTATATAACAGCTCAACATATAAAATACATAAATGAGAACTTCTTTAACTGAAACTGAGTTAAGGGGCCTGAAGCTACAATAATCACTGATTACAGAATCTGGGTAAAGAAAAGGCCTATGTAGCCAATAAGCTGATCATATTAGCTACAAATATAAAAATGCAAATCAATGTCCTACAGCTAATATAACACTTAATAGTAAAAGATTGCATGTTCTTTCCATAAGACTGGGGACAAGACAAAGATATCTACTCACATCAGGTCTCAGCCAGTGCTATAAAGCACAGGGGTGGGTGGTAGTGGGAGGGAGGGGAGGAAGGAATATAAAGCAAACAGATAGGAAAGGAAAAAGCAAAGCTATCTTTATTCACAAACAACCTGATTCGATACATAGAAAATCTTAAGAATAAAAAAAATTAGAAAAAATAAGTTAATTGAGTAAGATTGCAGGATATAAAATCAACTGACAAATTCATTTGTATTTTTATATACAAACAACACACAATTGAAAATAAGACAAAAAATACATTTACAAAAGCACCTAAAAACCATGACATACTAAGAAATAAATTTAACAAAATGTGTGCATAGGTAGTACATGTAAAACTATAAAATATTACTGAGAAAAATTAAACAAGATTTAGATGCAGATATTGCTGAAGACTGAATTGTATCTCACTAAAATTCATGTGTTGAAGCCCTAATTCCCAGAGTGATGGCATTTGAAGATGTGACCTTTGGGAGGCAATTAGGTTATATGAAATCATGCATGTGGGACTCCTGATGAAATTAGTGCCCTTAGAAGAGGGGACTTAACACGTGAGCACACAGTAAGATGGTGGCTGCCTCCAAGTTAAGAGAGAAGAAGTCTCACCATGAAATACACTCTGCTAGCACCTTGGCCTTGAACCCTCCAGCCTCTAGAATTGTAAGAAAATTAATTTCTTTTTTTAAGCCATCTAGTCTATGATATTTTGTTATGACAGCCCAAGCCAAGACAGAGATATACCATGTTCCTGGATCAGAATACTCAAAGTTGTTAAGGTTAAGATATCAATTCACTCCAAATTGTTCTACAAATTCAGCATAATTTCAATAAAAATCCCAGCAGGCCCACATGGTCCAGAAATTCCACTCCTAGACATATACCTAAAATAATTGAAAATAGGGATTCAGAGAGATATGTGTATGCCAATGTTTACTGCAGCATTATTAAAAACAGCCAAAAGGTAGAAACAACTCAAGTGTCCTTCAACAGATGAATGGCTTAATAAAATATGCTGTATACATACAATGGAATACTATTCAACCATAAAAAGAATGAAATTCTGACACATGCTACAATGTGAATGAATCTTGAAAAACATTATTACTAAGTGAAATAAACCAGACACAAAAGAACATATATGGTGTGGTTACATTCATATGAAATGTTTAGAATAGGCAAATTCATAGAGATAGAAAATAGATTAAAGATTACCAGGGGCTGGGAAGTATTGGGTATTACTGCTTAATAGGTACAGAGTTTCTGTTTGATGTCATGGAAATTTTTGGAAATAGTGGTGATGGCTGCACAACATTGTAAATATAATTAATGCCACTGAATTAAATGCCTAAAAATGGGCAAAATGGCAAACGTTGTTATATATATCTACTACTATAAAGAAAATGATTTCCAAAAAAAATCCTAGGAAGTTTTTCCATAGAAATCTACAAGTTGATTGTAAAATATACATAAAAATGTAAAAAACCTAGAATAGCCAGAATCATTTTTGAAAAGAAGTAAGTTGGAGAGCTTATATTACCTGACCTAAAGATTCACTATAATACTTCAACAGTTAAGACAGTGTAGTATGTCTATAAGAGTGGATATAGGAAGAGTGTAAAAGAACAAAGTGTCCAGAAATAGAGACATATTTGATTAATTAATTTTCAACAAAGTGCCAAGGTAATTCAATAGGGAAAGAAATCTTTCAATGAATGGTGTAAAATATCTGCATATGCACATGAATAAATGAACTTTGATCTTTCCTCATATCATACATAAAATTAACACAAAATGAATCATAGACCTAAATGTAAAAACTAAAACTGTAAGTCTCCTAAATAGAATAATTTGCAAAACTCCAAAATTGAGTAGTTGAACTACACATAAATTAAAATATGATCTTCACAATCTCCATTAAGAAAAAAAATGAAAAGATAAGCCGCAAACCAGGAGTAGATGGGATTAAACATTTATATATTTTATCTATATTTTTTATATTTACATGTATATAATTTATCTATATTTAATACTGTTTTTATTTATTATAGATTTATATTATATGTATAATACATATATGCACACACATATGAATAAATACACATAAATAAAGTGGTGTGGAGTATGTGTATGTAGGAATACAAGAATTTGTATCCAGAATTTAATAACCTGTACCTTAATAAGAAGACAAAAATTCATTTAAAAAATTGTTGGGGCACCTGGGTGGCTCAGTCAGTTAAGCGTCTGAGTCTTGGTTTTGGCTCAGGTCATGATCTCATGATATATGGGTTAGAGCCCCATATAGGGCTCCACACTGACAGCACACAGAGGCTGCTTGAGATTTCTCTCTCTCTCTCTGCCCTTCCACCATTCATGCATACTCTCTCACTCTCTCTCAAAGTAAATAAATAAACATAAAAAAATTGTCATCCAACTCTTGATTTCAGCTCAGATCATGATCTCAGGGTTGGTGAGTTTGAGCTCCACATCAGACTCTGTGCTAACTGTAGAGCCTACTAGGGATTCTCTCTCTCCTCACTCTCTGCCCCCTCATTCGTGTTCTCTCTCTCTCTCTCTCTCATAATAAATAAACATTTTTTAAAAATTAAAAAAAATAAAAATTGTCAAGTGATTTGAACATACTTTGTAAAAGAAGATCCACAAATGGCCACTAAGTACACCAAAGAATATATAACTACACTAGTCAACAGGAAAATGCAAATTTAAATCACAGTAAGGTATCACTACAAACCCACTAGAATGACTAAAAATAAAAATTCTAGAGCAGGTGGAAATGTCACACCATGCTACTGTGAAAGCAAAATGGTGTAATGACTTTGTAAGGTAGTTTGGTAGATTTTTATAAAGCTAAACATATATCTGTCATATGATCCCATAATCCCAAGACTAATTAAATCCGGTAATATAGTCAATTTATTCATAATAGCTCAAATCCTGGAAAACAACCTAACTACCCATCAATAAGGGAATACATAACCAAATTGTGATATACCCATTCAATAGGCTACTATTCAGCAATAAAAAGAAATAGGCTATTTTACCATTGATACATGCAATGAAATGGGTAAATTTCAAAAACATTTTACTGAGCAAAAGAATATATATATACCGTATTGTTCCATTTACATGGAATTCTAAAAAAATCTATAATGACAGAAAACTGATCAGTGGTTGTCCAAGGTTGTGGCTGTAAAAGACAGGGGTGACTGCATTTTGGGTAATGAAAATATTCTATGTTTTGATTGTGGTGGTAGTTACATAAATGTGTTCACTTGTCAAAACTCATCTAATTCTATACTTAGAATAGGTGCATTTTATTGTAAATCACACCTCAATAAAAGTCTGAAAAGTGGAAATAAATACCTACAACCATTGCTAAACCCACATCATGTACTTGCCAAGGCTGTGACAAAATGGGACTGTCAAAGCAACATGGCCAAGCACAGCCATAGGTAAGCTGAAGTGTAGGTGTAAATTCAGGTTGAGGATAAACAGAATTCTGAGTCACTGGCAGCACCAGGGGCAATCTCTTCCTCATGCCCAGCTGGGAAATGTCCACATTTTTTTTCCTACCATCAGTGTACTTATTCCAGGTAAACAGCTCAACAGCCAGGAGAATGTCTATGCAGTATTTGCCTCCTGAAAGAAGACAGGTATTCCTGGCAGGTGGTCCTTGAAACAGGACTCAGAAAGCCCTTACCTGGACAGATCTCCAGAAGATACATTATTCAGTATAAACTATTTGATCTGTGGGTGCTAATAAGATGTTTGTATATTTTTGTCACTTCCATTACTTCCCTAACCAGGACAGCCTACTAATTCTTAATAACCACCTCCAAGTTAGTCCCTTAGGAATTTGTTCAAAAACCTTGGGTTTTAACCAGAAGTCATTTGAAAACATTGAAAGCATAACTAAAGTTATGGTTTATGTATTATTCTTTGTGCAGATAAAAATTCATCCCAAAGCTTTTCTAAATGTCTTAATAAAGTCCATTTTGTCTAACTATCTTAGAGGCAACTTCTAATACTATTAATGCTAATACTGTGTTTCTCAAACACTTCATGATCTTAACCCAAATCTTGGATGGGTCTGGAATTAGAGTCTAAGAATATGCCTTTTACCACTTCCTGGTGATTCTAGTACAGATAACTTTCAAACATGGTTTGAGAAATGCTACTTTAATGGATTCACTATTTCGTTGCTCCGCCAGAGACACTTTTTAGTTCTCCAATTAGCTTGTAGTGAGTTGACAGACAGGCTGATAATAATCAAATACATAATCAAATTCAATTTAGTTACTATATACTTTCTTCAAACTGTCCCTCGTGAGTAGGGACAATTTATAACTGATTGTTGACCTCTCTTCTGTTAAATAAATTTTAAATACAAGTGGCATTGATTCTATAAACAGTTAACATCCTAGAAACACAACCCATAAAGAGTCTTTACACTTAACTTCTGGAGAATGGAGACTCAGATTGCTTAAAAGAACATGAAATAGCTTGCTGGTATAGATTAAATTTCTTCTGAGAAAAGGTGTCAACTCTTACAGGTGGCATCCAGATGGAAAATTAGTCCCTTCCCACCCACGCAAAGAAAGTCTTTAAACCTCTTCCACAACATAAAGGAAGGGAAGACATTTTGTGACAAGAAATCTTACAACTTATACATTGAAAGAGTACTGCAAATCTTCGGAGCAATCCGTATTGTGTGGAACGGTATAGTATCAAATAGAACAGATAACTGAACTACAGAAATTGAGCTGATGGAGAAGTAATATATCAAAGTCTAAACTTTCAACAATGGTAGACAGACTGACAGTTTTTCTGGTGTGGGTCTTGAAAATGACCAATTATATCTGGTGTGGGTCTTGAAAATGGCCAATCTAACATAAGTTTGAATGGGTCAGCATGAGATGCAAGAGAGGATCAGTCTTTGCAAGGGAACTGGGAAACTAATAGGAGGATGAACCACAACCAGCCAGAAATACTCTCTTAGCTTCTTGTGGTTAAGGCTTTTACCAATACCTTAATGAGTGGAATTGACAGTTAATCCCAGAATACCATGTGGTTATATCTGTATGATGTTTATTTATAGATTTTTCTTTATATATGCCTAAGTTAATTAACTATTTAGTTCAGTTTAAACAATTTGTTTTGAAGGGTATGGCCCCTCATTCTCAGTAAATCTTTTCAGGGATCTAAAAGGTATTCAAACTAGGTGAATCCAATCAACGATTGCAGTTATGATAAGAGCACCTCTTTTTATTAGTGGCTCTTAATTCTTAAGAAAGACTTTTAAGAAAATTCACTGTGAGTACTTTATGCCGTAAAATAAATTATCTTAATATGAATTCGTTAAACAAGCTCAAGAACCAGATGATAGAACAAGAAAATGAAACAAAACGATTGCAGAAGTAATGAAACAAAGTGAGGGTCAAAAGAACACAGCTAACAAAATAATAAATAAAATTAGTAAAATCAAAGAGCTGAATAGACAAAGTTTAAAACTGAATTACTCACTAAAGGAAACATTTGAGAAAATCACAGTGAATGCAAAGGAAAAAAATACAGAAACTAAACCAATTATAAGAGAAGTAACATAAATAGAAGGCAGAAAAGGTAGAGAACACAATAAATGCACCAGAACAGTATTCAAAGATACAGCACAAACTTCTCTTGTATTAAGAAAATAAAAGGCACATGAAATAAAAAAAGATCAACACATTTTGTCACATTTCACTTTTACAAAAGCAATGCAGTCAGTCTTCATTAATATGAAGAAAAAGGGGCGCCTGGGTGGCTCAGTCGGTTAAGCGTCTGACTTCAGCTCAGGTCATGATCTCACGGTTTGTGGGTTCGAGCCCCGCGTCAGGCTCTGTGCTGACAGCTCGGAGCCTGGAGCCTGCTTCAGATTCTGTGTCTCCCTGTCTCTCTGTCCTTCCCCCACTCATGCTGTCTCTATCTCTCAGAAATAAACTTAAAAAAAATAAAAATAAAAAAATATGAAGAAAAAAAAGGAAGGGACAGAGGGAAGGAGAAAGCAACCGTGGATATGCCAAGATACTATTTTACCATTTTCTGAGTGACCTAATCATTACAAAAGAAAAAGGAAGAGGAAGAAGAGAGAGAAAAACCATCATCCATTTGTATTGATCACAAATCAGATACAGGAATTCTTGAGTATATTTGCTTATACCTGATATATGGGAATTTTACTGTCAGTGATTTTGCCTGATATTTGTCTCTAATTTGAAGTATTTGAAAGAGAACTTCATATTTGCAGAGGCCCAACTGTGCTACTGATTAAAAGAGGTCTGTATTACATAAATATTTACATCCTGCTCCACAAGAGCAGGGAAACAACTTAGTGTGCCTGTTGCTTTCCCACTTAAATATACTCTACTCAACAAAACAATTGTGGATCATTTTCTACATATAATTATCTTTTCTGCCAGATCACTGTTAGTAGAATGTCAGTTCCCCAAAGACATAGACTGTGCTTTCTCTTTCTTCCAGATAATGTGTGGCTTTGCACAGTGAAAGTACTAATAATAAAAAATGAAAATGTAAGCTAATTGATGGTTATAATGATATTGTTTTAAACCCCCTAAAGCCAGGCTGTGAACTCTCTTGACCAGACATAATTTCCACTAAGTTGCAGATCTAAGTGACTTTGCCAAGTACAATTATATTTGCATTGAGTCTCTTACAATTATCTACTCTCTTCTCAATCACCCTCTTGCATTTCATTTAGGATTTTAGCAACTGGCTCACTGTAAACCTCTCAAACACTACTCCAGGCACTATTTTTAGTAACTCAGATACTCCTTGTTCTCTTTTTCTCCACTGTATTCACCTAGCAAAACCCAAACTCTGTTTATTTTATTTATTTTATTTTTTAATATAATTTATTGTCAAATCGGCTGCCATACAACACCCACTCCTCATCCCAATAAGTTCCCTCCTCAATGCCTATCACTCACTTTCCCCTCTCCCTCACCTCCCATCAGCCCTCAGTTTGTTCTCTGTGTCCAAGAGTCCCTTATGCAAACTCTGTTTAAAATCCAACTTTCTATCTACTTCCTGCTTCACCCTGACAGCTGAAAGTGGCTGGAGAAGAACACTCACCTGAGTTACCCAATCTCATATAAACTTTTTAAGAAAGAATTTTAAGAAAAGTCATTTTCTTAAAATACACTGATGACCACAAATCTCAAGAAAGACCTCATCACCACCTAGCATTCTTCTATCTTTCCATGTTAAATTCATTTTCCCACTCTGCCAAAATTTAGCTTTACATATTTTCCTCTCACCTCAAACCCTCAAAAATCCCTCCTCCCTCTGATTCTCAGTCTTGGCTGATGACCTTGACTTCTATGTCACTAAAAACTAAGAGCAATCAGGGAAAAAAAGTCCTCATTTTTCCAACACTGAAACCTCTAACCATCTTGCATCCGGCCCATCCACTCTGTCTTTCCCCCAGATATGACAGCCAACCTTTCCTTGGTCCATTTAAACCTACCCTCCATGGTGCACCAGATTCTGTCCTTCTTACCTACTCAGAATTTTACTACTGGAATACTTTCCCTTTTTCTACTCCCTCCTCAGTTTTACCCTGTCACCTGGATCATTTTCATTAACATGTAAACATGCTATTTAAAAAGTCTCACAACTTGAAAAGCAAACAAACAAAACAAACCTCCTTGATCACATTTGCCCCTTCAACTTCTCCCCACTTCTCTGCTTCTCCTTAAAAGAGTGTCTCTTCTTGTTCCTGTTCACTCTTAATTGACTCCAATCAGGCTCTGCCTCCACCACTCCCATGGAACTGCTCAAATAATGGTCATCTACAACCTTCTTGCCCCATCTGTTTCCAGATTACTCAACCTTCGAAAGTGTTAACTTAATGGATAATAATAGCCTTGTTCTTGAAATATTTCACTTGTAAGTATTCACTTTACTTACTTCACTTCAGAGTGAAGAGCACTTTACTGGTTTTCCTCTTAATTTTTTGGCACTTTTTCTCAGTTTCCATTGCTGACTCCTCCTACTCCCAATGTTAGCATTCTCTAGTGTTCAGTCCTTGGCTGCCTTTTCTTCTTTATATTTATTTCTTCCTAGATAATCTTATCTAGTTCCATAGTATTATATAATTAACAATATGCTAATTATTCCCAAACCATAAAGATACTATATAGTATTTATAGTCCATATTCTAATCTTTGTATTCCATTTCCAGGCTCTCATCTGTGCCCTAAGCTCATAATTCTTAACATCCAACTACTCCCTATTTAATATTTTTAGTAGTTTGTCTAATAGAAATTTTAAACTAATGGCCAAAGAAAAACTCTATTTATATCTTCAATAAATTTGAATGTCTCCCAATCACCCTCATCACAGTTATGGGTAGTACCATTTACTGTCTTTCAGGCCAAAAATCTAAATGTAATTTTTGGTTAATTATAATTTTGATTATCAAATAGTTTTAATTATCCCTTTTCTTCAACCCTGATCTGAATTATGAGCAAATCCTGTGGGTTTTACCTTCAAAATATTGGAAATCCAACATTTATCATCACTTTCAATGGTTAAATTTACATGTCAACCTGACTGCATTACAGGGTGTCTAAATATTTAGTTAAACATGATTCTGGATGTGACTGTAAAGGTATTTCTGAATGAAACTGACATCTGAATTGATAGACTGAATAAAGCAGATTGCCCTTCCCAATGTAGGTAAGCCTCTTCCAGGGCATTAAAGGCTTGAAAGCATCAAAAGACTGAGCAAGAGAGAATTTGCTATCTCTGCCTGGCATACTTGAGCTGGAAGTCACACCATAAGACTCTCATGCTTCTCAGACGGCAGCTGTTCTCATGCAGAACTTCAGACCGCAAATCTAGTGACTTCTCAGCTTCCATAATCATTTTCTGAGCCAATCCCTTACATTAAATCTGTCTACCTATTTGTCTGTCTATCTACCATTTCATTGTGTTTGGCCAGCTTAAGTCAAGTAGAGTAGGGTAGACACTGGGATCTTTGGTATCAGGTAGATCCCTAAGATTCTATCTCAGAGAGAAACAATTCCAACTCCTTTTTCTAGCAAAGATGGAGAGCTGCAAATTCTTTATCTTCTTCTTTTTTTTCTTTATCCTCTTATTTTAAGGACTACCACTTTCCCCCAGATGATCTCAGAACTATTTGTATAAGAAATTAATACAAATTATGGGTTTGTGTGGTAGATATAGCAATTGTTTTCACTTAAGAGAATGGGATTGCCATTTTTGTTTAATTATCACTCACACTTTTTAAAAAACACAGGATACAGTGATCAGTCATAACTATAAGAGAGATTTTATCTCAGTATGGTTGGTAAAAATATGAAGGTTTCTAGTGCCATTTTATGCTTTATTTCTTTAAAAAAAATGTTAATCCTCCCACAAGAAAACATTTTACCCCTTAGGGAAAAATCAGAGATTCTTCCCATCACTCTGCTTTACTCACATTAATAACTTTTTTCATTAATTTTACTATTAACTTTTGACTTCTAGCAATGTTTTATCACTAGTGAATTCTTTCAGACAACCACAGGGTAATATGGTAAGGATTAACATCTTAATAAAGGAGAATAACTTTTTTGCATTTTTAAAAAGTTCCAGGGCAAGATAATTTTCTTATAATCATAGTTCAGAAAAGCTTTTTCATGGCTTTTATAAAGATGCCAAATGAAACTATGCCTTAAAATATGTTATCAAGTATCTCCTTAACAGAAATCCATACACATAGCTATTGCTCAAGCAACTCCAAAAAGATTACAGGACTCAAGTGAAAGATGCCTCAATAGAGAATTCATTATAACAGAGCTATCGTTAAAGATTATAACTTCCAGTAGCTTCTTCAGATTTACTGAAGAATTTTCAGAGCACTGCCAGGCTTCTACGCTGCTGTAAAACGTGTTTTTATACCTGAAGGAGTGACTTCACCAAATTCTTTTAACTTTATGGTAGGCACACAATTTTTGAAGATCACCCACACTGCTTGTCAAGATTAATTGTTTCTTTGGATTTTATCTGAAATATAAAGACAGAGAAGCAAAGAAAGACAAGCAAGCAAAGAAAGTCAAACTAAGAAGTACAGTTTCTACCAGTGTTTTCCATTTTTATCTTTCAGGCAGAGGCTTTAAAGATGCATTTGATTGAATGGTATAAAGAGTAAATAGTTTCTTTCTAGAACTACTCACAGAGGCACAAATATCTAGGTAGAATTAAACATAACCTGTTAACATTAAAATGACAGATAAGAAGAATTTTAACTGTAAACTCATCTTGTTCCACGTTACATCTGATTCAAATAATAAGCTTCCTTCTAGAAAATTGTAGAAACACCGGACATGAGGACATGAAGGAAGAAGATAAACAGGCCAAAATTTCAACTATCTACATACTAAAACAAAATTCATGCTTACAGTTTTAGCACTATTAAAATTCTCCCTCATTTCTCAGGACCTGGGTACTAAATTGTCTATGATGTATTTGGTTTTTTTTATTTTTTAATGTTTATTTATTTTTGAGAAAGAGAGAGACAGAGCATGAGAGAGGAGGGGCAGATAGAGAGGGAGACACATAATCTGACTCAGGCTCCAGGCTCTGAGCTGTCAGCACAGAACCCAATGTGGGACTTGAACCCACAAACCATGTGATCGTGACCTGAGCTGAAGTAAGATGTTTAACTAACTGACTGAGCCACCAAGGCACCCCTGTCTGTGATGTATTTGTGAAAACTATGTGTTGTTTTCTAAATTATTTAAAACTATTTACATTTTATGTTGAAATTTAATTTCTAAATGTTTGCTCAGATTAACTATTAAAAGTAAAACATTTACCTAACCCTTGTTTTTGTCTTATAATAGCATTTGTGCTTGATATAAGTTTAATTTGTTAGTTTTAAGTCTGTTAGTAGTACAAAATAATACTTAAAAATTCCAAGGCCACTTTAAAAACAGCCTCTGTTTAAAAACAGTTACTATAAAGCATCAATCATTGGTCATGAGAGTCTTTCCCATACATTTGTAGGTTCCCCTTCATGTAGCACAGGCAGAGTATTTTGTTGCTCATCCAAAAGAAAGCAATTGAAAAATCAACTACTTTGACTTTTTCAGAATTCCAAATATATTTCTACATGCATCAGTGAGATAAATCATTTATGAAACTCACATTAGAAAGCATTGCATAACACATGTCACCATCATACCTGAGATTTCTAAACCATATCTTTTATTTGCCTTCTTCCTTATTTATATTTTCCAGGCTGAGTTTTGAGCCACATAGCTTTTCTTGAAGTGACAGGAGAGATCAACAACGCAGAACTTACAAGTTTTCTTTTCCATCTCTGCACAAAATCATTTTGACTTTGATTAAAGTGACTGACCACCAGGGGGTTGACTGAATTGACAGACTATTACTTTACCTGTTAAGAAATCAATTCATTCAATCAAGAGGGCAATCTGATTGTATTTCAGATATGACCTAAAATGATCTTTATCAATGTTGAGATAACCAGTCCAAAGCAATCACTAAAGAATGAAGTATTTAAAAACCTATATATTAAAATTCATTACCCATGACTGCATTAATTGGACTTTTGGTCATTTAGACCTATTCTCTGCTGGGTGAGTTCCATATGATACTAAAGTATTAATAAAATTTTACGCTCCCAAATATCATAATTTCATGGGCACTACCTAGAATTGCCTATGAAGTACTAATGATACAGAAAGCATAAACGTAACTCAGCACATGGTACCTTCATAGAAAAACTAAATATTACTTATATGACCTCCTAGGCAAGAAAAAAAATCATAGAAGGAAAATGGAAGCTTCACTATAAAATTATATCCTTAATTTTTTGTGTGTTAAGTCAAATGTTTTTAAAAGAAATTTAAAATGAAGATATAGTGTTTTCACTATATCACAGAAATTATATTGTACTAAAATTTCATAAATTACAGTCCCACTAATTTGGAATTATGAAAAATCTGACTTTTTTTTCTTTCTTGAAGTTTATATTGACCTAAGTGTAGACAGAAGTTATTCTTCTCTGGATTGTTTTTCAATCCTTATAAATAACATAGCCACTGACAAAGATTCAGTTCAGTGCCTATATGTCTCTAACACTTCTCTAACATGTGACAACTCTCTTTTTAAGAAAATTTATCCCAAGCTCAGTCTTTCTCGAGGCAACAGGAGCTGACCATAATTTAATAATGTCATTTTCATCACATTATATTTATTTTTATAGTTGCCTTCTGTTTTCAGCAGAGAATACTGGTTTTCTATTCACAGCACTAATACAAAGTTTTCTCTTTAAATAAATTTAGAATGCAAAGTAAACCAATTTAAAGAAAATATTGAGTAATAACTGTACAGGTGGTAAGCAAGTATGTCTAAAAATCATGACAGTGATAAAAATGGCTAGGTGTTGGGAAGTAAATACATATAAAACCAATACATAAAAAATTATATACAAAACTGTAAGAGGAAAACCATCTACTTAGGTGAACAAATTAGTTTCAATCCCTTTCCTAGTATTTATTTGCATATCATTGTGTTAATTCTAAATGACTCCTCTTTATTTATTGAGATGATTGCATTGAAATCTTTACTCAACAATATTTTGAGAGCTTCTTGTTCAGTACAGTAAGCCTGAAAATTATAAGGCTGAACCCTTTAGAGAAAAAAATAAGTCTGTAATTTAAAAACTTCATTCAACAAATGCTTATCAATCATTCTGTACATCCGACCTGGTGAGCCAGATTTGGAAAAGGATAAAAAGACCTATGTGTCCACCCATTATTCAAAAGCTATTTCTTTGCTATGATATGCAAAGCCACTTGCTGTGTAGGATTAAATTAAAGGAAGAGAAGGAGGAGAAAAAGAAAGATGCATAGGAGGAGGTAGAGAAAGATAGGGAGGAAAATAATTATTAAGGATTCTAAACTGAAAGAGATTATCATCTAGTTATTATTACTTAATATTGTCCTTGAGTTTTACTTACAGTCCTAGATACTGTTTCATTTTCTCATTTATTGCCTTTTAAAGAAAAGGCAATGTATCATTCAGTAAGAGGTAATATTTAGGAGACATTTCCTTTGAGTGTCAGGTTCTATGAAACTCAATAACAAATTCATGGAATACAAAACAGTACAACCTTAAACCCATAGCAATATTTATAAAATTCTGCAGACTTGGCATCTCACATATTCTTTGTGAAAGAGGTGATGCTGCCCCAGAAAGGAAAGAATTCAAAATCCATAAAATAAAGTCACAGCACTAACACAGTACTAACTTGAATACTTGCATTTAATATAAAAGCCCACACACAAAACATAACTTTAAGTTTAATTATATAAATTTAAATTGTTGGAAGGAAGCTGCAATCCTTCACATAGAAGGTGCTTTCAATCTTTACTAGATGTGTATATCTCCCTTAGGATGAGTGGAGTAGTGGAACTGTAATATACTTATTAAATGACTTGCATTTATATTCTTCTTCCTTTTTATGACTGAAGTCTAAGAGGACTTCTATAGAAAAAGAGAAAATCTATTGTGTTCTAAGAAAGGGTCGTTTTTTGATATGAAAATGGATTTTGATGTTCAACATTTAAAGGACATTTTCATTTCTGATGCACTGAAGGCTGATTTCCAAAAAAAAAGTTTTGTACCATATGTACTCACACATCGCATATCATTTTTCGTTTAAAAAAAACAAAAACCTTACAGAAAGATTACAAGACTTTCTTTGTACCCTAGATCCTATGTAGTGGCATTTTCTGTACCACGTTGGCATGGAAGGCCTTCCCAATGCATTTGAAGCTGACAACACAGCTGGCATAAATGCTATGGCAGCCCTCTAACCCAGCCTTCCATTTGTACGGACTGTACCTTTTTCTCAAAAGGATATGAAACAGCTGATCAAGCCAGTAAATACAAACATCAGCCACCCAGGAATTAACATTTTTTTTACTTTTTTTTTATTTTAGAGAGCGAGCACATATTCAGGGAAGAAGGGCAGAGGGAGGGAGTGGACGAGAGAGAGGGGGAGAGAGGCTCAGCATGGAGCCCGATGTAGGGCTTGATCCCACAACCCTGGGATCATGACCTGAGCAGAAATCAAGAGCCAGATGCTCAAGTAACTGAGCCACCCAGGCATCCAAGACCCCAGGAATCAACTTTAATTGTTTCATTACTTCATTTCAACCAGTGGTATGGGAGGAGAAGTAATATTTGGTGTCAAAGAGATTAAGCCGGAAAGCTGGCCCTACAAAGAAAGTGGGGATAATGATCCATCCCTGAAGGCCTCTGTCCTTCATGGTTATTTCACCAGATTCTGGGACCAATGCTGCTCCTCCTGCAGCAAATAAGGCAAATACTGGTCCCAACAATTGCAAGCCCCCCCCGCCCCCACCGCCCCCAACTCCATCTGAAGCCTATCTACCTCAGTTTCAGGCCCTGGGCTCCTTCTGTCATGGCCCATCCCCACCTAGTACTATAGTTACTATCTACATCCTTCCCTGCCTTTTCTTCTCAGTCAGCACTCAAATGGTATGTCAGGTACTGTGTTAGCAATGAAAAAAAAAAAAAAAAACCAAATCCCTTAGGGCAGGGGTGCTCACTAATTCCTATGATTTTAGATATCTTGTCTCATATGGCAGCTTCATCTAATTTTGCTTCCTATAAAAGTAAAAACATTTTTAATGTGAAAAAACTGCAATATTACATAATTGCAGCCATTTGTGTCTTCAATTCCACTTAAATAGCATTTTACTGCCTCAAATGTTATAATGAAAGCTTTTGCTTATTCTTCTTGCAGTGTGTTTCCTTAAGTCTTACTACAGCTTGTATGATGGTCTTGGGTTGCTGGCTTCCTTAATTAACTTCTCATCACATAGAATCACTAAAATTTCTTGCTAATTGGAAATGAATACCTCAAAATTATTTTTACTGTTAGGCTCTTTTTAATATTCCATAAGATGTGCCATTTCCTTCTTATTCCTTAAACCCTTTATTTAAGGCAACAGCAGAAAAAAAGGGGAGCTTTCTATTACAAATCCAGGATATTCTTGAAGGTTTGGGTGCTGAATCAGTTTCCTATTGTTCAGATCTATCAAAGCCTCTTTGCAGACAAAAAAGGAACATTACTCACACTGAGGGTGGCAGAGAAGGAAAACAAAACAGGATCATTGAGACCATTGATAAGGCTGGGCTTCTTATTTCCAGACTTTCTACTAAGAATAACAATCCCTGTGGTTTAGACCACTTTCAATCAGGAATTCTTTCACCTTCAACCCAAAGCATTCTGTTAGAGTCTCACTGCTAGGTCAGTTTATTGGTTCAATCAAAGATGAATGGAGAGAGTCATAGGCTAGAGCAGAAAAGGAGGCAGACCTCTGGTGATGCCTATTCTGAGCTTCCTGACCAAGTTTTCACTGACAGTTTTCTATAGTTTGATTTTTTACACTGAACATAAACTGTCATCTTCTGCTCAGAGTCTCAGGAAAGTCAAGACTTGGAGACCAATCTCCATGTGACCACCTCCACCTTCTCCCCAGAGGCCATGACCATTAGTTTAATCCACAAAGCAGAAATCAAGGCAGTTGGTGTGGACCAAAAGAAAGATTGTAGATAGAGGTCTCAAGGTAAATGGGCTTTCTTGCAGGTGAGAGTGGATGGAGGGAAGCCCTGATATGTAGCCTTTGCTAATTTTCATGGTGTGAATAATCTCACCATAGATTTCAAACTACTAACAATTTAACAACTGGCTAACAAAATTCCTTGATATTTAACAATCAACCTGGGGAGCGCCTGGGTGGCTCAGGTGGTTACGTGTCCAATTCTTGGTTTCAGCTCAGGTCATGATCTCACAGTTCATGGGTTCAATTCCCATACTGGGCTCTGCAGTATCAGCGTGGAGCTGGCTTGAGATTCTCTCTCTCCCTCCCTCTCTGCTCCTCTCCCGCTTGCCCTCTCTCTCAAAATAAATAAATAAACCTAAAAAAGTTTTTTTAAAAAAACAACTCTGGGAAGCCAGTACCAGTTCCACATCAATAAAAGTAACTATATGTTTCCTTGTGTCAGATATTAATTTAATAAAGTTATCCTTTTTGTTTTCTGAGAAATCACTGTGTACCAATAGGAAGCATTGTTAAAGGAAAGTCAAGCACATAAAATTCATAATCAACTCTTCTCTTCATGGAGCTTGTAGTCCTGTGGCAAATTCAGGAGACTTTGCAAGATAGAACCAAAATTTAGTCCTAGGGCAACACACTTAGAAGTGCAAATTAACCTAAAGCAAATTGACATCTAAGTACCTAAGACATAAGGAAAATGAGTACAATAGCCCATCTCACAGGGTCGTTAAAAGGCCCAAATGAGATCACCGATGAGAAGACTTTTGGTGAGTTATAGGCCTCTATAGAAATTTAAGGGATCATTCTTCATAGAGTGGAGTGAGGCTAATCAGACAAGGCAACATCTGGATTCTCAGAACATGGTAATTGATAATGACAAGGTCAAAGATGGAAACACAGGATGCCTAGGGATACTAGGAAGACAGAAGAGCAAACAGAGCCCACTGACCTCAAGACAGTGTACTGAAGTTTGTTCATGGTCAAATTATTTCTTACCACACCACCACTGCCTTTTTCATTCCATTTATTATACAACCATTACTAAGATTTTAGTTCCTCTAATGTCTCAAAAGCTGCATCTTCAAACTGTCCTCTAAGGGTTTTTTTTAGGATATTCAGGAAAAAGACCTAAATGATCTTCAGAATAGGTTTCCCCAAATTCATGGTCAAATACTAGACCTATTACTTTTCGTAGGTTAAAAGTATGGCCTTTGGGACAGAATTCTGACTCTGCCACTTGGTAGCTGTATGCCTTATATAAGTAATTGAAATGCTTCATGCCTCAGGAGTGCCTGGGTGGCAGAGTTGGTTAAGCATCTGACTCTTTATCTTGGTGCAGGTCATGATCTCACAGTTTGTGAGTTCAAGTCTCGCATTGGGTTCTACACTGATGGTGCAGATTCTGTCTCTCCTTCTCTCTGCCCCTTCCTGACTTGTTCTCTCTCTCTCAAAATAAATAAATAAACTTAAAAAAATTTAACCTCTTCATGCCTCAGTTTCCTCATCTGCAAGTTGAAATGGTAATATTTAACTTATAATATGGTTTTTCAGATTAAATAAATTAAAACATAAATTATTTAGTACAATGCCTGGAACATAGTTATAATTCAGTAGCTAATGATGCTATTATTACTGATTTGAAAAGTTTTCCATTCAAAATTTGTATTAAAAGTGTTCTTAAATATATAGTAAGGAAATTATATTTCCCTGATGATGAGTGATGTTAAGCATCTTTTCATGTGTCTGTTGGCCAGCTGGTTGTCTTCTTTGGAAATGTGTCTATCCATGTCTTCTGCCCATTTCTTCACAGGATTATTTGTTTTTCAGGTGTTGAGTTTGGTAAGTTCTTTACAGATTTTAAATACTAACACTTTATCTGATATGTCATTTGCAAATACCTTCTTCCATTCCATCCACCTTTTAGTTTTGTTGATTATTTCCTTTGCTGTGCCACCTCACACTGGTCAGAGTGGCTAAAATCAACAACTCAGGAAACAACAGATGTTGGTGAGGATGTGGAGAAATGGGAACCCTCTTGCACTATTGGTGGAAATGCAAACTGGTGTCGCCACTCTGGAAAACAGTGTGAAGGTTCTTCAAAACATTAAAAACAGAATTATCCCACAACCCAGCAATAGCACTACTAGGAATTTATCCACAGGATACAGAAGTGCAGATTCATAGGGACACATGTACCCCAATGTTTATAGCAGCACTATCAACAATAGCTTAATTATGGAAAGAACCCAAATGTCCATCAACTGACGAATGGATAAAGAAGACGTGGTTTATATATACAATGGAATACTACTTGGCAATGAGAAAAAATGAAATCCTGCTATTTGCAACAACATGGATGGAACTGGAGAGCATTATGCTAAGTGAAATAAGTCAGTCAAAAAAAGACAAATGTCATATGTTTTCACTTATATGTGGAATTTGAGAAACTTAATAGAGGCCCATGGGGGAAGGGAAGAGGAAAAAATAGTTTCAGACAGGAAGGCAACCCATAAGAGACTCTTAAATACAGAGAATACACTAAGGGTTGATGGGAGGGGAAGAGAGGGAAATGGGTGATGGGCATTGAGGAGGGCACTTGTTGGGATGAGCACTGGGTATTGTATGTAAGTGATGAAGCATGGGAATCTACTCCCGAAGCCAAGAGCACACTGTATACACTGTATGTTAGCTAACTTGACAATAAATTATATTTAAAAAAGAAATTATAGACCATTAAATTAGTTTTACCACTTGTTTTTAAATAAGATGATTTTAAATCAGCTAGAATCCTTTTTTTTTTTTTCCGACCACTTAAGTGTCATCTTCACCTTATGACTGGCCTTTTTGTGATTAAAAGTCCATTGACCAGTATAAGAAATCTGTTAAATACCTCATATACATCCAACATGGAAGGGAAGGATGGAGATGGATGGAGAGAGAGAGAGAGATGAAGAGAGGGAGGAAGAGAGAGAGGGGGAGAGAGAGAGAGAGAGAGCAGAGGAAGAGTCTTTCTGATACTCTAACATATGTCTCCTATCAAGTCACATGATCATCCTCAGACTAATTACTGTGGCCAGAGGGTTGGGATATGCTGATTGGATGGAACTGGGATGTTTGGGGAATTAGAGGTCTGGGTGGGAAGAAAGGAGGTAGATATTGGTAACCTACAAATGGACCCTATAGTTTCAAAACAATTTCCTCTACTCATCTGTTGACCTCAAACTATAAGAAATGGGCTATTCAGCAATAGACATGATTTAAATTTTGATTGCTTATAATTCTGGTACTGGTAAGTACCATATTACATTTAAAAGATGATATTGGCTGCTAATTACTCTTGCCCTTGGATTTTCCACCTCCATATAAATGGTAGGGAAAGTTCCATATAAATAGAATATCTTACTAGCTTCAGTATTTGTTGCTACTGTATTTTTTTTTTGATAGAGCCAATTTTCCTATTTCAGTAGGAAATATTTATATATTTCCTATAGTGACATATATCAAGGTACAGAAGGTTAGTTGTGAATATAAAAAACCACCAGCCCAGCAAGCTAAAAAGGGAAGAATTTACTCAAACAATTTTATTGCCAAATAATGACAACCAATTTGCATGACTGTAGTTGATCTGACGGACTGAATTATAACCAGTTGTTTTGAGACATCCATGAAGATGAGGTCCAAAGAAAAAGATTAGGCACCTCTTGCATGGCTTGTATTCATACAAAAATGGCTTGTATTCATACAAACAAGCTTAGATTTTTGACTTAACACTGCCCCAGTTCTCAAACAGCAAGCTTCTCCTTATGACAGTAACTTTCTATTATTATGATGGATGAAACCCCAAATAATATTTACTCTATCCTATTGGAAAAAAACATGAAAATGTCCAGAGGAGAAAAATCTCTAAAAGTAATAAATGAAATACATCCACCAATAAAGGGGAATAGAATCTTGGTCCCTGGTCTCCTTTTCAAGTACTACTCCTCCGATGGGAGTAAGACTGTGACAGAAATCTGAGCATGGTTTTAATTCCAATGCTAGATTCTTTAAAAGAACCAAAATTCACAGAAGTATATTTTAAAGAAAACAAATGTTTCATGGATCCCATGTATAATACATTTCTCTACATGAAATCCCTATAATCAAATGGATACTTGAATGACAAAGCAAGGGAAAAGGTATAAAGTCAGGGAAATTAAGAGTGATGTGAGACTGTTATTGATAACAGCTGTGTCTCTTTCCCTCCCTGCCCTATATATCTACACCTCTATCTATCAAAAGAACATATCCTAAAGAACAACATGGTGACAGAGATGAATTTCAATCTGACAAATGCAGTGAACTAAAAAATGAACCATACATATCATGAACCATTGCTCTTTCTCAATCCAAACCGGAAAAAAAATCTTAAAGAAACTTACATTCTCTAGAAAATAGCTAGGGTAATATGGAAAAGGTTCACTAAATTTCTAAAATACTGCATGAGTAATCAATCTAAAACCATGCAAGTTTAGTAAAATTCTTTCCCAAGTTTCACGTTAAACTGTGGCTTTGTTTTCTCATCAGTGTTTCATATACTACTTTTGTTCCCCAACAACAGTTAGAGTTTTAGACTGCAAAGACAAAATAAAAAGTTTGTCAAAATTTTTCCATTTGAACCAATTATTTTGGCATCATAGAAACCCTGCCATATTCAGTTATTCATCCAATCCATCCACATGATTCACTACTTTTCTGTAAAAGAAAAATGCACATCTTGATTAATGAGATAATCTGTGAAGCAATTGTGCTAACTTTTCTAAATTTCATACCTATTAATTTCAATAAATTTCCACTAATTTCTGCATTATGAAATTGATTGAGTGGGAACATCTAATCTGTCTTTACAAAATCCTTTATTACTGCAACTATACTTCTGCAGCTTTTTAATATCATTTTGTGATCTTTCATCAATACTGCTGAAGTTGTCCATATCTACCATTCTAAAATGTACCACCTCTTTTAAGTACCTAAATCCACTCAAATTTTACTTCAGAGTAATCTCAGGTTATCAGATTGTTTGTGCCATGAGGCATGAGCACCAGTACATGGTGTTTAAATGCATATACTGCGATGTGAGCTGGCAAAAGCCTCTGTTCTGCCCCATGCTTGGTGAGGAGCATTTGGTCACCTGAGACTCCTGTCACCTTTGACATGCCCTCTCACATGTACCAGCATCTACAAACCTACACAACGTGCACTGGGTGGCAGCAGCAAGAATAGAGAACAGCTAGAGCCATTTGCCGAGGTAAAGAAAACAGCAACTTAATGATATAAATAAATGATGCCACAAGTGACACCAAGATTTCAAGCTTCAGTAACTAGATGAAGGTGTCATCACTTTCAGAGAGTAGAAAATTGAAATGGGGAGCTGATGAGTGTCATTTGGAACTTGTTGGGTATGGGGTGATGGAGAGGCGTTCCAATTAAAAAGTAGTAGGCAATTGGATGTGAGATACTGAGATCTGAGTAAAAGGACTGAGCACACATGCAGCATTGTAAGTAAAGAAAATACCCCCATGAGAGAGAGGGAGAAGAGACAGGGGCAGGGACAGAGAGAAGAAGTATCGATGAATGGGTTAATGTGAATGAAAGTAGTTAAAGTTAAATTAGAACTGGAGGATGAGGACAAAAAAAGATGCATTTAAAAAAAAGGAACAGCATCAGGTAAGAGAAGGGCCTTGAAATCTATTCATTTGTTAGTAGTTTATTGTTATTAATATAACGAATATTTATTGAGTACTCTGTGCTAGACATTGAAGGAGGGGAGGGGGGTAACCAGGTACAAAATAAACTTGGCCTGTGCCCTCATAGAGTTTACAGTCCGGTAGAGAGAAGAACAAGACATTGGACAGATAGCACAACCCCCTCCTTCCCTACATCCCCCCTCCCACTCCACAAATACAAATAATTGTGATAAAGTTCCAAAAAGAAGAAAAAAGCAAGGTCCAGATGCTGGGAACATATATAAAAGGGAGCTCCTTAATCTTGTATGAAGTGTTAGGGAAGGCTACCCTAAGAAAATGACATTACCTGGCACATGAGTAATTAAAAAAGGAAGAAAAGTGATCACCTAAGTCAGAAGGGAGTAAAGATATTATACACTAAGGAAGAGAAGAGTAAGACATACTGTGCAGGGCAATGAAGATGCCCTGGCGATATTTAGAGGAGACTTCTTTCCTTCTCTCCTCGTGCTCTTTCCACTCTAACCCCAAAGCCAAGTAGGCAGTTTAGGGTGGGATTTGGGGTTGGAGGCTCTGCTAATGGTTTACCCAATATCCATTCACCAGTTCTGCCTTACTAAATAGAATCTTAAGTTTTTTAGGGTAGCAATGAGCCCAGCTTAAAACATTAACTTTGACAGCCTGCTTCACAGCTAGGGGTAACTTTATGACAATTCGGACATAAGCAGACTGCTGCTGGGGCTTTTTGTGAAGTTTTGGTTTCCAATTAGCAGCACAGCTCCTTCCTGTGGGCACCTGGTTTTCTCTTCCCTACCTTGCCTGACACTGTGAGGCCGGAAGTGAAGCAGCCACGCCATCTTGCAATGTAAGGCAACCAGAAGAATGAAAGTCATATACTAAGGGTAATGGAACCAAAAGCTAGAGGGGGCCTGGAACTTCAATGACATCCTGGACCCATTGCACCCATTCCAGACCCTCTCCCTGTGGGCGTTGTATCATGAGAGAAAGCTGCCTACCATTTGCTTAAGCCTGTGTAGACTAGTTTCTGTTACTTGCAGTCAAATGTAATCCCTCATTGGTACAGGAATGTAGTGGGGGAAAGGGAAGTTATCATCGTCAATGATGATCAAAGTAGATATGACATAGACAGAAATAGGGATATAAAACCATTTCTAGTCCCTTTTTACAGCATGGACACTGTTATTTTCACAGATACATGGGATAATCAAGCTGTACAAAGAAATAAGTGCTGCATTGTTTAGGATAATGCTTTGGAACTGTAAAAACTATCCCCTGGAAGTTGTTTCTGTAAACCACAGAAAACTAGTTTATTTAAAGGCATCTAGTTGCCACATCATAACATTTTCTTGAAAAAAATATTTTTTCTCCATCGTTGTACTTTAATCAAGACCATCTGAGGAAGTAATGGAAGTGTTGTTCTGACAACTCAGCCATGTGCTGTAGCAGGTGGTGGACATTTAAATGGCAATGTTTATCATAAGTAGCATATAAAGGAGTATCTTAGAGTCTCTGGTTCCAAAAATGTATGTCAGTTTGGCAGAAGACCAGTGCTTTTTTAGTTATTAAAGCACAAATTGGTTTTGAACATTTTCCTTTTCCTAATTATACACATTGATTTGTCATGACACTCCCACTTTGAAGCATATGTGAAGTCAGCTCTGGCCAGCTTCACCAAGAATTATTACACTGGCACATTCTACAGTGTTGTCCACTATAGCACAGATTTCACTGTAAAGTGTGTCCAGTCTAGGATTTGCATCCTGCTCTATCACATGCTAATTTTGTTACCTGAAGCAAGTCACTCAATCTGTCTCAGCTTTAGTTTCCTGAATACCTACATTGTGTGAGTATTAAATGAGATCCTTTATAAACAAACAGTGTACATAAAGGCCTTCACTGCTGTAAGCTCTCTACAAACATTATCTCCTTTCTCTTTTGCCCACTTCCTATAGTGAACTGCATTTGAGGAATTTTCATTAAAGGGAACAGAAGCAAAAGCTAGTAAAATCTGTTCCTACAGAATAGATCCCAACCTAATTAAGAGCAACAAGAAAAGAAGGTTTCTACTTAAATTCCGGGGCAAGGATTCTAAACAGAGGATGGTAAAAAATCAATTGTAGCCATTATCAGAACATCATGCAGACCATATAAAAATATTTTAAGGACTGTTTCCATTTTCAAAAGGCTAAGTTAGTATTACATAATCACAAAGCGTAAAGCATAGTTCACAGAAAAGAATTTTGAGGCCTCACTTTCTTTGTCCTATAAACACAGAGTGGAGGATATTTCTGGGCACAGCCTTGAACAGAGAGTGCTAAGGATGAGGGATGCTTCCTGATGAATCTCCCTGCTCTCATCTTCCTGGGACCCTTACATTCACGGCTGTCTGCCCCTCAGCTGTCTGTCTCCCTCTGCTTGAACCTGCACAGCAAAAATCCCCCCCAGGAGAGCAGAGGGGAGTCCCTTACTAAGCATCACCTCCCTGATGAGTCTGATGAGTTGTCTCTCTGATTATCTCACTCCTTTCAGGGCAATCTGGCAGATAAGGGACAGTGAGAGTAAAACGATTCTAAGTAGGATCCTAGTGCTGAAACAGTAGTACTACTTATGGATACTGAGAATTTTTTTCTTGAAATAACTATGAATGGTGGGATTTGCTTGGTCAGTCTCAAAAACATCAATCCATTTGGTAATCTAAATGTGCTGCTTCCTTGGTGTTCTCCTAGGAAGGTAGCGGGGAGAGAGAGGAGAACCATTATTATCGCCTTGTAATTATTCAGAGGATGTTTCATCTGATTTTATTTTAGAGTGGCCAAATTTGTATTATTCCTCTGTTGCCCTAATCATCATCATAAATCAGGAAACAAGAATCTCAATGTCCAATTACCATTCAGAGTAGATACAGGAAGGAAATTAAAACTGCCTTTCTAAGTGGAAGAAAGGGCAATTCCACTGAGCTTCCTAAGGGAATGTATGCTGTGCTGAACAGTACATTATCGAAAAAGAGATAAGCAATTGTGTGATGTACAATTGCCAACACTTTCTAGTCTTTCAACTTCAGTTCTAAATGCTTACGAGGAATAATATCTTCACATTTTTCAAAAGACTGCTATAGGAGAAAGCCATTTACCCTTACTTACATTCACAAGTATTGCAAACACAGCAGTTATTGTTTAAGGAAGAGAGACAGAGACAAAGCCAAAGCCAGAGACCAAGAGAAGCAGAGAGACTGAAGTCTTGGCTTCCACACCATAGAGTGCCATGGCCAGGAATGTTTTCCAACAAAACCCTGCCCTCACCACCAGTCTTAAAAGCCCCACACCTTACCAACCACTTCCTTTAAGGACCTGAAACCAGAGAAGTACTGCAAAGAGAGTTTTTTTTTTTAAACAGAAATGAACTTCTAAGAAATATAATAAGCTCAAACCTAAACTGTTAAATTATTTCCTCTCCTTGGTAATTTTTCTACTAATAAAGGTGAAAACTAAGTGAGGCAAACTTCCAGCAAGTCAACTAAATAGTATTCGTCAATTTAGTCACTATAGCTGTATATAAAAGTGCATCATTCCAGTTGTTATCAATCCAGTTCAATGACCAAGTCAAAGTGGTAGATCTTCTAAATCTGTGAAATTATACCTATATTAAATATCCTTAAGTAGACTTTACTTAGAAAAAGGCAATATTGGGGCACCTGGGTGGCTCAGTAATTTAGGATCCAGCTCTTGGTTTCTGCTCAGGTCATGATCAAACAGTTTGTGAGTTTGAGCCTGCACTGGGCTCTACACTGACAGCATGGAGCCTCCTTAGGATTCTCTGTCTCCCCACCTCTCTTCCCCTCTCAAAATAAATAAACTTTAAATTTAAAAAAATTTTTTTAGAAAATAGATAAATTTAGGCACATTAATTCCTACTTCTTAAGTTTGTTGAATCAAATTTGACCATTTTTAAGGTGGTAAATATATTACAATATTAGATTCAGATTAAAAAGAACACTCCAAAATACAATGAAATAATAGGAGCAATTTTCATCTCTCTGGCTTTTAGAGTAGTTTTAATCATTTACTTAACTAAATTGATAGCTTGTCAAGTCTTATATTTTGTTTCCTTCAATACCAGCTTTATAATTGAGTTGAATTCTGGTAAAACAATATGTCATCCAAACTTAAGTCCTATATTTTTTTTTCCCCCAACCAAATTTTATTGTGGCTGTATGGATCACTGCATGGTAAAGATCAAAATTTTAAGTAATGTTTGAAGTAGTAGTTCTTCAAATATGGTTCCACTGTATATTATAAGGATTGTCTAGATGTTTGGAGGATTAGTCCAAACTTTAATTCATTAAAAAATGGATTGTCAAGTATATAATAGTTTCTACTGCAAAAGTCAATTTCTAATATACAATACAAAAATTTTAAAAAGTCTAATGACCATAATGGCTATCCAACCCAAATCTCCTCAGACCGCTCCCTTCATCCCCCCCTTGGCAAAAGAAGAGAGATGAAGAGGCTTTGAGGGGTGGGGAAGATAAAGGGAGAGCAAAAGATTCAGTCACTGACAAAAAGGCAACTAAGAATAGATCAAGCCATTTTCAAGATCATTTCTTCTAAGAGGAAGCATGTAAACCAGGAAAGAAAGAAGATATCAGTGACTAAGAATTTTTTTACTAGTCAATAAAATCCCATTGATTTTAATGGAAGAATATTATACCTTTCTATACATTTTATTTAACCAACCACCCAAATTTCATAGCTTTTTACAACACCTAAAAGGCAGTGTAGTATAGTGACCTGAATTCAAAACCTAAGTCTCCCACTTAACTTTTCATCTATACACTGGGAATAATAGTATCTATATTATTTATCTATAATATCTATAACATATTTTGCAGCACCTTGAAAAAAGCCTGCCACAAGGTAGGCACTCAATTTATGGTAATAACATATTGGATACAAAAATACATGCTGGCTTTCTAGAAAGGCATCTGTGTCCCTTGCTCTTGAATATGCCACCATTTGTAGATAGCTGCGCCCCTCCACTTCAAGGGTACTTTTTCTCTCTAATACTCAGAAGGAATACTTCCTTATGTTTTCAGTAGTGTTTTGGCTTTCCAAGCCATTTCCTTTATAACAGGCTTTCTCTGCTTTTATCATGATGTTTTTCCTTTATTTAGAATAAAATTAAAATGTTTATGAATTTTATTTATTCATCCATTATTTATAGTTTCTTATTATGGGAAAACGTATTTCTTAAGTTTTCATTATCAATTAGTGCCAACAACCTTCACACGGTCAGTTGAACCACACAAATCTATGCAAAAGGAACAAGCACGGAGACTTTCACCTGTACAGAAAAGAGGTTAATTTCTAAACCTGGAAAATTATTTTTAAGGAGGAATTGCTTTTTCCAAATATTCACAACTGGTTACATTCTGAAACCTAAAGCCATGATTATTTCTCCTTTAAGTTTTAAACTATTAATTTTACATTTCAAAGGGATGTTAGCTCAGAAGCAAAAGGCTTTGATCATTTCATCAAGTAAAAATTGTAAAATTGAATTCATGGAGAGAGAACAAAAAAAAATCTCCTTGACTGACAAAAATTTCCAATTTTAAATCCATGGTCATCCTTCATTCAATGTTTGCACGACTCCATGGGATTTTGTTTGTTCATTAAAGTGAGACCCTCTATAAATAGCAGGTTTCAATGTGGGTTTTCTACATACCATAAAATTTCAGAATATTAAAAACCATAACATCTGAAGGGCATTTTAGAAAATGATTTGGTAATTTTTCTGAGATGTATTCCTGACAATGCCTGTGACTTCAAAATATCTCTGCATCTAGAGAAGAGTATTTCAAGTGTTCCATTTGATATGAAAGTCTTTTCTCCAAGGCTAAGCCTGTAAATAAAGTCATTTTTTAAGAAGATGGAATTTAGTCAAATATGGAATTGGTTTCAAATCACTGCATGGCTAATCATTTGCTTGACTAAATTGATAGCTTGTCAAGTCTTATATTCGGTTATTAACAGCTGCCACCTATTCTACAACATTTCTGGTGCATATTCTTATGAGGATTAAGTAAGGTAAGATGAATTAACATGCCAAGCACAAGGCGTGGCACATAGTAAGCACTCAATATGTGGCAGCTGTTATTATTTTAGTAGCAATTATTTTTACAGTTAAACAGAGGGACAGAGAAAATTATCTGTCCAGCGTTAGCCAGCAGGAGTTTCCACTGTTTCCTGGGGCTCTTCTCTATTCATTAATGATGACACTAGCAATTGAGATTTAACACTTTTTTCTCTATTTTAATTGAGAAAATAGAGCTAGTTGCTGTTGAATTAGTCTCCTTGTTTCTACTCTTGCCCATGTTCTCTCTGTTCTCCACACAGCACTCAAATCATCTACCACATACATCAGACCATGTCCCTCTCTTGACTGAACCCTCAAAAACTTAACTACACTGAAAATGAAGTCCAACTTCATCCTGTGGCCTTCAAGGCCTCCCAGGAACCAGTCCCTCACATCATGCCATGACATGTCTTCCCTCCTCCTCATCACACCAGTCTTGTTTATGTTGCTTGCCTTTAGCCAAACCTGTTCCCACCTCAGTGCCTTGGCACCTGCTCTTGCCTTTGCCTATAGAGCTCACCACTTGAGTCTTCACATGATTGGGTCCTTCTTCCCACAAAGATTTCAGCCCAGAGGCTACTTCCTCAGGGCAATCCCTCCCACACCCTTCCCTAGAAAGCTCCATCCTTCCATCCCATTGTTCCCCCATCATATTCTATTATCCATTCTATTTCATTTCCTTCACTTCTCCCTATGTTATTTTTATGTAACTAATTTATGGAGAAATATCCACTTATTGGGACCCAAACATGAAAAGCTGCCCCTAACAGTACCAAATCAATCTCCCTTTCTTGAGAGGAAAGCAGCCCCATATGGCCTCTTAGCCAAATTCTATAGCTTTCCAGCCACTTTTGACTGAGAGCAGTCTCATTTCTGTATTTAAGACTCAAATCTCTTCATTTCAAATGTCCACCACAAAGTTAATTCAAAGCCAGTCTCTTCCCCTTCCCCATCACAGTCTAGACCATAGTGTCTTATGATGGAAAACAGAGTGAAATCCACTCTTTTTACACATTGCTCCTTTTCTTTCTTTCTTTCAACATCTTCCCTCCTTCTCCCCTCAGACACTGGACTGTTCTGGAAACTAAGTCTCACCCTCTACACCCAGGACAAGAGCTGTTGTACAAATGAAGAGACTCTCTCTCTACTTTGTTCTATTCTGGTTGACTACCAGGATATGACCATATTTTTCTCCCATCCTCCTCCCCACTAAAGTGTGCTGTTTTAGTTCCATCATGAGCTGCCTTAGTGATCAAGAGTTGCCCCTTTTAGTTCACTAGTTGATTTGTGCATTCATTCAGATGAGCAGCCATGCATTAGGAGCTCAGTACGTGCCAGGCACCGTGGAGGCACATATGCAAGCATTTCTTGGAGTTCTTTTATCTGCAACATTTACTTATTTTTTCTCTTGCAAGTCATGTACAACTCACTAGCAGTCAATATCCTGTTCAAAGACAGTCCACAAGATAGTTGGCCAGAAGCAAACTCTGTTATCTCTGTTTAGCTAAATCTTCATCATTCTGAAAAATACAGGAGCTAGATTTGCTCCAGTAGAAACAGCTATAGCTGCTTTAGTTTAACAATTAAAATCATATCAATTCTAGACAACTATGAGAGAGAAGGAGCCTCCTTGTCAGATAAGCTATCATTTTTAATAGACTTTATTTCTTAGAGCATTGTTAGGTTCACAGCAAAATTGAGCAGAAAGAACAAAGAGTTCACATATGTCCCTGCCCCCATGCCTGCACAACCTTCTCCACTATTTTCACAGAGAATCTTTTTATGTGCCTGAACACACACTGGTGGTAAAAGGTTTTCTGTGTCTTTTTCTGATTTAGGATGAACCCAACTATGAACCTGCTGAAAAGGCAGTGAATATTTTTTGAGGGAAGACTCTCTCCTTTACCTTTCCAAGATAGCAGTCCTGACACCTTTCCCTCTCTCCAAGTTAAGAGCCCTGAGACATGGTCCAGCTCCTGCATTTGTCTACTCTTCAGATGACTGTATGTAGAGCCACCCTAACACCTGGAGTCCTCTTGCACAAACACCACCACCACCCTGCCACCTTGAGGACTACCAGTAACCAGGATGTTGTAAACACTGCTCCATCTTTCCAGACATATTCACTCACCCCTGTCCTGAGTTCTGCCACTGGACTTCGAGAGTCTATCTTTAGATATACCCCCCCCCAATCATCAGAAGTACATAACAAAAACTCACTTTTTCTTCTCTTTATAGAGAGATCAGAGACGGAAAAGAACAGCAAGCTTTACTGCTAGGCTCTAAGAATACTCTCTGAAATTCTTCTCCTCTGCCACTCTACTCCAATGGCAGCAAAAAAAAAAAAAAAAAAAAAAAAAGCTTACAAATTCTTCCAGGAAATGATATGCTAGTCCACAATTCTGGCAGCTCCCCCAATATTGGTTCAAGTCCCATTCACTTGGTTCCAAGGAGGGGAAAGAATCTTCCTCCTCACATGAGGAAAAAGGGAATGGCCAGGCTATGAATATGCACACACACCCCCCCCCCAAATGCTGACTCCTATCCTTTCAGTCATCTTATATTGACTGGGTTTAGTGGCCAAGCTCATTCTTACTTGATGCCTCTCAGGACTTACTGCAGAAGGGTTGTTGCAGTGGTCAGCAGCACCTTGAACTTGGAGATGCATTTAGTTCTTCAGGTCTTCAGCTTTGAGCTGAAGCCCTAATTCCAAGACTAAGAGGGAAAATAATTTTGCCATGTATTGGTTTACTCTTTGTCAAGCTCCACTTATTCTTTTCTTAATCTCTACCATCTCAGTCTCTAGAAAAGTGTTTGACACATAACAGGTGCTCATTAAAGATTTGTTTTGAAACCTACTAAATGAGAACCTAACTATATCACAATGAAGCCCACAGCAGGCTGAATAGCTCTTAGTGGTTCAAAAATCAAAGAATCTCATTTTAATTTAGTTAAAATATATATCCATTTTACTGTATTGCTCTCCAATACAACAGACAACTTTTTTTTTCTACATGGCATCCTTTTTAAATGTTCCCTGATAGAGATAATGACCCTGACTCCTTCCTTTCCTTCTCCAGGCTTCTCCTGACACATAATTTCCAGACCTCGTAACCATCTTGGCTGCCCTAATGTTACTTTTAGGATGTGGTCTACCAGTGACAAGCAGTTGGACTATCACTTCCTAAGAGCTAAGTACTCCTTTTCTGTCAAAACAGCTTATACTTGCATTAAGATTTGGGCACCTGTTGTACGGGGTTAATTTTTTCAGTGAAGGTACCACATAGTTGGCTTACATTAAATGTGCAGTCAACAAACTTCATATTTTCTTTATATGGACTACTGTCAAGTCAGACCTTTACCTCCTACAGTGGCTTAAGTGACTTTTTCAAACATAAATGTTGAATCTTACATTTAGCTCTATTACATTTCTTCCTTTTGTTTTTGTCCTATTGTTCTAGTTTCTATAGGTTTTTAAAACCTTGCTAGTATATTGAGATATTCAATTTGTCATTATTTGCAAATTTGATGAACATATTTTCTATCTTCATTGAAACCACATTTCCCCCAAGGGAGCTACAGAGAAGGGAGCCAAGTCAGAGAGCCCTAGGGGGTACTTCCTTTCCTGAACTTGCACTTTGTGAATATGGCTGCTCATCCAACTGCAAATCTACATAAATCTGCCTAATGTCACCCTGATGCAGCCCCCATTCTAATTCATTCTATCTCTTTCTCTCCCCCCCCCTTTCTCTCTCTCTCTCTCCCTCTCTCCCTCTCTCTGTTGTTGCAAAACTGGAGCTTTTAAGAAACGCACTAGAGAAATTTAAAAATGATACAACAGTTTCATGATCTATCAGTACGATCACCTCGGGGAACCTGGGTGTCTTGGTTAAGTGTCCAACTCTTGATTTAGGCTCGGGTCATGATCTCAGCATTCGTGAGACAGATCCCTGCTTCAGGCTCTTCTCTCTCCTTCTCTCTCTGCCTCCTCCCCTGCTCGCTCACTCACTCTCTCTCTCTCTCTCTCTCTCCTTTTCTCTCTCTCTCTTCCATACTCTCTCTCTAAAAATAAATCAATAAACAAAATAAAAGAGCTATCATTTATTCTTCAACAGGTCTCACACTTTCTGCTTTGGCATTGTCCCTAATTATGCATTGCTATTTCCCCCAGGATTTCAACCCTGCAACTCTGTCACATTCAGCTCATTTTCATTGGTGGCTGACTGGCTGCTAGCAGGACTTCAGAAAGAGCAATGCTTCACCTCTGCCCATCACCCCCCCAGGATACATTTTCTGGGACACCTGAGTTCTGTAAACTACCACCAAAAAAAGACTGTCCCTACCATCTTTCTAGCAATGCTCCTTAAAGAAAATTGAAGCCCTGTACTTTGTAAAGGTTCATTTACTGCCTCAATTTGGGGTACTTAAAAAAATCAATAGCAATCTTAATTCCCAATGGGGATAAATAGTCCAAATCTTTAACTATGCATGCACACAGGAAATTTAAGAAAATATAAAAAGACTGTTTAGGCTTCAAATCATCTGTTCCCTTCTTAGAACTCCACTTTTCCCAATCTGGATAGCATCCAGATTTGGGAATGAGGGGGGATGAGAGAAAGAGCTTGTGTTTTTTTTCTATAAGATAAGGAGGATAAGAGTTCTCTATTTTTAAATTTTGATTTTTTCTTTTTTATTGTTGTTTTATTTCTACTGAAGGCTGAACTGGGAAAGATCTTTTGCTGTACAATCTTGAGAGCTTTTATTCAAAATTTCTCTCAAAGGCCATTCTAAATATCCTTAATCAGTGGGTTTCTAGAAATTACCTTAAGCTTTCCTTTACCTGATTTTTGCCATTATGGTATCCTTTTTAAATTAAAAAAATTTTTTTAATATTTATTTACTTTTGAGAGAGACAGAGAGAGCACAAGCAGGGGAGGAGGAGAGAGAGAGGGAGACATAGAATCTGAAGCAGGCTCCAGCCTCTGAGCTGTCAGCCAAACCCAACATGGGGCTCGAACCTATAAGCTGTGAGATCATGACCTAAGCAGAAATCAAGAGTTGGATGCTTAACCAACTAAGCCACCCAGGCACCCCAATTTTTGCCAATATGGTATCTTATAATTATATATTCTTGACCACGGTGAGGTTAGACATCTTCTTACATATAAATCATCTCAATATATTTTCATGCTTTTATTCATTAGATGGTGTTTATTAATTGAATGTAAAGATAGTTTGTTTATACACGGTATCCTCTGATTGGTTTCTGTGTTATGCTTTTTGTCTCCTGCTCTGTTTGCTTGTCTTTTGATTCTTTTTATGATGTCTTCCCTACCCAAAAATTGTAAAAATATTTTTTATGTCAACTTCTAATTCTTTTAGCCTATAGAGTACCATATGCTTTGATCAGATTGAAAAGCAATGTTCTCTTTTCTCAGCCTTATCTTCTCTGGTCTAAAAATCTTAAATCTTTTTTTTCCAGTTTTTCCTAAGGTTCTATATTTAAGCCTTATATATCCTTGAAACTTACTCCAAATAATCTCCATGGGTTTTTATCAGATTTCAACAGCTATATCACTAATAATATTAATTATGATTGTAATAATAACAATATCTAAACATTTATTGAATTCTTATGGACCATGGACAAATCTAGTTATTTATCTGTACCATCTCATTTATGCCTTACAAAAATACCATGTTATAGATAAGGAAGCTTAAAATTCAGGAGGTTAAATAATTTGCTCAAAGTATTCTAAGTCAGAAATGCTAGAAGCAGAATTCAAACTTGGGAAGTTGGGCTTTCTGTTCTGAAACCCATATGCATAATCATGGCATTTTATTGACTATAAAAAAATTATGCACATTTCTCCCACAGACTTCTAGCTCGAAGGGACTTCCTAAACATTAAATCACAACCTCTAGGCTTTAAAAAATATAGTACTGATGACCCACAGAACAATCCTCTCTGATATAAATTCTGGACACATACATTAAAAAGAATAGACTCATTAATAATAAAAGCTAAAATCACATGTATAAACACATTGCTTTTAATCTATTCAATTATTTCCCCATAAGCACTAAGTGTGCATCACAAATTATGCTGTCTAGAAGACATACAACAAAACTTACAGCTTGGAAGATTCATTGCCGTGGTCTAATGGAATAGTTTCCTGAGAGAATGAAAATTCTGAATCTCCAAGATGGAATATCCCTATCCACTGTCTCCTCATTTCGTTAATCAAATTGGAGATGGACACAGAAGGCAAACTACACAGGAACACCACTGCATAATTAATTTGCACATCTCTTCACCAGTGAAATATAAATATATTTTCTTCTCATGTACTTTAATTCAAGACTTGCAAACTGGTAATGCTCAGTGGCCAAAATCAGCCTGCAGAAAAGTCTTAATTGTTCCACACAAATGAGTATCTGTTCCCCAGTTTGCCAAAGGCAATACTATTCCCTATTGTGTTATATCACACCTGGCCTGGGGCAATGCATTTATGTAACCTGGCCCCACCTCTATAGCCATTTGAGTTTATGGTAGCTTAATAGATCTAGTATGATCACGAAGACAGTGAGACAAAAGCCCCTAACAGAGACCCTATAATCTGAGCCTACTACGTTGCCCCCAAAGAAACTTAAGAGATAAAGCCACTATCTTACTATACAATCAACCAACTGTCACTCTACTATCCTAACCCTCATTCTCCCTGTGCCTTCTTTCCCTTTCCATATCAACCCTCAATGATAAGTTGTCTAGTTGTGCTTGTTGTTCCCTCTGGAGTGACTAGGAGGCTAGGCTGTGCATTCAGATTACAAAATCGGTTACACAACCTACGTCATCGAGGTACACTTGTGACCTTCTACAAATCCACTGTTTTCACAGTGTGGTGTATGGTACAAGCTCCAGGGAATAAAAGCAAAATTGCACTCATTCTATCTCTCAAATAACCTTGAACACTGCCGTAGAGTGGATCATGGAGACAAATTTTTTTTTTTTTTGGTAAAGAAAAGAACTGAATATCCTGCTTTCCATCCTAAAAATAGCACTACTGTAGGAAAGCCCATAAAACTCTGAGCTTTCACTCAAGTCATTTTAAAAGTCCTTGGTTAGGGTGGACATGGAAAAAATATATCTGCAGAGCTTTAAAAGCAGAACCTAGAAAGGTGGTTATGGTCATAAACTAAAGCAGTCCGGTTTAGATCAGTTCCCAGTGAACAGCCAGGCAAAGAATTTTTGCCTTCAAAAAAAGATTTCAACTCCAACTTTTTAAATCATAGAAATAATGTCAATGTTGGAAATATTTGCAGAGCTGTATTTTACACAGTGAATGATACTCCATAAAAAATAATTCTCTTCTTGCCATGGGGCAGAAAGTCAAAATAAGATCAGACAACTCTAGGAGCCCAGATTCTTTGGAAAGTCCTATCAAATCATTTCAAAGGCAAGAGATTATAATAATATTTGCATTGTTAAGGCTATGTCTATATGATGCCAGCAAACACTTGATTAGTTGATACACTCAAGCAGTCAGTCAATTTAGTGAAACATTTACTCAAGCCCATGTTGTTTGCCGACATTAAGCAAGTGACTGACTGACTTGTTTGATTGGCTGGTCACTTTGCTGGACACTGCTTTCCCATATCCTCTTTGGCCACTTGGAGCAGTCATCCACAGCACTCACTTCCCATTTCTACACTCTGCAGGGTAATTACTTATTTACAAGTCTATTCTCTCTCACTAAACACCAAGCTCCTCAAGAGGCAGGGGCAGATTCCTATCCATCTTGTACCTTGTCCATCTTAGAGTCTGGATAGTGTGGGGAATCGGTCAATTCCTTGCTCCTGGCAAGTTGCCTTTGTGGTGTGATGGGAATTTGTCACATTTCTTAATTTCTAAATGTTACTTGTTTCATCCTGTCTGGAAGGCCCTGTAAATAAGGTTAGTTAAGTGCCTCCCCCAAAGGAGCCACACAGTTTCCCATGTTTACACTGCTATGCCTGCCTACCTATCAGACAGCTTCTCTACTCTGCTCTCTCCACTGCAGCCTTTTCCACTTCCAGTACATATGCCACACCTTCCATGAAGCATTCCCTGACAACTTGACGGTTATTCCCCTTTTCTAACTTCCTCTGCTCTTTATGTCAGATATTGGAGCATTAAATTACAAACTGTTGGCTTGCTCTGTATTTATCAGTATATATTTTGTATCACCTACAACAAAGATTATTAAGCTCTTTGAGATTTGGTCCAATACATCTGTTAAGCTGTGTCCAGTTGTTTTTTTGTTTTGTTTTGTTTTGTTTTGTTTTGTTTTTTACGATCAGTTAAATAAGAAATGATATCTACCAGTTGCCCAGTGTTCTACTCTTTATTTCACTCAGTATAGGAGCAGTTCTAATACATACATCTAATATATTAGAAATTCAGGCCTAGGGGTGCGTGGGTGGCTCAGTTGGTTGGGCTTCCAACTTTGGCTCAGGTCATGATCTCACAGCTTGTGGATTCGAGCCCTATGTCAGGCTCTGTGCTGATAGCTCAGAGCCTGGAGCCTGCTTCACATTCTGTGTCTCCCTCTCTCTGTGCCCCTCCCCTACTCTCTCTTTCTCTTTCTCTCTTTCTCTCTCTCTCTCTCTCTCTCAACAGTAAATAAACAATAAAAAATTTAAAAACAAAGAAAGAAACTGAGGCCTAGAGAAGTTAAGAAACTTGCTTATGATAATACAAACAGTAAGTCTCTCTTGGATCCCTAAAAGTAGGGTAGCTTTCTGTTTAGGGACATATTCTAACAAAGCCTCCTCGGTTTTCCTAAGATGTTTACCTTTTCCCCAGCATTATTGTTAAAGTATATGAGTCTTAACATAGAATCTATAATCTTAATGCAAAGCTATAGCTACCCAATAGATCTCATCAACCAGGTGGAAGGAATCCTTTATCTGACAGGACTGCTTGAAGCATATATATTCTTTATATGCTAGAAAATATACTCCAACTGTACAAGCAAGAGCAGCAAAGAACTGGGCAGTTGGACCCTCATAGTGCTGGCCCATTATAGAGCCATAAAGTTGGCTCTGTTATTGATCAAGCCAAATGACAACTTGCCAAATAGCCAACTCTGTGGGATTCAACTATGGGTCCACAGTTAAGAGGAGGTGAAGACACTGTTACATTGCAGAGTCCCCTTCATTGAAGATTCTTGGGGGAGAATCGTGTCTGGTCTTAGTACCAAGGACAGAACTTTTCCAAAGCAATTATTCTATCTTTCCTTATGGACATTATGGCATTTTTAGCTAACAGCTAACAAGGTTTCTTTTTTTTTTTTTTTTTTTTTTTGGTTAGAGCTGAATTTGTGACCTATCCTAAGTGAGTAATAAATTTTACAGTCATCTTTATCTTGTTCCAGATCCTACTTAATGTTCCACATTTACTCTTTCTATTATTTCCCCCTGCTTTTAATTTAAAATAGATAAATGAAAGGATAAACCAACAGAGAGAAGAAAGAATACTTAGCCCTTTGCTTCTCTGAACCTCTCCATCCCAAATATTTGTGCTTTCATGTCTCCCCCCACCCATCCCCTAGCATCATCTGCTCAAAAATTTGAAAAATCATTTTACATGATGGTGAAATGATTTTTAAGCATTTCTTTAGTCGTATTTACCCCTTTGGTAAATACATAGATCTTCTCTCCAGAAAAATATACACTCCCATCCAACATGGTTGAGTACATATCTAGGAGCTCTTGAATATCTGAAGATGGACCATGGTCCATGGATTATAGGGAACAAATCCTTGCTTGAGTAAATGCACAGGCCCCTGAAGTTGCATCCCAGGACTTGCTGCAAGCCCAGCAGAATGAGAAGTCACTGAGTTTCCTAGTTCCTGTCACAGAGGCAGAAGCCCAGGCCTCCCACCCACCTGAGTCCCCCCACCCACACCCCCACTTCTTCCCTCTCTGTCCAAAGACTGTGAAATGATGGTCTTTTTAGTCCACCTTACTACATCTGTACCCCACTTCATGACACAACCTTAACTGGCATCCTAACCAACCCCCCACTCCTACCCCCACCTCCTTTTTTCAAAGTATGACTTTTTGTGGCATCCACCAGCCCAAGCCTTAGCTTCAAAGTTTTATGCCTCACACATTCAGTAGTGGGCAGAAGTGAGCAAGGAGCAGGGGCGATCAGGACCTTGTAATTTAGGGGACAGAAAGGCAGACTGAGGAGCTTCCAGAAGCAAGGTCTGAAGCAGTAGTATCTCAGCTCAGCAGAGCACAAATATCCCAAGAAACCATGGATAGACAGATGCTGAATTCCAGCTGTGTGTTTGTGTGTGCGTGTGTGTGTTTAAAATTGCACTATATGTAATATCAGCAAAAAACTGCCAACTCTGATGCTTTTAATATAGACCTAAAAATTAATGAAAAGAAAAAATGAAAACATGGTTTGACTGTGTAAAAGAAATGGCAATTACAGTTATATATGAAATATATTTACCATTTATGACTAATTACCATATGCAAAATAACTCACATGGTAGTATACATATATATATATAATTTTATTATAAATTGCATAATTTCATTTGATTTGCAGGCTAAAAATTGCTTCCTGTCAGTTGGGCCTCAAGATTTGCTGCTCACAATTTCCAACATTAAGGGAGATACTGACAGGAACCATATCTTGCACTCCTTTTGTTTTTTCCTTATCATCTAAATAACAAAGCACGAGATGCCTGGAAATTGATAATCTCACTATGAGGACCAGAGTTTACACACATATCTGAAACCACTTGAGAAAAATCCAAGACAATATGTAAGAAGATTACAGTACACATGATTTATAGAAAGATGAGGGGATTTGCAACAATAAGCCAAAATAAGAAGACTAAATTAAGAAAGTGGGTTTTGAACTTAACCTTAAAGAAAATCTAGAATATGAATTTGGTAGAAGGGCATTCCAGTCCAGGCAGAAAAATGGTTTTCTGTGATATAGAAGATATTCAAGTTTTTAAAGAATTCTTTATTTCATATTAATGTACCTATTACATTATAATGAAATAAGACAAGCTTTGAATGAACTCTTACAAAAAGAACTTTAAAACATTATTTTTATTTATTTACCTACAGAAATATATATTCATATCTTGACTATTAGTTTTTAAGAAAGCAAAGGAAAAATTCAGACACCATAAAGCTGCCTATAAAGCTTAAGTAATAAAAATGATTTGTTGTAAAAATAGAACAATGAAATCACCAACAGTGGATGACACAACCAAAGTTTATATTCCTTGCTAAAATAGAGTAGTTAAATTAAGGAAAGGTATTTATTCACCTTCTTGGTTTGAGCCTACTAAAATAATGACTATACTTGATCAAATGACAACTAAAATAATGACAGTTGTTAGTAAATTCATATAATTACAATAACCATAGCAAAACTTTCCATACTGTATATGGTAAAAGCAAGTGAAATGTTTGAAAGTCTGAATTAAAGGTAAAGACTTTGGGAACTCATCCAAATAGCTACAGGGCAAGGAAAGTCCTCACTCCACTTGCTTCGGTGTTCCACAGGATTAACAAACTCATGCATTGCAATCTGAATCCCATTAGACCAGATAGGGAGTCTGGGTGTGTTGGTCCATGTCCCCAACTACCAAGGTAGGATTAAAAGTGAAAGATATTTATTAGGTGTTGAGGGCTGAATTGTGTGCCCCCCCCCACCAAGTTCATATATTAAAGTCCTAATGCTTAGTACCTCACAATATGAATGCATATGGAGATAAGGTCTTCAAACACATTAAAAAATTTTAAAGAGGTTAGAGGTTCTCTCAGTTAAAATGGGGTCATGAGGGTGGGTCCTAATCCAATATGAATCCAGGGGCACATGGTGGCTCAGTCGGTTAAATGTCAGATTTCATCTCAGGTCATGATCACACTGCTTGTGAATTTGAGCCCTGCATCAGGCTCTGTGCTGACAGCTCAGAGCCTGGAGGCTGCTTCAGATTTTGTGTCTCCCTCTCTCACTGCCCCTCCCCCACTCATACTCTCTCTCTCTCTCTCTCTCTCTCTCTCTCTCTCAAAAATAAATAAGCATTTAAAAAAAATTTTTTAAAAAGAGGAAACCAGAACACAGACAGACACAGAAGTAAGACCACATGAAGACCCAGGGAGAAGACGGCCATCTCATAGCCAAGGAGAGAGGCCTCAGGTAAAAGCAACTTTCCTAGACCTTGGTCTTAGACTGCCAGCCACCAAAATTGTGAGAAAATAAATTGCTATTGTTTAAGCCACTCAGTCTGTAGTATTGGTTATGGCAGCCCTAGAAAACTCATACATTATAGGAAACTCCTATGAGAGGAAATGAAGAGGGAGCTGGAAGAACCATGAACCCACAAAACTGGTCTGACCCTGAGTAAAGGAGAAAGGGAAGGACAGACGGACAGACAGATGGATGGAAGGAAGGAAAGAAGGAAGGAAAGAAGGAAGGAAAGGGAAAAGAGGAAAGATGCAAAGTCTGAGACAGTAGTACAGGTCTAAGGCAAATTTGGCAAGGTCATAGAATAGTACTGTATCTCCCCAAAACGAGATGCTTTGGTACCTCTGCCATCTTCAGTCACTGGCTGAGAAATGCTCATGAGAGCATTAGTGCTGGATTTCACAGCACAGCAGTTGAATTTGTCAGTTTATTACATTCCTTACATCTGGAAATCTGAGAAGTGCATTTAATGGTTGTCCACACTGGAAGACCTCCACAGCTCTAGACAGTCCCGGAAGGACTTTGCTTCAGACAACATAAATGCCCACAGAAACTCCCACTGAATGAACCAGTTTTCCAGTTTGGTTACTATGTGAAGCTATAGGACATTCTTGCTCCCCCTCAGACACAAATATTGTTCCATGCTCTGTAAAGTAAAAATCAATGAAGTCAGACAAAGTAAAAATCAATGAAGTCAGACACCATTGACTGAAGAAATCTGGTCACATGGAAGAGAAGGGTCCTGCAAATTACCACTGAGGTTTTTATGAAAAAAAAAAAAAAAAAAAAAAACATGCCAGCTACCCAAATTAAAAATGAAAAGAAAGATCATGATGATCCTGCTGAGGAACTTCCAAAGGAAGGAGCTATAGGTGATACAACCTAGTTTGGCTGTCCCTGGAGTGGGGAGATCAAAGGTGATGTTTGGGCTTTGGACCCAAGATTACACAGACTCACTCAGCCCACGCCTTTTGAGCCTGCTTCCTTTGGGTAGAGAATCAAAATGCCAGTTTGTTTGTTTGTTTGTTTGTTTGTTTAAAGCTATGAGCTATCTATGTGAGGAACAGAACATAAAAAGACAAGTGTGCAGGGATAGAGAATTTGTCAGATTCAATCAAAACCAAAATGCAACCAAATTAATCTTCCATGCAAATCAATTTTTGCATCTTCAGTACCAAGCATAGTGACTGAGAGTAGATATTCAGCTCATGTTATAGGAATAAACAATTGTACACATATTGAGTTACAGAGTTTCATGGTGGTTAATAATAAATGGAAGTAGTTCCTGTAAATGGCTGTAATTAGCATGTCTATGGTCAGGTAAGGAGGAGGTAAATTACCCAGAGTAGAAAGTCACAATGAGGCTCTTCTGAAGTACCCAGAACCCAGAGTGAACCCCAAAAGCAGGGAAAGAAAATGGGACACAGAGGGCTGGGATCAGCAGATTTCAGGGCAAGGTTGCTCTGTAAGATGGAGGAGGCTGAGGCATTTCATTTCACTTCCATTTATAATACCAGTACAGTGTTGAATTTAGGAAGAGAGGGCTGAAATATATGACATATAGTCTCCCCTAAACTAGTATCATCTCAGTTCAGAATTTATCACTGTTTACCTGATACTGATAAAATGGAAGTTTCTGTTCTCTCATTATTCATTCATTTATTCACTCATTCATTCATGCATTCATTCAGTGCTCATAACAGGGCACTATGCCATCTAATAGAGAAACACAAATTAATAAAATGTATTCTCTACTATCAAAGAGGAAGTTAAATGCATCAACAGGCAATTATAGCACAATGTGTGAGATGTGGTAAAAGAGATTATGTATAAAGAGCTTCCAGAGCAGAGACAGAGAAGAATAAGTGGCTGCAGGGTAAGTAATAGGATCACAACAGGTTGGAGCCTGGCCAAGTGGAGCACCAGAAAGCAAGGCAGTGTATTCTATCCAGACAGAAGAGCAAAGAAATAGCAGGTGCAAAGACACACGGGCAACAGTTTTGATTGAGATAAAATGGGAAGGGGCAAGGGGCAATAAGGTTGTGGAAAGGGAAAGAAAAATTTAATTTTAAAGATAAAACCTATCACAAATAAGTGGCTCTGGAGTCACTGGAAAGAGACTCCAGGTAATGTCAGGCACAGTGAGGCACTGGGATTCTGGAAGCACAGTGGCCAAGAAGTTGCAAGAGAAAGGACACAGGGTCCTGAAAAGGGAGTTGGAGGATACAAAAACAAACATGATTTCTTTCTTTACCTTTTTAATATGCCATGTTAAATTTATTTTTTTTAATTCTTCTTAGGACCTAACTTTCTCAAGCCAGGCCCAACCCCTTGCTCAGGAGTGGAGAGGCACACAGTGGTTCTGTGATGACATGATGGCACTGTGGGGAGGGGAAATTCAGAACTGACCAAAAGCACCTGCACAGGAGGGCATCTGTTCCCGGAGTCATTGATATGCCTCTGAAATTACCCCCTGGGGTGTCATTCCCACACAGACACACACAGACACACACACACACACACACACAAACTATATCTCTGAAGCAGAAGCAAGCTCAATAGTTGAAGATTCCCCATTCCCCAGCATCCAGAGGGCATCCTACCCTCTGTTCAACTCCACCTGCCTACAAGACATCAGTCTGGATGGCTTGACAAGCCTTGCCCTAGAGCAAGCAAGCTTAGAAAGACATATTTACCTCTCCATGTGGGACTTAAAGTGGAGTCTATTTAAAAGTCCTAGCACAATTTAGATATTAAAAGTAATTAAAAGAAATTCTTTACTAGCAATTTACCTAAATTATATATGAGAACTAGAATTTTAGCTAAAAATCAAGCGGTTGTCTTGGAATTTAATTTCAGTAACAAAGTCAGGCTCAAAACTCCAAATCCCTCCATGTCAAGTAGTGTAGCAGAGCTAACGCATTGGCAAAATCCAGCTAGGACTGGAGTCAGGCAGGCTGAGGTCTACTTAAGGCTGCTATGGGCCAAGAGGTAAACAGGACCACTAGAGCAATGACAGCAGCAATGGCTGAATTTTTACTGACTGCTTCTGTGGGTTGGGGGCATTTTATATTCAATCATTTGTTTTAATGTATAAAAAGTGTAAAGAAAAATATGGTAATACCACCTATGTACCCACCACCTAAAGTTAACAAAAAACATTTTGTCATATTGGTTTCAGATTTTTTTTATTTTAAAGCAATTATAGATGGAGCCATTTATATTTCCTAAGTCCCATTTCCTCCTCTCTCTCCTCGGAGTCAGACACTATGCCATGAATCTCACACATATTTAGTAACATTTTCATTTTACTACATTTATACATACCTGTAAATATTACAGAGGATTGCTTTAGATTTTTGTTTTATTTCCTAAAATTTTCTTTTATCAACTCAAATATATGGCTTCAAAATCTATTAGTGTTGATTAGTCTGTTCCACTGCACTTATCAACTTTGCACATGCTATTAAATTTACTCATTTGTTTTTAATATGTTGCTTTCTCACCATTAGACTCTGAAAGAAACAAAGGGATTTTTTTCTGCTTTATTCAATAATGTATCCTGAGCACATAAACAGGGCTGCCATATAGTTGATGCCTAACAAATATTTGTTGAATGAGCAATAGAATTCAGTTAATTTATTTAACTTCTAGAATATTCTTTTTTATGCATGCTTCAAAATTTATTTATTTCTGTACTAGAGTTTATTTGAGCTATTCCTCATTTTTTGATATTGTAAACAATATCACATGAAATCCTTATGTATATATGCAGGAGTCCCTCTAAGGCATTTACCTAGAGCAGAATTACCAGGTCATGGGACACATGTACTTTAAACATTAGTGGATATTATCAAATTACTCTCCAAAGAGGTTTACCACTTTTCATTTTTATTGCTTTCCTACTTGCTCATTAATACTTGGCATTATCAGATTTTTTTCCTTTTTCCAATCAGATAAAAGTGAAATGGTATCTCAGTTTTCTATTAATTTACACTTTCCTGATTATAGTGTGATTGAGTCTTCATACATGTTCTGGCTCTCTGGATTTCCTCTTCTACGGAGGACCTATTCATATTCTTTACCCATTTTTCTATTTGACTTATTATTTGTCTTCTAAAAAATAATTTATAGGAGACTTTAGGCTGACATATATGGCAATAGCGTCTACCAGGATGTAGTCCAGCTTTCCCTTTGTTTTTGGGTCTTAGTCATTCAGGAGATTTCTAATTTTATGTAGTCGAATCCATTAGTTTTTCTTTATCCTGATGTCATAAAGCTATCCTCCTATCTATTTATCTATCTACCTACCTACCTACCTATCTATAAGTGTATTTCCTACTATCTTCTAAGTGTGTTTCCTACTATTTATCTATTTATCTAACTTATAACTGTATTTCCTATATACAGTTACAAAGTTTTCTTTCTCACATTTGTCTTCTAATCCATCTTATTTGTAGTTTTATAAATGGTGTGGGGTAGTGGCCTAATTTCATTTTTTAACAAAAAAATTCAATGAAGAGTCCTTCCTATACAGATCGGCAATTCCACTTCCATCGTATACCAAGGTCCCGTACATATGTGAGCACCTTCTCAAGCTACCTATTCTGTTCTACTTGATTTGTCTATCATTGTGCTAACTCCAAATTCTAAATTGTGCCATGTACTGAAAATGTTTATAAATCAGTATATAGGCAAATCCTTGTTTTTTTGCTTTTTTACTTGTTTATTTCAAAATTGGCAATTCTTACAATGCTACATTTGCATGTGTTAGCATCTGTCATCACACAACACACATACCCACATACACACACACCATAATACAACTTTGCAATACTGAAACATCCATATATGCATTTAAATAAACAGTATTATCTTGCTAATTATTCAGGTCTGCTTCTTTGTCTCTCAATATATTTATATTTTTTCTATAATGGTTATATAGATTTTTCTTACATTTATTCCTAAGGACCATAGAGCTTTAGTATTCTCTATTACCTTTTTAATGGGCTATTTCTGGTATATAAGAGAAGAAAAGCAATACCACCAATTCTGGAGTCAGTTCACCCCAATTTCATCACATACTGTCACCATAGGCAAATTTCTTTCATCTCTCTGTGACTCAGTTTTCTCAAATTTCAAATGGGAATAATAATTATGCTACTTCATGAGGTGGTTGTGAGAGGTAAATAATTTAACATATATGCAAAGTACCTGGCACATAGAAATCAAATGTAAATATTATAAGAAAATTATTAATTTATGTAAATTGACTTTATGTCCAGCAGCCTTACAAACTCTCTTGTCAATTCAAATAGTTTGTAGATTACTTTAGGTTTTCTTTTTAATAATGATACAATCTACAAGTAAGAATAAACTTAGTTTTTCCTTCTTATTTCCTATACCTATAAATGTTTCTCTTTCTTGTTTTTCTACATAATCCAAGACTTACAGTATCATGATAAGTGAAGCAGGAATTAAGAACATTCCTGTTTAACTCCCTTTAAAAGATATATGCTAAACTTTCACTTTTAAGATTTATGTTGCCGTAAGTTTTTGTTAGATACTCTTTATCAGGTTAAGGAAGGCCTGTTGCATTCCTAATTTGATAGGAGGTTTTTTTTTTTTTATCATAAATGGGTCTTGATGTAGATATTTAGATTTTCCTTAATTGAATCCCTACATAGTAGTTTACACTAAACATTTAGCAACAATATACTTTGGGGTACAGTTACCAAACTACAGCCTAAACAACCTGTTTTGTAAAAAAAAAAAAGAAAAAAAAAGTTTAAATACAATTTTTAAAAAGCTTATTTGAACACAGCCACACCTGTTTATTTACATATTACCCAGGGTTGCTTTCAAACAATAAAGACCGGGATGGGTAGTTGACAGAGACCAAATGGCCTGAAATATTTACCTATTTTCATTTTACTACACCGTCTGGCCCTTTTGAGAAAAAGTCTGCCCACCTTGATATAGACCATATTAAATCCCTCTTCCTACAAGTTACACTCTAGACTGGGGGACTGACGAATAAGCAGAGAAGCAGGACAAAGAGGCTTTTTGAAAAAATATATTTTCTAGCTCTCTAATCTCCATTCTTTCCACCTCCTCTTGTATCAATGGTTCTTTTTTCTCTCTCTTTCTTCTTTTCCTTTTTTCTTCCCTAATTCTTTTTTCCCCTTACTCTTCTATATTTTTTAAAAAGCAATACAAAAATCTCTTCCTCTGATTAAATCAAAAAGAAAATGGGCCAGCATTTCTTCAATATCTAGTATATGCCAACTACTATACTAAATAACATTCATTCAAAATTCATTATGCCAGCTACTATTCTAGGGGCTTGAATTGCAGAGGTGAACTAAACAAAGATTCATCCTGCCATGAAGCTTACAGTTAAATGGAGGGAAACAAATAATAAAAGATGAGCAAATAATAAATGATAGAGAAGGAGCCAATAGAGGAGGTGTAAGAAAGGAGGATGGTGAGGGGCAAGAGTGCAATGTGGTACAGGGCAGTCAGCAGGTTTTATTGAGAAGGTGACATCTGAGCAAAGACTTGAAGGAGGTGAGGGAAGGAACCCAAAAGGCCAATGGCAGGAGTGTTCCTGGGGTGTTCAGGCAAGGAAGCCAGTGTGGCTGGGACAGATGGAGCAGAAAGAATAGATAACATCAAAAAGACTACAGGGGTTGGATGATGGAGGAGGTCCTTGTAGGCTTTGTTCTAATGGAAAGGAGGAGTCACTGAAGGGTTTTAAGCAGAGGAGTTAAGTGATTTGGCAAATTTTACAAAGGATCATCCTGACTATTATGGTGACAACCAGCTGTAGAAGCTACAAAGTCATTCAGGGAGCCATTGCAATATTGAGAGAGTTCACATCATTTAATGCTCCAATACCTGGATGAGATGGATGGTATTATATCCTTTTAGTGCATGAGGAAACTAAGACTGCAAATGGATAACTTGACAGGTCACAAAGCTACTATAAAGCAAGCTAGTTCAAACCTAGAGTCTGTCCAAGGTCAAAGGGTAGTATCCAGAGTCAGATTGTAAACTAGGCTGCTACAGGAAGTTACTCAAATAAGACCCCTAAAAGCTATCAGCAGAAAGAGAGAAGGGAGAAGGGACAAAAGCAGGCAAGGAATGTGTTTTGCTTTGCAGAATCAACAGTTCCAGCCAAGGAACTGTCTATGTGTTCCATCTGATAACCCATTGCTAGCTATGCCTCATTTGATAGCCCCTATGTAAGCCAATTTAAGCAGGACTGGAGCAAAGGACCTGTGCAGAAGCCCCCCTGAGTTGTCCTGAAGTTACCTTTAGCTTATTATAATACTAAAATCTCCTATGGGTGGAGTTTTCTTCCATTATCTTTAATTTGAGGGAGAGAGAGAGAGAGAGAGAGAGAGAGAATGCACATGTGAGTGGGGGAGAGGGGAGAGAGAGAGAGGAAGAGAGAGAGAGAGAGAGAGAGAGAGAGAGAGAGAGAATCCCAAGGAGTCTCCATGCTCAGCACAGAGCCCGAGGTGGGGCCCAATCCCATGAACCTGAGATCATGACCTGAACAAAAATCAAGAGTCGGACACTCAACTGACTGAGCCACCTAGGTGCCCCTCCACCACTTTGTTGAAGACACAAGGCATGCACAACTGAACAGAAATGCCTAGGCCAAGTTCCCTGCCCCTGCTACCTAATACACTGATAAAAGCTTTCTGTACTAACCCCACCAAAGACAGAGCTTTGAGAGATATTGCTTTGAGAGATATCTCTCTGTCTCCTTACTTGTAATAAGTAATACAAAGTCCTTTGCTTTCAACATTTCCTTGCATTGTGTTCCATTTAATGCCTCCTAAGCCACAAACCCCTTGAAGTTCGGTTACAAGATCAGCATGGATTTCACTATGTGAATGTGCTTCGTAAATAATCATTTTTTAATGTATGATAATTATTTCAAGAGTTGCAGGATTTTAAATCAATCACATATGTAGTGTCTAAATGTGGTGTCTCTCCCATGAGCCTCCAAATGTGGGGCAACGATGGGTGGAAGCCAGTGGCAGTGCAGTGAAAAAATTCACCTGAGGCAGAACAAAGGCCATAGAAGTTTATGGAATACACCACAAGGGAGCAGCTGCGGACAGCAGAGGAGAGGCTGTCTACAAGGAGGCAGTGCATGGGGGCTATTTTTAAAGGGGGAAGATAAGGAGGTATGGTGACAGACGTATGGAATCTTCCCTTCTTTGGTAACTACAATTGGTCAGTTATGGCCTATGGATATATATTTTTTTAATATATAATTTATTGTCAAGTTAGCTAACATGCAGTGTGTACAGTGTGCTCTTGGCTTCAGGAGCAGATTTCTATGATTCATCACTTACATACAACACCCAATGCTCATCCCAACAAGTACCCTCCTCAATGCCCTTCAGCCATTTCCCCTCTCCCCCCATCAACCCTCAGTGTATTCTCTGCATTTAAGAGTCTCTTATAATTTGCCTCCCTCTCTGTTTGAAGCTATTTTTTCCCTTTCCCTTCCCCCAATATTTTGAGGTGGGTTGCCTCATGGCTCTGTCTGTATTCAGCCAGGAGCTTGGGGTGACTTTGGGCCCTTCTGCCTTGATCAAGTTTCCATTGCTCAAGACTATTGTATAAAAGCAGTCTCTATAATATATTTATTATATATTTCATAGATTTTTAGATAAATCATATTTCTCTTTAATGAGAACTACTTGGATGCTATAGATTCAGACTCCTAGATTTTGTTTTTGAATTACTTATTTTAAAAAAGGTTAAACCTAGATTTTCAAATATTAGGTTTGCTTCAAAGAAACCTGAAGATCTGGAGATTTACTTACTTTAGCCCTAGAAATTGGAAGCCAACATTATGTTCTCACCCTTCTATAAAATCTTAGATTGTATTCTCTAAAAGTCACTTCACCACTTGAGTGTTGTTTTCTTTTTAAAATCTCCTGACTGATGGGCACATTCCCAAGTGCAAATCCCATATTGCATACCAAAATGCTGTCTTCCATAGTATTACTGGTAAGAAAGGCAGCCAGAGAAGGATTTGCTATAGAAATGTTTCTATTTATTCTTCAGTAACAAATTGAGAGACTCCAAACATTCAACATAAAACATAAACAACATAAAAATAGGTCCCACAAATTTGATCTCTAGGCTATGGATATTGAGCTTTTAAACCAGCCACTTTGACCCAGGGTTTATAAGAACATGATCTTGAGAAATTTAATATGTGTGCTTATTGTTAAAAAGAAAATCACAGGCCCAAAATGATGTCATAGACCAAGTCATGAAACCAGGGCTTAATACCCAACCTAACTGCTATTTCAACCTCCCCAGAAATATAAGTCTTACCACGGGTCATTCAGAAATTTTCTGGTAAGTACCAATGAACTACTCTGTCATATGAGCCCTCTCTATCGCCCAAAAGAAGATGAGGTAATCTGCATGATAGGACCCACTGCTCCTCCCCCTAAGGAAGAGTGACCTTGCCTGGAACAATCCTTTCTCCTTTTTGCTAAAAACTTCCTTGCCCTACCCTACTTCCTATAAAAACCTTCTATTTTGCACAACTTCTTGGAGCTATCCTCTATTTGCTAGATGGGATGCTGCCTAATTTATGAATCATTTAATAAAGTCAATTAGATCTTCAAATTTACTCAGTTGAATTTTTGCTCTTTAACAGTATGTAATCAATATATGAAAATAAAGTCAAGGATTTAAATCAATCAACCACAGACATTTATTACATTTATTGAGTGGCATTTAGGCACTACCTTAGGCCCTGGGGATTCCATGCTGAGAATAAAAAGGTCAAGACCTTTGCTTTCATTACGATTACAGCCTAGTAGGAAAAACAAATAATAAATACATAATTAGAAGTGTTAGGAGAGACATGAAGGAGGAAAGAAGGTGTAGGTTGCTCTTAACAAGGACTAAACCCAGTGTGGGAGGGAGAGGATAGTCAGAGAAGCCTGCCCTGTGGAAGTGATGTTTCAGCTCAACTTGAAAGACAATATAAGCTAGTTAGCAAGAAGAGCAAATAGGTGGAGAAGGAAAGACCATTTCAATGGAAAAAACAGCAAAGGGCTTAATACAGGACTGAATCCAATGTTTGGGGAAAGAAAAAAAGTCTGGTGTGCCTGATGGAAAGCAGGACAAAGTGGGTACCAGTGTGAGGTGATGCTGGAGACAGGCAGGGGCTGGGTCAGGTCTGGCTAAAAGTTTCCATTTAACTCTAAGAGCAAAGAGAAAACACTAGGGGGGATTTTTAGTAGTGGAGTGACATACAGTTTTCATTTTATAGAGGTCAGTAGGGCTGCTATGTGAAGACTGAATCAGACAGGAACAAGAATGAAGTATACTTAGGAGGCTGTTGTAAACTTGCAGAGGACAGGGCCGGGGATGTAGGCAGAGGTATGGGCTGTGGGGTGGGCAAAGGTGAACAGTTTCAAATCACTAGGGACAGTGCAGGGATGAGTGAGAAGCAAGAGCCGATGATGAACCCTCATCTTCTGACTGGCTAGATGTAACAGTCATTCACTAAGATGAGGAACCAGGAAAGTCATAAGAATATGACTCCATTTCAAGTATGTTTGAGGGTTGGAGATAAGGGTGGAGATCCCTTCCACACCACTTCTGCCTATCAATCTAAATTATTGGTTGCAAAAAGTTTTATTTCATTGGTCTCTTTTTACTGAAGCTATAAGAGGGAAAGAAACAAATGTCTTTTAAGATGTCTTAAAATGTCTTTTAAGAAAGGCAGGGGAAGAGGAGAAATTTTTTTTTAATTTTTTTTAATGATTATTTATTTTTGAGAGAGAGAGAGAGAGAGAGACAGAGCATGAGCAGGGGAGGAATAGAGAGGCGGGGAGACACAGAATCTGAAGCAGTCTCCAGGCTCTGAGCTGTCAGCACAGCTGACAACTGTGAGATCATGACCCAGGCTGAAGTCGGATGCTTAACCGACTGAGCCACCCAGATGCCCCACGAGGGATAAATTTTTGAAGATAGCTTTCCAGAGGAGCCTGAACACTGAGATGGGGTGCAGTGGGGGGAACAGTGTGATATTATAATTTAAAATATGAAATATATATTTGGTCTTCATACCTATTTCTGACTCAGAGCTCTTAAAACCCTGGGAATTGCCCAAGCAATGAGAACTATTAAGGTATCTTTTGTTATGTTAATGGTAACTTTTGGACCCATGCTTACACATGGGGCCTGGTTGCCAGGACCTTCAACCATGTGAGTGGAGGGTTGAAACTTCCAGTTCCACTCCCCAACCTCCAAAGGAAGGAAAAGGGGCTGGAGATTGAGTTCAATCACCAGCAGCTAATGATTTAATCAATAGTGCTTATATAATGAAGCCTAAGCTAAAAAGGATAGGGTTCAGAGAGCTTCTGGACTGAACATGTGGAGATTTGGAAAGAGGGGTGCTCTTGGAGAGGGCATGGAAGCACTACACCCTTTTCCCATGTCTTGCCCTATGCATTTCTTCCCATCTGGCTGCTCCCGAGTTTTATAATTTTATAATAAACCTGTCATCTAGGGGGTAAACAAAATTGTGAGTTTTGTGAGCCACTCTAGCAAATTAATCAAACCGGAGGAGGGGGTCATGGGACCTCTGATCTATAGTACAGATTATCATCTGTACTTCTGACTGACTAATTCTGATCTATAGCTAGTCAGTCAGAAGTACAGATGATAATCTGGGTTTGCAAAGGTTTCTGAAGTGGAGGTGGGGAGGCAGTCTTATGGGACTAAGCCCTTAACCTGTGGGATCTGATGCTATCTCAGGGTAGTGTCTGAATTGAGCTAAATTGTAGGACACCCAGCTGGTGTCCCTAAGATTGCTTGGTGCTGTGTGGGAAACTGCCACAACCCTCATATTGAAATTGGGTGCTCAGAACACCAAAAGAGACAGGAACTGTGGATCTCAAGAGAGACAAGACTGACCAAAAGAGGTAACACATCAAAGAACATTCTGATTATAACTTTGCTGAGGGCTGACAATGTTTTAATGGTAACATTTCCCTTTGTCTTCCCTTCCTTGGTGAATGGTGATGTACTTATTGATTATACCGTAAAGATAATAGAAGGGAGGGGGGATTGCTTTTCTCATTCAATTGTCATTTTAGCCCTCTTCCTGGTTCCAAACACTCAAAAGGAAATGCAGAATTTACAGTTATGGGGGAAGTTGCTTCTGAGCATGAGTAAATACTTTTTATCTTTCTTTCACACAAAAGCTTGCAAATACCAAGCTATTCAATTATAGAATCACAACATTTCTATTTTTAAGTTATATTCTAGGTCATATTGTATGCTAATTATCATAAAATATTTTGCAATAATGCAAAGACATTTGAATAATCAATTGGAATTTCCTATTCAACTCCTAATATATACCCTAGTGGCTCTCAAATGTAGTCCCCAGACTAGCAGCATTAACATCATTTGGGATTTTGTTAGAATGCAAATGCATGGGCCCTACTGTAGACCTACTGAATCAGAAATTCTGGAGGTGGAGCCCAGTAACTTTTTTAATGAGGCTTCCAGGTGATTCTGACACATACTCATGTCTGAGAACCACTGTCTTAGAACGGTTCTTCCCAATCTTTTCACATTTAAAAGTAATGGTATTTGTACAATGCCCCATATTAAGAGGATGAAGCTGCTAGAGGCTTGAAGCCACCAGCCCAGGAATTCAGCTGTCCTACATCCTGTTCAATAGCGTTGGCCTGAGCACCTACTATAACCCTTTCACAGTCCACCAACAGGGACACTGACCTGGATATAGTCACATCAGTGCAAAAGGAAATATTTATGAATGTTCACCGTGGTTTTGTCTCTAATATCAAAAAATCAAGACTCACCTGAATGCCCAGCAGTGGAGAGAATGGATAAATTGTAGTTATGTTTGCAAACGCACAGTTTAAGTGAATTCATTGGACCTACATGTTTCAACACAAAGAAATCTCAAAAAAAATTATGCTGAGCAAAAAAGCAGGATGTAGAAGAATACACACAGTTTGATGTTTATATAATGTTTATAACATGCTGTACAATATTGGGTATTGTTTGTGGCATGTCTGCATGCAGTGAAATCATAATAACGAGATAAAAGACATGATAAGCAGCCTATTTGGGGCAGTAGTTAGCTCTGGAGCAGCACAGCAAGAGGAAAGGGGATCAGGAACATGTATCAACAGGGCTTAATATTTCTTAAACTATTTAGACAAAATATAGCAGTGAGTTAAGATTTGCCATCAGGAGAGAGAGGTACACAGGCATTTCTGATATTACTTCTTATACTTCATGTATACATGAAATATTTCATTACAATTTTTTATTTAAAAATCAGTTGGAATTTGCTATTTAAACTACCTGAGTTTTTTTTAATTTTTTAATGTTTTTATTTAGAGTTTTAAGACCAACTCTAACAACATTTGGTATCAGACATTATTTTCTCTCTCAGGCCCTCAGTTTCCTCATTTGCAAAACAGAGGAAGTTGAATTCAGCGACCTCTGAAATCCATTTGCCTCTTTTACCCTCTCTAATCTGTTTTGGTCCTCAGACAGAAAAAGCTCAAGCCCCTTGCCTTCTTCCTCTCCGCCCACAGGCTGCAGCCTCACCTTCTCAGCTTTCGTTCCTTGTCCATCTGTCCCTACTAATAGCCCCCTCATTTACAATGGCCTCAGCAACTGGGATGGGAGCTAATAACATATCACAAAGCAGGAGTCAGAAAACTTGTGTTCTAAGATATATTTTAAGGCAAAAAGAATAAAACTAAAACAAAAAGTTTGGCACACAGACAAGCTGTGTGGCATTTAGAAAATGACCTTGAATTTGTTAAGTAACCTTTCCTTGTAGGAGAATCTTCCCTAAGATTTCCTAAGCAGTGGATTTTACCAAGTGGCAGAGAATTCTGAATCAACTTTACAACAATAGATACTACTTTATCCCTATTCTTTGAGCATCATCTCTACTTCTCACCACCTCAACATCAGATACAATTCAACACAACCAATTAGCCTACTTTTTACATGAAGGAGAGCTTAGCTTCTCATTGTCTGTTGATTCTCCTGAGCTTCCCTCAAGTTATGCCTTACAAGGGCAATTCCATGTCCGACTAGACTTGTTTCCTGATCCTTTGAATGTGATCAGTCATTACAGTAATATGAATATAATATTGATGAACTATGCCTACAAAGGGTGATCAATTTTACTTATTTACTACAAAATATTTCAAATACACAAGTGTACTCACCACCAAGATTTGTCATATTTTTTTAAGTTTTGCTAATTTGCATATTCAAATCAGCAGGCCAGGTTTGGATGGCATTTTCTGCCCTGTGGTTTGTGACCCATATCACAAGTGTGGTTCCAGACCTCTTTTGAAGCATTTGATTAGCATGATATGGTAGGAAACATACGTAATGTTGACTGATAAGTAATATAAGTCAAAAACAAGAAAATCTAGTTTTAGTTCTAACTTGCTCTAAATAGTCTTAGGAAATCATCTCTTGCCCTTGGTTTACTAATCTATGGTGTGTACAAATGAGACTTTGTTAATTATAAGGTCCCTCTAATCTCTGAAATCCTTTGGTTCTATGGAATGGTCAAATAAACCAATTGTTCTAAACTTACATATGTAGTCTCAGTCTAAATCTTCAACTTTTCTGGTGGAAAAATGAAAAATTCTTTCATGAATCATATAGACTCCAGCTATATTCAATGTAATGCATGTATACATATTTACTTATTTATATATAATGTATATATTTTAACAGAAAGAAACAATACACACTGCACATTTGTCATGCAAAAAATAAGTGCCCAGTATTCTATTATTATACATAACAGTATACAATTAATGCTTACTGAATTAATTAATAAAGTTAATTATTAAGTTCTTACTATGTCAGAGACTATGCTAGGTACTTACAACAATTTCTTATTTAATCCTTACAGCAACTCTGAGAGGCATATACTTCCTACCTGGTATGGATCATAGTACTATAAATACTAGTTAGGATTCTAAGTCTGTCACGGTGCATCTCAGTGACAATATTAATACCCAAAAGATAGACACATGCTTTGTAAATAAACTTTTTAAGAGCTTCACCCTTGTGTATCACTCTAACAACTTCTAGCCTTCATTTAACATTTACCGACTTTATACCTCTCACTTCAGTACTCCCCTGACATTTTCTATTATTCATTGTTTTGATGTGCCTCTCAGGTGATTAAAAACAAAGCTAAAGTAATGGGACCTGGAATGACAATTAGTCAGTGGGATCTATCCAGACCTTATTCTCACTTAGATAAACACAGTTACTTTTACCACCTTGTGGAACCTAGAATTACCTGTGGCACCTATTTTATCTTCACCAAACTTCTTAATATATTAAGTTATGTACATCAACTTCATAACATCTTCTGAGGGTCTATTAATCTGTTCTGAAAATACAGTCAATAATGTGTGTTAGGTTATAGCAAAATGGAAAAGATGGATAAATGTAGACTGGATGCTAGGACACTTAGGAACTAGTGGAAGACCTGTACTCAAAAGGCTAGTGACTAAGAAAGGATTCTCAACATGGACAAAGAATTGAGCCACAGGGTTCTCCTCTTGACCTTCTTCTATTCCCAAATATTACCAATGGTTTATATGAACAGACAGAAAAGTTCTAAAATGTGAAGATGACAAAAATATATTGGAATAATAAACGGATTCTATAAATCAAAATAGACTTGACAGGATGAAGAGATGAGTCAAGTCAAACAAATTGAAATTTAACAAAGATAAGTTTAAGATCCAAAAAGAAACTTCCTAAGTACAGAATGTTTTTTTTTTTAAATGATTTGGCAACTCCCTTAAAAGAGACATAGGAACTTTAGCTGATAGTAAATTCAATATGAATCAGCAATACAGTATGACTACCTGAATGCTGTACCACCTTTGGCAATATTAGAAATAAGAAATTTCTGCAATAACAGACAAAAAGTATTTAAAAGAAGTGATGCCATGGGCCTGCTCTTCTTGACACTGGTGATGTATTTCCATATTGCACATGGTTTTGGTGTTGAACTTAAAGATAACAGACAAAGCAGCCTTGAACCTTAAAGATGCAGACAAACTGGGGACACCTGGGTGGCTCAGTCTGTTAACCATCCAACTTCGGCTCAGGTCATGATCTTACAATCCATGGGTTCAAGCCCCCACGTCAGCCTCTGTGCTGACAGCTCAGAGCTTGGAGCCTGCTTCAGATTCTGTGTCTCCCTCTCTCTCTGCCCCTCCCCCACTCACACTCTGTCTCTTTCCTCTCCGAAATAATGTTTTAACGCTTTCAATAAACACTAAACAAAATTTTAAAGATGCAAACAGGACATTCAGTTTCTCACACCAGAAGGGCCCATGGCAGATGAAGAGACATTTTAACATATAAAATAATTTTTTTTTAGAAAAAGGTATGTTTAATCTGGAGGCAAGAAGACAAAAGAAGTATATGATGGCTATTTTTTAATGTTTTTAAAGTGGTATGTGAAATGAAAATAATCTTACTCTGAAAGACCCCAAGAGGTCAAATGAGAATCAATAGGTCCAAAGAAAACAGATTGCAACTTGGCAAAACAAGGACATTTATGGGATAGGATTATGAGATTGTGAGTTTCCTCCATGTTAGATAAGGGGATAAGAGACTGAACCATCTATTTGTGACATATTGTATAGAAGATTAACACATCAGTGAGAGTTTGGTCTCAATGAATTTTGAGGTCCCTTGTAAACCTGAAGGAAAAATAAATTCACCATCTACAAGTGCCTAAAAAGAAGGTGACTGTTAAAGACTTACTCATATTACTAATGAGTCTTGGCAAGATACAGTTTGAAGTTAAATCTACTACCCCCTCCCCAATACATATACACACATGTAAAAAACAAACATGATTTTTTCAAAGAGGAATAAACACCAAAGCTTCATTGTTTCAGGTTTTACTCTTTGAAATTTGTAGTAATTCAGAGGGGAATAGGATCCGTTTGCAATCTCCAAGGAAAATAACATTTGTGAAGTAAATTATTAATATAAAGAATAATTAGAATTTCTATACAAATAAATCTTTCCAACTTCTGAATGATCCATTCTTAACCTCAAGTCAGGTAGGATTTAACAGTTATAAATACTTGTTAGCAGCATTTATTCTGAATACAGCTCAACCTTGAACAACATGGATTTGAACTGTGCAGGTCCACTTATACCAAGAGGTTTTTTGGTAAATACAGTTCAGTACTATAAATTTTCCCTTATTATTTTATTTTTTTTAACTTTATTTATTTATTGAGAGAGAGAGAGAGGGAGAGAGAGAGATGGCACATGAACACAGGGCAGGGGCAGAAAGAGAGGGAGACAGAGAATCCCAAGCAGGCTCTGTGCTGTGAAAGCAGAGCTCAACATGGGGCTCAATCCCACAAACCGTGAGATCATGACCTGAGCCAAAATCAATAGTCCAGTCAGATGCTTAACCAAATGAGCCACCCAGGCTCCCCATCTCTTCCTTATGATTTTCTTAATAACATTTTATTTTCTCTAGCTTACTTTATTGTAAGAATACAGTATATAATACATATAACATACAAAATATGAGCTAATTAACTACATTATTAGTAAGGCTTCCAATCAACAGTAGGCATTAGTAATTAATTTTGGGGGGAGTCAAAAGTTAAACAGATTTTTTACCGTGCAGAGCATTGGCACCTGTAACCTCACGTTGTTCAACACTTAGCTGTATTGTACAAACTATTGAACATAATAGTTTTTTTTTAATGTTGAGAAATCTAGCTTTCATGTGACCTGGGCACTTCCCAAGTTTAAATTGGGCCACACTAATTCAGGTTATTAAGGAATTTCCTTGGTAACATATTGCTTTGAATTCCTGATAAGCAATAAATTATAACAGACCTTTAGTAACCAAAACAAAGTAATTACAATGTAGAGAGAGATAAAAATGAGTATTATGAATAGTCTAAAATAAATCTTTAAAAGAAATCCAACCTGTGGTGTCTGGGTGGCTCACCCATCTGACTCTTGATTTCTGCTCAGGTCATAATCTCACGGTTTGTGAGGTAGAGCCCCACATTGGGCTCTGCACTGACAGTGCTGGGGTCTGCTTGGGATTCTCTCTCTTCCTTACTCTCTGCCCCTCCCCCACTCACTCTCTCAAAAATAAATAAATAAACATTTTTAAAAACTCCAACCAAAGCTAGAGAATTACACAAACTGGCTGTAAGTTATAGAAACTGGGCTGACCCATAGAACCCAATGTTGTCAAATGCATCAGTGGTAGGGCCACATGGACATGTGATCTGTGTATTTCACTCAAGGTCCTATATCCAGACTGGTTGCACAGTTGGTTTAATGTTCTACTGTCAATGTCTTGAAATTCAATAATTTTTTAACACTGGACCCTATAGATTGTGTAGGTAGTCCCGGAGACTGGTACAAAATGGTGACTAAGATACAAAATGCAAGCAAATGAAATGCACACACACTGGCAAAATCTAAATATAGTTCCATTTATTAATGAGCAACGATATCCTGTAATCAAGACAGAGACTGTTGGTTAAAGTTATAAAGAATTACTTTGCTTGTTTAATGTGTAAACTAAAGCTAATTCACAAATTTGCTAATTGTTTTCCTCTGCTGCAGATGTGAGCTGCCAACCAGTGGAGCTGGAGTATTCAAAAGTAATCAGCTACCATTTCAAACTCCATCTAAAAGTCATGTATCATTTTTCAGAAGGAATGAAATTTTAGTACATTTTTACTGGAGTTACAGAAGGAGCGATGAAGCTAGTGTTAATGTTAAGACAACAAACAATCTCTTCACTTCACCATGTAAAATGAGAAGTAGCAAAGAACCACTGTAGTACCTTCAACTCTTTCAGTATTCTGTGGACTGTGAACTGCCAAAACTACATGTGAATAGAGAATTCTGAACCTTTGTTGGAACTAATTCTCCCTGTTGTGGGTATAAAGTTCCTTTTACCAGTAAAAAACAGTCACCTTTATATCCACATTTACAGACAGAGGGAGTTACCCAAAACTTAAAATATCACAAATAAAATTCTGTGTATATCACTATTGCCTCAGAATCTAATTCATTTCTGAACACATAAATCTAGAAATGAAACAATCAGGAAAAAAGTCAAGATGAAGTATCAACTATAAAAATCATCTCAGTTTTAACAAATGTTTCCCCATTTAATTTCAACTTCATAAGTAGGGTCTATGTAGCTCTAGTGAAGATATTTAATAGTACCCTAGATTTATATAATAACATTTGTTCCAAAGAACACAAAGAACCTTCACATAGAGCATATAATTTGTCTATACAATAACCTTATGAAAGTCAGGGAAAATATACATTATTTGTCATTTTTAAAATAGTAGAACTGAGGTACAAAATAGATAAACGTTTGCCCAAGATCTCACACATACATGCAATGCACACATGCTCACACATGCACACACACAGAAAGTAAACGTATTTTGCCAATTACTTCTCCTTTCTAACATTTTCATATGATTAGAATCTCAGTGAAAGATTATTACGAAATGTATGCCTACAAAAGATATTACTTACAAAGTAATTTCAATTATAAATCATTTTACCTGGAGCTCTGTGAAGTACTAAAAAACTTTTAACAGATATGCAAATGAAGAGTAGATTGTTATTTTTTTAATCTCATTCTGAAATTATATTTAAATTTAGCACCAGCTCATATTCTACAGACAAAAGAAAACTAATAGAGGGACAACCTATGATAGGAGCAGTCTATTAAACAAAATTATACTTTGATTTCTAAAACTGCCTTGCAAGAACAGGGGTTACAACTTCCGGAAGGAGCCATATACAAATAAAAAAAGAGCCATGGTTCATGCAGAGAAACATTTTCTAGTCTATAATTTACAGCTCAGCTTCCTCACTGCCTTATACTACCTCTAATCCTTAGACAAATAATTGTAGATTTGTTGGTCAATTAAAAAACCCTCCTGGAGTCACGTCTTTAATTGGCGTTGTGATGTCTTATGTCATGATGTTGCGTCACCACGTGATGACGCTGTGCCATCACACACATCATCGCATATTGACACAATGTCATGGCATAATATCATCAAATTAAATTCATCAGCACTCCCTCAGCCTGGCCCCAGGAAGGGCGAGAGAGATTAAAAGATTTTCTTTGCTCTTGTCAACACTCCTGGTCTGTAGGAGAGAACAGCAGACTTCACCAATCATTTCCTGATCTTCTAAAACTTACTGAATCCCATAGTAGAGGTACTTGAAAGTTACAAGGGAGAATTTATGGGGTTGGTTTTCATGGGTTGTTAACTTGTTTTGGCCCATAACTAATAACACTTGAATCCCATTTTAGAGATAAATATTTGCATATATTAGTCTCCTTTTTTCTTTTTCTTTTTTTTTTTCTTTTTTCTTTTTTTTTTTTTTCAGGTCATAAAATAGGATATCATATGGGCTGCTGCTGAAAAAAGAAAACTAATTCTTTGGCTCCTCATTTCTTGCCCTTATCATCCACCTTCCTCCAATTCTCTTTCCTCTTTCCCCACATTCTTCTTCTATAACATTTTGAAATAGCAAGTATGGGAGGGCAGGAGGCAAATGGAACCAGTAGTATTGACTAGGAACATTTATGGAAGGTTGGAGGGAGTGTTTAAAGCTATAATAGGGGACCTTTTGCCAACATAGCCTGATGACATGTGGAGTCTCGGTGTTAGCATCCATTATGATCATGGGGCAGTTGAATGAGACAAATCCAGGCTATATCTGAACATCATCTGAATTTACTTATAAACTCTTCCAAAAAGATGTAGTTACCAGTTCGTTAAATGTAACACGCAGTTTGTATGCATAATCTCAATGCATGACCTCTCTTTCATTAACTCAGTCCTTATGCGCCAGATACTGTTCTAGGTACAAGAGCTCAAGGCAAGCAGAATAAAGTGTCACCTTGAAGAGTCCACAGAGCAGTAAGGGAGACAGGTAAGCAACAGATTTCAAGACAATCTGCTAAGGGCTCTAATGATGATAAGACAGAGTGTTCTGGAGACTCAGAAAAGGAAAGGAATATCTGGAGTTGCCAAAAGGATCCTACAAAATTTTTGAATTTTGAAAAATGAGTAGGCAGAGGAGGAAAAAAATTCCAATTCACATGCAAAAAATTAGGCATATGAGAAACCCTAAAGTATTAGACTGATTCATCCTTTTGTAGATATTTTCTCAAAATGATCCATTCATATAAATGATATTTTGAGGGGTACTGACTCACACACTAACATTACCATAATCTTTCATCATAATTACAAACAGCTTCTAGATGACTGTTAAACACACTACATCAATGCAGTACAGTTATCTTTTAGGAGAGTTTTCTATCCATGAGGCTAAATATGTTATTCTCTTTTCATAACCAAATAAAAATTGGAAATCAAAGTCACTTGTGTTTTCTTGAAAGCATTTGACTAGCCACAAAGATCTTGGTAACTTCTTTTCTGGTATGTACATAAAGATGTATTGGAAAATTCCCTACTGATGATTCACCTTTTTAAAATAAGCATTGAAGAATATTTGTTTTTTAATACACTATGGAAGAATCACCTTAGCCCAGTCAGTGGTAAGTGGATGTTTAGTCCCGCATGGGGCCACTGGTAGGTATTTTCAACTGCTACCATAATCCCCAAGAGGTTTTTAAAAACCATATATGACAAGAGAATAAAAACTCTAGCAGATATCAGAGCCCCCAAAGACTTGCCTTATTATTTATCTGAGAATTACATGATGTTGAGAGGCAAGTGTTGAAACAAGTTTCTAAAATGTCATTTCTAAGCTAGATATACACATATCCTTTTGGAAATAAGCAATTATTTAATTAAAATTTGATAAAAGCTTTAACATATAGTTTTTAAACCATGTCAAATATACATATATAATAAATATATATATTTATATATAGATATAAAATATCTATTTTATACAATGATTAAAAGCAGAGAATTAGCACCTAGACTCCCAAAGACACACAATAAAGAGTAAGTGGTGAAAGAGAAGAAAATTTCCAAATACCAATTCATTCTCACATATAAAACATACAAAATTTTATCATACTAGGATAGTAAAGAAACAAGATGTAATAGAAGTTTACTTAGATAAATGATGCAATTTGTAAAATAAAATGTAGAGAATATGGGGGACAAGATCTGCAGATGAAAACCCAGTAGAATACAACAGTAGGCTATGGAGCTAATGAACTTAAGACCTGTTTCTTTAAGAATCCCAAGTATATCTTTTTTAAAAATTCCAAATCCAGAAGAAAAACAAGAATAGCAACAGCAGAAATTCTTTGTTTTTGCAGATTTATTCAGGTGGATATTAATGCACTTTTCATTCAGATAAAATTCATTTTATGTAACAGATATGGCAAAAACTTTACACTCAGTTTATACCTTGCAGAGCAAAGAATCTTTGTTGTACTTGTCTGTTTTACAAGTTCAGAGTTCTACATACTTGCTTTCTCAAATTGGGGCTCATTTGTACAAATATGCCTCAGTTATATAGCAATGGAGCAAGCCTGGGAGTGGGGGCTAGAAGTGTTCACATGGAACCTATCTACCTCCATATTTTATACCTACATTGGGATATATATTAGGCACCTATATCTGAGACAGGTATAAAAAACACTTGTACTCATTCTTCCTACCCCTATATCTTTTCTATACCCTTATATCTTCCTACCTATATCTTTTCTTCTAATTATTGGGAACTTTCAGATTACTGTAAATTGGAACAAAATAGTCCCCTGGGAGATTTTTTTAATTTTAACTAGCTATGTGAACAATTTTCTTGAAGTTACTTAATTCAGACAGAGGGAAGGGTAAGAGCACTCTCATTTATTATAGACCTGCTAGCTACTAGAAGATCTAGGTGCTTTACATATGTTATTTAATTCAGTAACACCTTTAATGATCTTGAAGAGAAACGTGATTGTTAACCAACACAAATCACAAAATTCAGCTGTTTGAATCAAGCCAATAACACATCATTTTTAAACAACAGAAATATTACTAATTTTAAGTATTTCTATGAGCTGGACACTGGTTGTTGTTGTTGTTGTTGTTTCTAATTAACCCAATTTACTATCATTTTCCTGCAATTTCTAGGTGAGTGGGCATGGATTAAGTTACCAACTTGATTAATAATCTCTGGCTTTGGGGCCCCTTCAGTGGAATACTTAGCCCCAACCCCATCTTCCTTTCCCAAAACCCTTCTTCCTTGTGTTAATGCTTGTGGACACTCAAATCCTTCTGTGTCCCCCAGACCCTACTCTACCATCTGCCAATTGTCTGCTAACTTTACTGATGACTGGGACTTTATCAATGCCATCCTGGCTCCCACCTGGTCTGCAGAGATCTAGGGCTGCAGATGTCACTGCTGAAGAAAAAGTTTTCACCACCAGAATGGAAACGGTGTACTGCACTTCCATACAGGATATAATTGCTTTTTCACAATACGGAGGAAGTGTCCCAGACTATGACAAACTGAAGAAAGAAGCACAGATTGAAGTTAGAGGGCTTGGTGTACCTCAATTTTTGAAACACCATCTTGCCCCCTGTATGGAGCTTTTCCTAAGGTCCCTGCAGGGGAAAGGCCAATCCCAAGGAGTTTAGATAATCAGAGCTACAAGGGGGAACAGGCCAGCCATGAAACTGGCTAAGCCCAGGTGTGAGCAGAGTCCTAGCAAATCTGGTGAAACACATGACAAAGAAAGCTACCCCAAAGGGGAGCTGAGCTCGATGTGGCCCACAATACAGGGCCATTGCTATTTATACAAGAAGTAATGGTGTGATGAAAGTGGTATTATGGAAAGATTCAAGAGGAATTCAAGGAAGCCAACCACTGGAGTCCAAGCTGTCTTGACATTCATTATAAGCATGAAAGCTGGAGTTAGGCTGATAGCAAGGGATGGGGGGCAGGGAGGCACTGTATGGCCAACTAGAGACATTTTCAGTAGGATAAAGTCAGGACTTGTGAACATATTGGATATAAGAAATATTAGAGGATATTGAAAGATGAGGACAACTCCAAAGAATGTTTGCATGAGACATGAGCAGAATGTTAGGCTATCAACAGAAATGGGGATGTCAGGTGGTTGTGCTGATGGAGATAGTAGAGGAGAAAATTACTTTCATTTTAGATGTGAGCAGTTTGGGATGACAACAGGGTATCCAAGTAGAATTGTCATGTTGGTTGTCACTGTCATGATTCTGGAGCCCACAGGAGAAGTCAGAGACAGAAATGGGGGGGGGGGATCTATTTCCTGAGAAAAGGCTCAACAGGAACCTTTTCAACACTATTAAAATGCCTAGCCAAAATGAGCTAAATCCATTCATTCATTCATTTAACAACAACAAAATTCACACATCTTTCTCACTCAAAAACTAATCTTCAGAAAATGGTTGAAATCATTCACCACTCTAAAACTTTTACTGAAAAGCTTTGATTTGTTGAAAAAATTTACTTTAAAGAAAGGATAATTCCTTTAAAATTCCAGACTGTAACTTCATACTTTTTCACAGATTCCATTAATGGATTTTTCTTAATGTTTAATAGAAGCAAAGTCATCACGATGAAGAAACCTTATGTCATTTATCAGCTTCCTCTCCAGAGCCCTGAGAACACCTGACAATTATTTCAATCAAACTGATCATTCACTGAACACATAATCATGAATAATTTAGTGGAGCAATAGATCTATTACTTAATATAGTGCTAACCTTTTATAATGCTTCTACCCAGGGAGAGGACTAATATCTGTGTTACAGAATAACTTATATCAGGCCTTAGCTTTTGGAAGTAACATTGTGACTCATGGAATAACTAAACACATGCAATTATAAACCACATTATGGGAAAATAGTTAACCTTTGTATAGCATTTAATAGTTTACAAAGTACTTTCTCAGACATTATCTCATCTGATGCTCAAAACAACCCTGTGAGAGAGGTATTATTGACCCCACCTATTTGATACGTGAAGACAACAAGGCACAGAGAGGGGAAGTGATTTCCCTAAAGATCCCTAAGTATTAAATGGAGTTGAGATTCTCCTCCCAAAACCTGTGGTCTGTTCTCCGCAGCCACAGTTCTCTTGTGGTGTCATAAATACTGATGCCAACTTAGGCTTTTTCAAGCAGACTTTCTCCTTTGCTATGGCTCTGCTCCCCTCTGCATCTTTCTTGGCCACCCCTCACTGGTGGCCAAGGCTTCCCATGTAAGCCCTTGCTAGAGGAGGATCATAGGCTACTATTTCTAGAGCAAAAATACTTATTTTCTTACTAACCAAAGCACATGCAAGCATTTCTGCAATGTATACCCATCATCTCTGTAGCCAATGAAGCCACACATCTGGTAGTAACAGGTGCTGTACTTATTCTGTTTAAAATGATTCTTGCCATGTGACAGTTCATGTAAACAGCAAACAGAATTCTACCCAATCAAGAATTGCTCTTTATTTCAAATTCTTAAAAGAGCCTTGTCTCACTCCAAGCTAATTTTGTGAGAGTTCATTTTGCCCACTCAATATTTAGCTTGATTTGAAAAACTATCTGGAATATTCTTTATTAGTTTCCTCTTTCTCTCTCTCTCTCTCTCTCTCTCTCTCTCTCTCTCTCTCTCTCTCTCTCCTCCCCCCCCCCATTCCCCACTCCCTCCCTTCCTCTAACCAAGACTGCCTATGATGGATAAAAGCAATGCAGTTCTATAATCTGCTCTTTAGAGTTCTTCATTATGCTTAAATGTTTCCCTTTTGTTTTAAGGACATTATCCTGCATTAGATGCACACAATTAAACATGTCATTAGATAAAACTGACATTTCTTTTACAGCAAAAGTAAACTCCATTCAATTTAGAATGTATGTCAGGTCCCTTCTTTACCAGTTACATAATAAATCATCTTTTTACAATAATCTTTATTTTAATCTCGATCGTTATTATTTAATTTTGTTACTTACAAATAACAACACTCTAGGGACCACATAAAACATGCTCTTAGACAAAACTCCAGCAAAAGTGCCTTGTGATTTAGGGAGAACAAGAGGAGATATGATTTATAACTGTACATATTTAGATAACTGTACATGCATGATCCCTTTAGACCAATGAAAGCAAACAACAGAGCAGAATGCTTTTTCACTAAATGAAACATTTACCCTAATACGGTTAAACCTGAGTTTTCCCCATTCTTTCCACCCCCTCATATTCATCAAGGATAACTTCCAAAAAAAAAAAAACTGGGATAAACAGCACTCTTGTACAAATTGAAATTTTACTCACTTAGAATTCATGTTCAAAAGACATGGGTGGTTTGATATTCAAAATCACATTCTTTAAAGGAATTTGCAGCCAGAATCCCAAATCCAATTTATTAATGTACTCACCAATAACTAAAGAACATTTTAGCAATTTAGTCTGAGGTTTCAAACTTAACAAGAAACAACAAGAGTGACAGGTCTAGTGCCAAGGGGATTCTAGCCCTGTTATCCAGATGGGGGCTTGCAAGGTGACTGACTATTCAGATGCCTGGGAACTGCAAGATTTCCCAGGACATGGGACTTCTGGTGCTAAAACCAGGACAGTCTTGGATAAATCAGGTTTGTTTCCCTAGATTTGGGTTGAGGTTTCCCTCCCACTGGAACTGGGGCACATATGGAGGAGGACATGCTCCCGGGAACAGGGCAAAAGCTGCATCACTAGAGTCAGAACACAAGGTCAGAACTGGACTAGAGGCTGTGATGTACAACCCAAGAGTACTAAATTAAAGCTTTTACTGACCCTCTACTGAGAATAAGATTGGCCCCAGAGCAGGAGACTGGATGAGTCTGCAGTTGGGGCACAGATGGCCACACAACAGAGTTTGGAGTAACATGGGAAGAAGACATCCAGAAGGCCTTACCTCCTCACTGTCTTGTCTTTGTGCTCTTCTGCTAGCCTGAGTGATCAGCTGTTCCCTTGCTTTCATTTAAGCTGGAATGCACTGCTTTATACTTGAACATGTGTGGGTAGGATAGCGCTCCTACTGCAACACTGGCATAAGGAGATAAGGATCGCAGCAGAGGTACAGGGTTTCCCTGCTTTTGAGAGAGAAACATCTCTATGTGTTATTAAAAATATATAAACTTAGTACTCAGTTTGCAGTTCTGTTAACACTGAAGCACTTTTCATTGGAAGGCAAATTTCATCCACAGGCAGCCAGTACACACTGCTACATCTAGTATAACAAATATTAAGAAATGGAAGGAAGCTGAGAATATGCCTTGCCCAGGTAGTGGTCGTACAGTCAGCGTAAGCAGATGAGAAAACGCCAGGAGAAAAGTAGAGCTGTCAATATTCACATCTTTCCACCAGAAGGTTCTTCTCTCGGAACTCAACATTAGTGAGACTTAATACACTGATTTATTTGACTAAAGGAGATGATATTCTTTAACAAATGAGCATCAGTATGATCTCCCATTTATTCTATGTGCTAAATATAGTATCTTGACTTGTTTTGCACAAACCTGAGACAAACTTTCCTCATCTGAAAAATGGCCAGGATAGCTCAGAATTTGTAGGATGTTTATGAGAATTACATAAGGTAACAAATGTAGAGTGCTACGTCTATTACTAGTAGACGTTCAACAAATGTCAGTTATTTTCCTTTCATTTTTCCCTGCCAATACCCTGTCTGCAAATGAAAAAAATAGGTCACTCAAATTTGGAAAAAAATGTTCATTATCACCATTGATTACTAATCTCAGTAGCATTGTGGGAACTAATTTTGTTTATTTTCTTTGTCTTTTACCTTTATCTTAACCTTCGAAATCTAAATTTTTTTAAATGCCATTTATCAGAATAAGTGGATAGCTGGTAGAGACAACCCCATATTTGTACTTGAAAAATTTTTAAATGCACTTGGACAATGAATCCATCTACTCACTTATGTGTGTGTGTCTATCTACACATAAGCTTGTTGCTACACAAGAATCATTATATACAACAAGCCCCATTCTGAACACCTCACTGGATTTGATTGTCCTCTAAACAAAATCATGATCTGTCAGAAAGAAGGTAAATAATATACTTAAATACCTCTGAAGTTGATTTTTACTTATATCACTAATACAAGCATCAAGCAGAAGATGACAGAGTTTACCATTTCTGAATAACAATAAAAATGACAGAAATCAGGCGTTCTTTCTGTAATAATGTATAAAAGTCAATACAGTCAATAATTCTTCCCATATCTTGTCCATGTGACAACTTTCCTAGTCACTATAAACCAGAATGCATCATAGGAACTTGCTAAAAAAAAGGCATCTTAGCATATGGATTATTTTTCTTAATTTTGATGTTTATTACTACTGAAAATTAAGAGCTACTACCATATATGAGGGACTAATCCAAGCACATTTTATATGTGTATATATAAAAATATATATATAATATATATCTCTAATATCTATCAAGTATATATATCAAATTTATCTAATATATTATATATAATATAATATAATAAAATAATTTACATTAGATACATATTATATAGGAACATATTATACTTGTAAGTATAGAGAAATATATTACATATATATATTGCATATATCTATATATGATAAATTTGTGCAACACTCACAATAATTTTGTGCTATGGAGCCTGGGATTATCCAGTAGCTATGGGGTTACAGGTAAAAAAACTAAGACTTGGAAAATAGCCTGGGGTCCCAGAGCTGGTGACAACAGCAGACATAATACTTAAACCTGTGTCTATCTGACTTCAAAGCCCATACTCTTAGCCATTAACCTGTATAAGAGAAAAAGTTATTTTTGTCCATTTCAGTAACATTATAATTCTAACCAAGACATATGTTGAACCAGTTAAATTCATCTTAAGGCTCTAAAAGCATTAAATGATGCATTTACCCTCCAAACTGTCCATATACCAAGTTCTGTAGATTGTGTTTTCTACAAGTTTCAGGCTCTGGACAGCACTTACTATCCTACAGAAAATAACACCGCTGCCAAAGAAGTTCTTTCTCCAAACTAACTTCGTAGATTTGATGTAAGTAGTTTAAGCAAATGTCCTTTAATGTTCTCTTCATCATGACCAGGGAAAAAAACTAAAAAGCTCTGAGTTGTATTCACTTCAAAAACTGAATCTCAAAAGATTTGGGGGAAAAAGTTCTCATTTTCAACTCAACTTTCAAAGGGTTTTAATGGTTAATTTGATATCCTAGAGTATTCAGCAGTAGCCCTTAATTAGCTTAAAACTGGACTTTTTTCTTACAGACTAGGTTTTCAGATAATGATTTAAGACCATCTCATCCTGCCTTCTTTGTACATTGATGTCATTAGGCTCAAAGTCAAGCATGAAGGTGAACAGATATTAATTTAAGACCATTTAGAGCTACATACTCTGCATCACCCACAACAAGCCTTCTTTATTAGCCCCTGACAGGGCCTTCATTAGTTGGAACAGATCAAAAGTGAGATGGAAATAACTGTGCCTGGCAACTCAGACGTCTTTCCTGTTCCTCTTTTTATTTGTAGAAGTCAGTTCAGAGACAATGGAAAACACTGTAACTCAAAAGAGAATGTTGTCTCTGAATGTAAATCAAATTAATAGATTTAAAATATGGTGACACAGCTGAGACTCACAGATGACTTTTTCTATGCTTTTTTTTTCTTTAGGCAGAAATAAATCACCTTGGCCTCCTCTCTATTTAAAGATATTTCAAATTGAATATCAGACCCCCAAGTGAAATGAAGTATGGTAAAAATAGAAACACTTGTCTTTTCATTCAGGATTTCTCCTCTCTGTTTCCACATGCCCACCTTTGCCTTGAGTGGGATCCCACTGATACTGGTGATAAATTATCTCCTGAATTCATCAATTTCTGTCCGTTCCCTTTGATCACACAGTTCTTACTCAAACTGCCACTTTGCCCATTGAAACATAGTGAGGCTTATCCTGTTTCCAGGGCTTTCACCTGGCTTCCCCCATTCTGCCAAATGTGCCCATGCCTCCCCGACCATGCTCACCTGCTCAATACCTGGTTCACTCAAACATCACTATATATAATCTATGTCTACCCAATCAACCCTCTAATCTTAGCTAGGCAAGCATTTTCCCTTCCTTCATTTTCATCACACTTGCATTTGAGAATCTCAAAAGGCTCTCCCTGTCTGGATAGGCTCTTCATTCACATTTTACTGAGCCACTTCCTTCTTAGCCACAGAGTACTTGTGTGCTCACCCATCCCAACAAGATGCTTTGGAGAGTGCTAACATATTTCCAAAGTTTCCCATTATCTATAGAATAAAGTGCAATCCCCTGAGCCTGACATTTAAGGCTTCTGAAGGGCTCACTGCGCCCTTTTTTTTTCTCCAATCACTCCAGATTATATTGATCTCCTTTTTTCTGAAACATTTTAGCATTTATATCTATATCGTTTGTTCTTGATCTGAATCCCTGTACTATTTCAAAAAGGGTTTTATGTATGTTTCTGGCCCATCCTATCAGCAACTAAATCCTGAACCTTCATATTATATTTCTTTTGTAGCATCTGTCTCACCACCACACATTTCATACATACCTAGGAGATGATTATTAATTCAGCAAGATTGAAGAAATCAATGAAAGAAAAAAAATATAGTGCTATCTCAAAACATTTAAAAAAACACAAAGAATGTTCATAAAGAGGTAAAAAGCACAATTTAAGGTATAAAACTCTAGGTATTTTCCCAGCCCACATGATAAATCTTAAATATTATTTTTAGCCTGTTCTTTAAGATGGGTGAGATATGGTTAGATGCTATTCTAGTTTTTTCCTTTATTTTGGCAGGGGACCACTGGAGGTTAAGTTAGCCCACTAACTGCTTGCAAATAAGCCATCTCCTTTCTTTTCTCTCAAAAAGTAGTATTCTATAGAGACAACTTCTAGAAGAGAGGAGGCAAGAGGCAAATAAGGAGAGAGAAGTCAGTCATTCATCACTGCCACAGCTGGAGGAAGGCAGCCTTCTTCTGCCCAGAAGGCAGGAACAAATATCACTCATTCCAGGCCACTGAGCAAACCTTTGCAGGGAATAAAACTTCTAGAGATTGAAAGGACCTACTAGGGGAGAAATCACTTGACAGTTGATAAGGATCAGCCACATAAAAGGTTTTCAGGGTGGAAACCCAAAGGCCTCTGGGTCAGTCTGACTACATAAACAAGAAGAATGGAGTAATGGACCATGACTCCAAAGGGGGCAGATGAGTAAGTACAGAAAAAAGAGTCTTCATTCCATCAGTAAAACCCCAAAGATGGTTATTCAAGATACTTAAGATGGATACGGATTTTGAGAAGATGAACACTTTCAAAGGGGTTCAGGGGTTGCCATTAGCTTAGAAGTTTCTATTTATTCTTTCATAAGAGGTATAAATTGGGCCAGGGGATCTTATTTTGTCTGATTGTATAGGCTATATGGCTTGGTTTCCTCAAAGTCTATGAAACTAAAGCTGACCCAGCAAAAAATTGGCTTTAGTAGAATCAGCAGTAAAGCATTATGAGTTCAAGTTTTATGAGCCACCCAGTCTCTCAGTAGTCATGAAGAGGGGGAAATCCACCAGATCATGGATGAGAAGAAAGACTGGTCCAGATACCTGAGTACAAAGTCTTCCCTCACATATTTTTCATACATGTGATAAGACTGTGCTCCTCCCACTAGACAGAAAATCCTGTTGAGTATGAGTCACTATTTCTTAAATAATTTGAAGTTTCTGTAACAAAATTTTTGTCCTTGAAAAGTCTTCTGCAAATAGGACTGTAACATTAATAAGACCTTAGGAGTATGCTTTGATGTAACTTGTGTTTCCAGTATTATGAAAGTTTTAGTAATGCTGGAAAGTTTCACATACAAATTGCTGTAATGTGTTTGGTTTAATAAGACTTGGAAATGGAAGTAGTTGCTACTGATAAGCCCAGATGGCAATACAATGGTATGCTGAATTAATCTGATATTCAACAATATCGGACTTTAAAAATAATAGAATATAGCAATAAAATAGTATTCTGATTAGTTATAATCTAGAGTACAGGCACTATTGGTGAAGCAGGAGGGAAGTTTTGAGGACTTTAATGTAAAACTCAGTCTTGTTGCCATTTATGAAAATTTAATTCCACATAGTTCATTTTTTTTACATTTCCAATTTTCATTCATGCATCACATCTGAGCATGAAATTGTACAATATAGGCAAAGGACAAGGACAGCAGAGGGTCACAGATGTGAATATTGGAAGGAAATGAGGCAGGGTGTTACTCCTCCTCTGGGGACAAAGCTTCTGGGATGTCCCCACTTGCCCTTTTCTGGGTGATGATCCTCAGCTTTGTACATCTAGCAAATTTGTTAAACGCCATAAAGCATCTTTCCTCATCATACAAGTTGCCTTGCTCATGGGGCCATAAAATTCCATCCAGTCAACTAGTCCTCTCCTAACAACGTTGGATATACACTACTGCCTTCTACATGCTCTCCCCTTCCTTTTAAATATTACACTAATCTCATCTTCTCTTAGAACCTTCTTCTCTTGGATGTTAGCATCTTCAACCCTGCCATAGTTTTAAATACACTGATAACAGTCAAGCTGTGTCTAAGGCCACCCCCCTGACCTCTTGATTAGAAACTCTGAAATTTTAGATACTCTTCAGGTGCTTGTCAGTGTCCATTTACAAATACTCTCCTGGGTGGGATGTTTAACAGAAATTCAAACTCACCCTTAGTGTATTCTTAAAATTCATTTCACTCTCAGCATAATCAGTGTATTTCCTAACCCCAGATAGCCACACCTACAGTAGGGACCCCTGCCCATTCTGTATGAAGGGCTTACTTTATTTTTCTAAAGATTTCTAGGTTAGGAAATGTTGACCACAGTCAAGTTCCTAGTAAAGCCCTAAGTGGTAGGGGTGGGAGATGGAATGGTGGCAGCCAGCATCTTACATTTTCACCAGACAAGGCTGTAACTTCATTCAATAGGTTGCATGATCCCTAATATAGTAAAATCATGGGCAACAAGTATTGTTTTCCATAATAAAATGTAGCATTACTTCAACTTAAGTCTTAGGTCCATTAGAATTAGACAGCCCCCCCCCCAATAATGTAGCCAATGGATCACAATGAAGAAAATGTAGCTGTACTAGTAGTTTGGTAAAATGAAATTAAGTCATTAAAAGAAAATTGGTGGGAATACAGTAATGTATTTACTTGATAAATGCATTCATGTGTTGTTTTAGCTGGAAAGCAATGAGGTAGGGAGGAGATATGATAACAACAAAGACATTAAAAACAAATGAGGTTATCTCATCATCTATGAGATAAATCCACCTTCTTGGTTTTGGGATGGCATAAGGTAAAGAGGGTAGCAATTTAAAGAGCCTTAAAGAATTGTTGAATTTACTTTATGAATATAGTCCTGCCCTGTTTTTGAGGCAGTAGCCAAGGCAACTCCTCCCATTATTCATAGAGGGAGCAGAGGACCAGGACATGTGAATAGTCAGTACTGACTAAAGGGTTGTGCCAGTGCTCATTGTGATCCTGAAAGAAGGAGAGCAAAACAACTCACTCACCCATACCTACCTCCCAAGCTGCTACTGGAGATCAAATTTAAAAGGGCAGCATAGCACCTTATTCATCTTTATACAACCCAATAGCATCCAGCAGAAGGCCTTATGCAGAGAAGTGCTATGACATTTATTGAACTAAAATGTGTGGTGGCAAATACCATGCTTTAAAAGTATTGAAAGACTGTTTGATATGCTTAGTCTAGTCAAAAACATTGTATTTAAGAGGGAGAAGCTTGGAAAAGGTGGTTGGTAGAAAGCCAGTTTGGCTAACAGACAGTTTGAGCGTCTGACAGCTGCATTAAAGAAGAAATTGGTAAACAACTTCCCATAGTATGGTAAAAGCTTCATTAAGGCAGCTCTGAGTCCCAAAGAGGGATGAAAAAGCTGGGAAAAACCAAAAGAGGAGGCAAATGGACTTTTACAAAATAAATTTAATTTTTTAGAGTAGTTTTAGGCTCACAACAAAATTGAGCAGAAGGAACAGAGTTTTCCCATATAACCCCTGCCCACCCCCAACATGTGCAGCCTTCCCCATTATCAACATCTCCCACCAGTATACTTGTTACACTTGATGCACCTACACTGACACATCATTATCACCCAAAGTCCATAGTTTACATTAGGGTTCACTCTTGGTGTTGTACATTCTATGGGCTTGGGCAAATTTATACTGACATGTATTCACCATTAAAATATCATACAGAGCACTTGAACTGCCTTAAAAATACTTTGTGTTCTGAGTACAGACTTTTAATGCTATAATATGGAAAGGAACAGAAACCCTCTACTTCTGTCCTACATTCAGACCCATCTTGAAAGCACAGCAAACAGAGAATCAAGAGAAGGCCAGTTTTTGAGTTATCATTATCAACAATGAGTAGAGTGAGGATTCAAGCCCAGGAAAACAGAAGGAAGAGAGACAGTCCACAAGATTGAGGCAGGAGCAGCTTTAGGAAGTTTCTGGGACACCCATCTCAGGAAGTTTAGTGCCTGCTGAAGAATCAGCTTCTATTCTTTTCTTCTATTTCTCCTATTCTCTCCCATGACAACAACCAGATTGTAATGTCCTTTAAGGAGTCCCTAAAGAACAGTAACTGACAGGGATCCTCCAGGCATCTGGTAGCTGACTGAAGCCTCAGGCCATAACAGGACTCTTCACTGCATGCTTGCCCGTTGTGTCCATACCAAACCTAAGTTTGGCATTAATTGATCTGGTCCGGCTCAGGAACTTTAAACACTCATCCTGTCCAAAGGGAGAACAGGGGTCACATCGGTTACGCTTTAGGTTTCTCATGGTTTCATAGGATGTTAGAGCAGGAAAGATCTATAGTTAGACTACTTAGTCCAACCAAGGTCTTTGAAGAGAAAGAGACTAAAATCCATAGAGGTGATTCCTAAAGTCACACAGAGAAGTAGAGAGTGAACCAGGACAGAAGTCCTGTTTCCTGACTCCCCATCTAGTGCTCCAGCCACTATTCATACATCATATGCATGTGCTGTTCTTCCTTTAAATAGCCTTTGTTATTCTGAATTGTTCTCTGTCCATACTTCTTTTCCCAGGCCAGACCTTTAATGGAGTGTGTGTATGTGCCTGTGTTAGTGTGTGTTTGTATTCAGCAGGGCACCTGTGTTAGAAAAAGAACACACAGAGGTCTGGGGAGTGTCTGTGTGCTCACTCTGGCCCTCTGGTGTTCCACGAAGCAAATGCCAGGGTTTATCATAAGTAATATTCCTCTAACTGGTGTGTTCTCCCATATAACCCAGACCTCAAACAGACGTGCTCCTACCCCCTCAAGATCTAAATTGTTTTAGCTTAAACTTTCATTTGATTCTCTATGTACATTCATGGACTTACCTAGATTGCTGTGATTTCTAGAGCAGTTTCTAGCCTTGAGGTTACCTATGGTTCTAGCTTCTTTTCTAACAAATATTTCCAGTTATGGGTTAGCTACTGGGGGAAATGTGGCATTCCCTGTTCTACACCACACATGGAAATCAAGTCCCTCCTGAATATTCCCACCAAACAAAATGACCCTCCCAGGACGGCCATGTGTACAAGAAGCTTCTAGGGAAGCCATTTACATAAAACAAGGCAAACTACTTCAAACTGTCCAGTAAACATGCCTGGTTATTGTTTTTTAATTTTCCTCCCCCAGAAATTTTTTACTGGCAGGTAACCCTTGTTGGTAACCTAACTTTTTACCATCTCCCTGTCTCTTTTACTCCTTTTTACCATTCTCCTGTTCTCCCTTCCTCTGTATTCTTCTCATTCTGCTATCTAAAACAATGATTCTCAACTGCAGGTGATTTTGACCCCCAAGAGACATTTGAAAATGACTATAGAAATTTTTGGTTGTCACAGTGAGGGGCCACTACTGGAATCTAGTAGGTCGAAACCAAGGATGCTGCTAAACATATCACAGTGCACAGGAAAGACTCCCACAATAAGGAATTATCCAGTCCCAAATGTCATGCGGCTAAGAATCCTGAGGGTTGAGAAATTCTTAGCTAGAGAACTTGGCTGTAGCCAATTCTATTCCCAAATACAGTTCTAGGCTTATCCAAATTTCTTCCATCCTCCTTAGAAAGTGGCTATAGTTTAAAATAGCATGTTTTTATTTCAGTTTTCCTAACGAGATCCAGATCACACATCATTTCCTCTTGCAGCCTTCCCTGATCCTCCTTTTCACTCCTCCTTCTGAGCTTTCACACCACCATTCTATTCGTTCATTTTCTCAGACCATAGCTGCTTAGCAGTATAGACCATTCTCTATTAGTCCCGCCAGTATATACCCTGGCATAGAATATGCATTTAATAATGTTTGTGGAATTGAATTCTATGTTCTTAGAGAAGCTCCCCCAATCTCAGCACCAAGACTCACAGAATGTTGCATTGGCAGTAGACGGCAACCATAATTCCTGTTAAGAGAGAAGGCACACATGCCATGGGAATGACTATATGACAATGCAAGATATGTCCTTAGTTGAAAAGACCACTCACTGGTCCTCTTACTAAAGAAGTCCAAAGATGACTAAGCACAGCTATCAGAAGTACCGCTGTCAACAGAGACTATCTACCAGACGAGATTGTTGCCATTCCAATTTTCAGTGACGGCATCACAGCTTACAATTTGCATTGCAATCAGGACTATTTTAAAGAAGGAGGTGTAACAGCCTATCTAAATATTGCCAAAGCATACATAAATGCCCATTTTTCTTGACTGAGTAGTGATAAGTGGTACAATTATTTTAGAATTAGCATTAATTTTCCAAAGCTTTGTGAGCAGTTCATGAAGTAATGGATTTCAAATGGTAACTTCTAGATAAACAATCAGTTAGTAAAATAGAAAAAAGGAATTATGCCTACATATAAAGAAGAGCACTTATTTAAAAAATTTTTTAAAAATTGTTAAAACATCTCTAATCAACCATTTTGATCTCATCTACCAAATACTGTTATATTAACCCATCCAACCATGATATGTGTAAGCATAACTGAAATATTATGAAAATATTTTATATATTTAAAAAAAAACAGTGACAATCAACCTTTGATGCTTTCTAAAGATAGATACTTCATCATTTTGCTTATTTAAAAACAAAAAATAGATTGCAATCAAGATGGCGGAGAAATATGGAGACCCTCAGCTTGTCCCCTCCCTGAAATGCAGCTATATCAGCACCAAACCATTTTGCATACCTAGGAAATTGATTTGAAGATTAATACAACAATCTGCATAACTTGGGCCACAGAAAACTCAGAAGGAGAGGTGAACTGGGGGAGACAAAAGCCATGGAGGGTAGGGATCCATTTTGGGGGAGAAAGGACAGAGAAACAGGGAGAGTGTGGTGCATCAGGAGAGTGCAGGAAAAACACACACCCCTCCCCGAAAGTAGCTGGAGAGAGAGAGAGAGAGAGAGAGAGAGAGTGAAAACACTCGCAGGGGACTGAACAATAAATCTGTTCCCCCAAACCACTGATGGGAAGAAAGGAGAGGGGTTCAATACTATCAGGATTCTATAAATAGTGGAGCACAGAGTCTGAAGTTCCAGAAAACCCAGGAGCAGGCAGTGGGGTCTGATGGGTCCATGTGCCACAGAGGGAGAAGCAGTTACCCTACTTGGAGAGCATTTGGTAGAGGCCATATGGCCTCCCCAGATGCAAAGGTCCCAGTGGACTCCACTGGAATTGGGATTTGGAATTGAGGCAAAGACACCTGAGTGCTGTGAAACCTGTCACTGGCAATGTGTGTTGTGATTTGCCATAATCTCTGAATCTCTGCCACTGCCCAACCACAGGAACATTTTCTGGGGCAAGCCAGCACTTGCCATTTCTCAGCACGACCCTCCCCCAGAGAGTTGGTGCAGGTTCAAGCTGCAGGGTCTCTGAAGTGTGAGATTTTGAAACACAACCCCCCATCTGAGATACTCTGGAGCAAGGTGCCACCAGCAAGCAGATGGCTTGGACATGGACAGGGTAGAGGTGGAGAATGGACAGAGGCCTAAGACAAACGAGGGGTGCTTGATCACGGGTCGGTGAGAGCATGGAATTCCTGTGTCAGAGTCTAGGAAGATGGGTGAAGCCACTTCCACCCCTCCTGTGCATACACATGCACACACTGATCCACCTGGCCAGTAGGCTAAGCAACACCACCTAGTGGAGAACAGAGCCATTATACCAAGTCCCGCACTACTGTGCTCTCCAAGCGCATCACCTAGAAGACCAGCAGAAGTCCTTCCCCTGCTTAGTGCTTCATAGTTTCAGTTCTAGGGGAAACTGGATATAAGTTCATTAAGGTTTTATTCTGTTTGCTGGTTCATTTATTAGTTCGTTTCTTTGCCTCTGTTTTTGTTTAAATTGCTTTTTTTTTCTTTTCTTTTTCTTGGATACAGAAAGAGAAATGTTTTTTCTTTTCTTTTTTTAATTTTTTATATTTTACTTTATTTTCTATTTTTTAAATTTTTATTCTATTTCATTTTATTTCATATTATTCTATTTTTTTGTACTATCTTTTTTAATTTTGAATTTTTTCTTAGCTTTTTTCTTTTCTTTCACTTTTTTCTCTATTCTATCAAGCTTCTTTCAACAAGAAGACCAAAACACACCTAGGATCTACCTTCCTTTATTTGATTTTTTGTTTTGTCTTTAATTTTTTAATTTTGACTTTTTATTTTATTAATTTTTTTCTTCCTCCAAAATGACAAAATGAAGGAATTCACCCCAAAAGAAAGAACAGGAAGAAATGAGATCCTGGGGCTTACTCAACACAGATATAAGGAAGATGTCTAAACTAAAATTTACAGCCATGATAAGAATACTACCTGGGGTTAAAAAAAAAAAAAAAGCATATAATACTTTTCTGAGGAGATAAAAGAAGTAAAATCTAGTCAGGACTAAATTAAAAATGGATGGATGAATGGATGACACAAAAGAAAGGGTGGACAAAGCAGAGCAGTGAATAAGTGATACAGAAGACAAAATTATGAAGAATAATGAAGCAGAAAAAAAGAGGGAAACAAAGGCAAAAGAGTATGACCCAAGACTTAGAGAACTCAGTGACTTATTAAAAAGGAATAACATCCAAATTATAGGAGTCCCAGAAGATGAAGAGAGAGAAAAGGGGGAAGAGGTTTATGTGAGCAAATGGATAAAAAAAACAAGACCCATATATATGCCGCTTACAAGAGACCCATTTTATACCTAAAGACACCTGCATATTAAAAGTAAGGGGGTGAAGAATGATCTGACATGCTAATAGTTGTCAAAAGAAAGCTGGAGTAGCAATACTTACATCGTACAAATCGAATTTTAAAATAAAGAGGGTAACAAGAGATGAATAAGAGTGTTTTTCACAATTAAGGGGTCTATCCACCAAGATCTAACAATTGTAAATATTTATGCCCCAACATGAAGGAACCCAAATATAAAAATCAATTAATCACAAACATAAAGAAACTCATTGATAATATTACCATAATGGTAGGGGACCTCAACACCCCACTTACAGCAATGGACAGATCATCTAAGCAGAAAATCAACAAGGAAACAATGGCTTTGAACAACACACTGAACCGGATAAACTTAACAGATATATTCAGAACATTTCATCCTAAAGCAGCAGAATACACATTCTTCTTAAATGCATATGGAACATTCTCCAGAACAGATCACATACGGGGATACAAATCAGCCCTCAATAATAACCAAGAAATTAAAGAGGAAATTAAGAAGTACACGGAAGCCAATGAAAATGAAAACACGACAGCCCAAAACCTCTGGGATGCAGCAAAGACGTTCATAAGAGGGAAGTATAAAGCAATCCAGGCCTTCCTAAAGAAGGAAGAAAGGTTGCAGATATACAACCTAACCTTATACCTAAAAGACCTGGAAAAAGAACAGCAAATAAAGCCCAAAACAAGCAGAAGAAGGGAAATAATAAAGATTAGAGCAGAAATCAATAACATTGAACTCAAAAAAACAGTAGAACAGATCAATGAAAGCAGGAGCTAATTCTTTGAAAGAATAAACAAAACTGATAACCCCCTCGCCAGAGTAACCAAAAAGAAAAAGGAAAGGATCCAAATAAATAAAATCATGAATGAAAGAGGAGAGATCACAACCAATACTGCAGAAATACAAACAATAAGAGAAGATTAATTATATGCCAACGAATTGGGAAATCTGGAAGAAATAGAAAAATTCCTAGAAATATATAAACTACCAAAACTGAAACAGGAAGAAATAGAAAGTTTGAACAGATCCATAACCAGTAAAGAAACTGAATCAGTAATCAAAAATCTCTCAACAAACAAGAGTCCATGGTCAGATGGCTTTCCAGGGGAATTATACAAAATATTAAAGAAGAGTTAAGAACTACAGACCAATTTCCCCGATGAACATGGATGCAAAAATTCTCAACAAGAAACTAGCCAACCAGATCTAACTATACATTAAAAGAATTATTCACTGTGATGAAGTGGGATTTATTCCTGGGATCCAAGGCTGGTTCAATATCCACAAATCAATCAATGTGATATAGCATATTAGTAAGAGAAAGGATAAGAAGAACATGATACTCTCAATAGATGCTGAAAAAGCACTTGATGAAATACAGCATCCTTTCTTGATAAAAACCTTCAAAAAAGCAGGGACAGAAGGATCACACCTCAAGATCATGGAGGCCATATATGAAAGACCCACTGCTAATATCATCCTCCATGGGGAAAAACTCTCAGCGTTTCCCCTAAGGTCAAGAACAGGACAAGGATGTCCACTCTCACCACTGTTATTCAACTAGTGTTAGAAGTCCTAGCCTCAGCCATCAGACAACACAAAAAAATAAAAGGCATCCAAGTAGGCAAGGAGGAAGTCAATCTTTCCCTCTTTGCAGATGACGTGATACTCTATGTGGAAAACCCAAAAGATACCACCAAAAAACTGCTAGAACTGATACATGAATTCAGCAGAGTCACAGGATATAAAATCGATGTACAGAATTCGGTTGCATTTCTATATACCAATCATGAAGCAGTAGAAAGAGAAATCAATAGATCCCATTTATAATTATACCAAAAACCATAAAATACCTAAGAATAAACCTAACAAAAGAGATGGAAAATGTATACACTGGAAACTAAAGAAAATTGATGAAAGAAATTGAAGAAGCCGGAAAACAATGGAAAAACATTCCATGCTCATGGATTGGAAGAACAAATATTGTTAAAATCTTGATACTACCCAAAGAAATCTACATATTCAATGCAATCTCTACCAAAGTAACATCAGCATTCTTCACAGAGGTAAAACCAACAATCCGAAAATTTGCATGGAACCAGAAAAGGCTCCAAATAGCCAAAGCAATCCTGAAAAAGAAAAACAAAGCTGGAAGCATCATAATTCGGGACTTCCAACTGTATTACAAAGCTGTAATCATCAAGACAGTATGGTACTGGCACAAAAACAGACACATAGATCAATGGACTAGAATAGAGAACCCAGAAATGGACCCACAAACTTATGGCCAACTCATCTTTGACAAAGCAGGAAAGAATATCGAATAGAAAAAAGACAGTCTCCTCAGCAAATGCTGTTAGGAAAACTGGACAGTGACAAGCAGAATAATGAACCTGGACCACTTTCTTACACCATACACAAAAATAAACTCAAAATGGATGAAAGACCTAAATGTAAGACAGGAAGCCATCAAAATCCTCAAGAAGAAAACAGGCAACAACCTCTTTGACGTAGCAACTTCTTACTTGACATGTCTCCAGAAGCCAGGGGAACAAAAGCAAAAATGAACTATTTGGACCTGGTCGAGATAAAAAGCTTCTGCATAGCAAAAGAAACAATCAGCAAAACTTAAAGGCAACCGATGGAATGGGAGAAGATATTTGCCAATGACATATCAGATAAAGGGTTAGTATCCAAAATCTTTAAAGGACTTCTCAAATTCAACACCCAAAAAACAAATAATCCAGTGAAAAAATAGGCAAAAGACATGAATAGACATTTTTCCAAGGAAGAAATCCAGATGGCTAACAGACAAATTAAAAAATGATCAACATCACTCATCATCAGGGAAATACAAATCAAAACCACAATGAGATACCACCTCACACCTGTCAGAATGGCTAAAATTAACAACTCAGGCAACAACAGATGTTGATGAAGATGGGGAGAAAGAGGAACACTTTTGCACTGGTGGTGGGAATACAAACTGGTACAGCCACTCTGGAAAAACAGTATGGAGGTTTCTCAAAAAATTAAAAATAGGGGGCGCCTGGGTGGCTCAGTCAATTAAGCGTCCGACTTCGGCTCAGGTCATGATCTTGTGGTTCATGAGTTCGAGCCCTGCATCAGGCTCTGTGCTGAGAGCTCAAAGCCTGGAGCCTGCTTCAGATTCTGTGTCTCCCCCTCTTTCTGCCCCTCCCCCACTCACACACTCTCTCTCTCTCTCTCTCTCTCTCTCTCTCTCAAAAATAAACATTAAAAAAATAAAATAAAATAAAATAAAAATAAAAATAGAACTATCCTATGACCCAGCAATTGCACTACTAGGTATTTAATCAAAGAATATAGGGGAGAGGACAAGATGGCGGAAGAGCAGGGAGCTCTGTAATCCGCGCACGCCCGTATGGATTGAACTGAGAAGGACTGAAGGGATGAAACTTGGATTTGCAAGTGGGGGAAAGAAGAAACAGACGCCAGAAAGAAGACAACCTCAAAGATGCCTGAGTGAGTGACTGTGATCTGGGAAATTAGGGGACGGGCGGGTCCCAGTGGTAAAGGGGAAAGGAGCCC
>CM053559.1:77037642-77082002 GCA_028646485.1 Cryptoprocta ferox
TGTGGGGAAGAGCACTGGGTGTTATATGGAAACCAACCTGACAATAAACTATAAAAAAAAAAAAAAAAGAATATAGGAGTGTTGTTTCAAAGGGCATGTGCACCCCAATGTTTATAGCAGCACTACCAACAATAGCCAAATTATGGAAAGAGACCAAATATCCATTGACAGATGAATGTATAAAGAAGATGTGGTATATATATATACAATGGAATATTATCTGGCAATCAAAAAGAATAAAATCTTGCCATTTGCAGCAATGTGGATGGAACCAGAGTGTATTATGCTAAGCGAAATAAGTCAGTCAGAGAAAGACAAATATCATATGATTTCACTCATGTGGAATTTAAGATACAAAGCAGATAAAAATAAGGAAGGGAAGCAAAAATAATATAAAAACAGCAAGGGAGACAAACCATAATAGACTCTTAAATACAGGGAACAAACAGGGTTGACAGAGGGGTGTTAGGTGGGGCAATGGGCTAAATGGGCAAGGGGCATTAAGGAGGACACTTGGGATGTGCACTGGATATTATAAGTGATGAATCATTAAATTCTATTCCTGAAATCATTATTACACCACATGTTAACTAAATTGGATTTAAATAATAATAAATAAATAAATAATAAAATTAATTTAAAAATAAAACAAAAATGGGAGCACCTGATTGTCTCAGTTGGTTAAGCATCTGATTCTTGATTTCGGCACAAGTCATGATCTCATGTTTGTAGGACTGAGGCCTGCATCAGGATTCATGCAGATGATGTGGAGCCTGCTTGGAATTCTGTCTCTCCCCCTCTCTCTGCCCCTCCCCTGCTCACACATACATGATCTTTCTCTCTCTCAAAAAATAAATAATAAACTTTAAAATATATAAAAATAAATCAAAAATAGTGAGGAGAAAGAATAAACAGTGGCAGAAACCATCTGGATTTTGCATGACTTCATCCCTGCCAAAGTTAATGTCTTTCTGCTGATTACCTTGTTACTAATTACCCTTTCTCTTGTCTCAGCTTTAGACCATGCCCCTCGAGCAGATCTTGCTTACTTGTAGACCCAAAAGCTATTTCCCCTTCGTCTTTGCTGATAGATTGTTTAGGTAGCACTGACTTCAGAGCCCACTGGCCCCTCCTGAGCCCTGCTGGAAATCTTGGTTTAGTTAGTCTAACTCAATATTTCTCAGTCTTTGTTCCCTCATTGCCCACCTAGAGAACCTTTTGTAGACATTTTTTTTCCTCAAATATTCCCCAACTCCCTCCACATGAAACGTTAATACCACAGATCTACTGTACATCTGTTTATGTACTGTGGCCTTTGGAGACAACAAACCATTGTAACATACAAGATTTTTTTTGTCCCTGTGGTAGGCAGAATAATGGTTCCCCAAATATTTCCATGCCCTAACCTCTAAATTTGTGGATATGTTAGGGTATATGCCAAAGGGGAATTAATGTTGCAGATGGAATTGAGATTGCTGTTTTGCTGAATTTTAGATGGAGAGATTATCTGGGATTATGCTGGTGGCTCCAATATAATCACAGAGTCCTTAAATGGGAAAAGGGGAGGCAAAAGGTCAGAAAAGAGAAAGAGGGGATCATAAAAAAAGACTCAGCTGGTCATTACTGGCTTTGAAGATGGACAGAGGGAGCCATGAACCAAGGAATGCAGGCAACCTCCAGAAGGAGGAAAAGGCAAGAAAACGGATTCTTTCCTAGAGCCTCCAGAAGGAACACAGCCCTGCCCACACCTTAATTATAGCTCAGTGAGACAAGTTTTAAGCTCCTGACCTCCCAAACTATAAGATAGGTCTGTGTTGTTTTTAAGCCACTAAGTTTGGGGTGATTTGTAATAGCACAGAAAACTAAACCCCTCCACAACCCAAACTGGTTTTTGTCCCAATGGTGGCAATGCTGCCACCACTGAAAAGGCATGATCTAATTCTATCATTGTATTTCTATTTCCCTACATAAGTACCAGATTAGAAAGAGGCATGTGACAGAATTTTGGCCAAAAAGCCATGATAGGAAGACTTCTGGAGGTTTCTGGGAAAGGTTTTTTTGCTCTTGAAAAAAAAATAAAAGGAGGTATCCCTAATTTCCCTTTGTTTCTATATAGATGTTGTTATTTACATGAAATACCTTGACCTGTTACAATGAGACAATGAGGACAGAAGGAAGAAGAGAAAGCCCACATATTAAGGATAGTAGAGTAGAAAAATGGAAAGAAGCTAAATCTTCCCTACAGTCACTGGGCATTGACATAACAAACCCTGGAATTGACCTACCTCCTGCCTTCTTGTTAGGTAAGAAGACAAATGCACTTATTATTTAAGCCAACTTTGGATTTGGTCCAATGCCTGCTATCAAAAGGAGCCTTTCTTCCCTTTAACAGAAATGAACTCAGCATGTAAAACAAAACACCCACCAGTAGGTATCCCCTCATTTGCTAAAATTTAATATGGACAACAGAAATATTTAAAGTAAAAGATCACTTCAGTCTGAGATATAAGAATGAAATGCTAATTAAAGACATTGGGAGACAGTTAAAAATCCCTTGAACAGCACAGAAAGTCCTTTTGGAGCTGAACTTTGCCCATATTCCCAGCCTATTCTCTCATTTACCTATCTCCCCAGCCCCCATCCTGAACTCCTGAAGCCCAGTCACACTGAACAACTTGCCAGTGCAAATACATGCCTCTCAATCCCTATGCAATTGAATGGTCCCTAGAGCCCTTTTTACCTGGCTAATACCTTCCCATTCTTCATAATTCAACTCATATTGGCTTCATGGAACCAATCCTGGCATCACCTCTGCCCAGACAGAATTAATCATTCACAATCTTACTTTATCTATGTTCCCACAGAGTCCCAGGCACTTCTTCATCTGCATTTTTCAAATTGTTAGAACTGCTGTAATTGCTTGAACCAATATCTGACTGTCCCCTTGCTAACTGGGGCTCTGAAAACAAAAACCCACAGCATTCATATGCAATACTTGTGCCTAGTACTGTGCCTGGGACAGAATGGGAGGGAGGAGGGATGAGGAAAGAGGGTGGGAAGATGAATATGAATGAGAGAGCATGGTTCTACAGCTTGGATGAGACATCAAAAATGAAGATACAATTTGGGGAGTCATCTGCACACAGATAATAGCTGAAAGTGAAAACTTGGACAAGACTGCCAAGAACAGATCCTTCAGAAACATTTACCATTGGGATAGGGAGAGGTGAAGGTGTCAGGAGGGAGTTCTGTGCGCTGTTAAAGGAGCCATTTTCCAGACGAAGAAGGGATTGGCATTGGTGGGTGATGCAAAGGGGTCAAGAAGGAAGGGAGCTGAGTAAAGGCCTTGGACTTGGCCTCTGAGAGATAACGTCCAGAAACGTAATTTCACTAGAATGAGTAGAGAAGAGGACAAATGGCAGGGAATTAAAGTCAGAGTAGGGGCACCTGGGTAGCTCAGTCAATTAAACTAACTCTGACTCTTAATTTCGGCTCAGGTCATGATCTCATGGTTTGTTCATGAGTTTGAGACCCACATCAGGCTCTGCACTGATAGCACAGAGCCTGCTTGGGATTCTCTATCTCCCTCTCTGCCCTTCCTCTTCCATCCCCGACCTCAAAAATAAATAAATAAACTTTAAAGTGAGAGTAAATATTGAATTGGTGTGCCCATGGTGAGCACACACTGTGTGTGCAAGTGTTTAACCAGAAACAGAAAAGAAAAAAAAATAACTCTTTGCTTTTTTTGTTCCATACTCATATAGGCTGATAGGCCTGAGAACATTTTTATTTAATTTAAAAAAATACTAATGCCTTTATACATTTTGGTCCATTCAGGAATAAGCCCTTTAAGGATTTTACCAAATGAGCTGTCAGGTGCCTATCCTGCCTATCCTGTCTACACAAAGGAGAATATAAAATATAGTCCTCTCTAAATTGGGCTGGCTTGGCAGCCGGGAGATTAGCTACATGGTCTGGTTTCAGGGGTGGGACCCTTGCTCCCAGGAGAAAGGTCACTAGACAGGAGACAAGACACCTGAGTCCCAGTACTAAATTTTCCACTAACTCATTCTATGGCCTTACTAAGTCATTCATCTCTCTGGGCCTCAGTTTCTCCCTTTTGAATCTGCTATGGTTCTCTGATCTTACTCATCGGTACCAGGAAATAATTCAACCATTCAATGAATATTTACCTATTAGTTCAATGCACAAAGCATTAAGCTAAGAGGCTAATTCTTCTAATGGAAAATTCTGATCCCTATTATCACATAAATCCCTCCTGGGAAAGGTAACAATCTGAGCTGTTATTATCATTAACACTAATGTGGAAATGTTTCCTCGATTGTAATAATAATGGCAAACATTTAAGAGCTTACTGCATGCTAGACCCTCAGTTTAAAACTTTACATGGATTATCTTTTTTAATAATCACAAAAACCATAAGGTTTTTGTTGTCCTCAGTTTACAGATAAGGCAAGTGAGTCTTGGAGAAGTCACTTGCCTAATATCATCACACAGTGGTATCACTGAGCAACTGCCAGACCAATGGCCTCAAAGCCTCTTGTATTAGAGTTCTTAAGAGAAACAAAATCAATAGGATTTGCAGATAGACAGGTAGGTAGGTAGGCAGGCAGGCAGGAAGGCAGGTAGATAAACATTTATTTTAAGGAACTGGCTTATGCAATTATGGAAGCCAGCAAGTCCAAATTCTACAGGGCCAGCAGGCTGGATACCCACAGAAAAGCTGCCAATGGTGCAGTTCAAGTCTGAAGACTACTGCAGAACCCCCTCTAGCTCGGGGGAAGCCCGTCTTTTGTTCCATTCAGGACTTCAGCTGATTGGATGAGGTCTACCCACATTATGGAAAGCTATCTGCTTTACTCATATCCACTGACTTAAATGTTAATCCCACCAAAAACACACCTGTAGAAACATCCAGAGTAATGTTTGACCATATATCTGGGCACCATGGCCTAACCAAGGTGATACATAAAATTGGCCATCATATCTGTGCATTTACCAAAGTGAGTTATTCAATAATGTTTTTAAAAACATTACTCTAAAACATTTCCTTTTGTTTTTCTCATTTTAGTTAACAATTATCCACATAACTGTTAGAAGTTTGAGAGTTATCTCTGAATCTTTCTTCTCTCTCACTCTGTACATCCAATTGCTTGTAAAAACCTACTGATTCTACTTCCTAACAGTACTCCTATTTGTCACCTCACCTCCCTCCTTGCTACTACAACCTTATTTAAAGCCTTGTCACTTGTTGCCTGGACTATTACAATAACCTACTAACTCATCTTGCTGCCTACAGATGGATTGGGTCTCTCTGTCCATCTTTCAACCTGCTGTCAGAGGGGCCTCCCTAAAACACAAATCTGGCCATGTTGCTGCCCTGTTTTAAATCCTTCAGTGGCACTATCTCCTTGGTTTGGTAAACAAGTCTCTTACAATCTGTTCTGATTTATTTTCCAGTCTTATCTCCTGTCATCCACCCATAAACCCCCATACTCCTTACACACTACTTTGCAAAATCATTTGCACTTCCTTAAAATTGCCAAATTCTTTCCTGGTTCTACACTTTTGCAAATGCTGTTTCCGTCTGCTTCAAATGCCAGCCCCTTTTATACACAAATCAGTTCAAACATCATCATTTTATCAAAGGGTTTCCCAAGATCTATGGGCAAAATAAAGTACTTTCATATATGTCCTCCCAGAGCCTCAATATAGAATTTGCCAACCACTAAAAGTCACTCGTCCTCTAGAATATAAATCCCTAGAAGACAGTGTTGTGTTCTGTTCGTGTTGGTAACCTCCACACCTAACAACACAGTACCTGGATATATGAGACCAGTTACATTATAAAAGTATTGGGAGTCCCTAGTCGAAATATGACCTTCTACAGATCACATTTGTGGTCCCCTCACCTCCTAGTGAAAAAAAAGTGCCTATAATCTCATAATGTAATACAGAATTTAAAAATCACTGAAGGTATCTAGATGCAGCAAGTAGCCCTTTGTACCTTGGAAAGGATTGCATTTTGTTTCTTTAGGGAGTTAAAAAAAAATGTTTCCCAACCTCCAAGGAGAGTCAGTATCCAATAAATAAATGATTCCCAGAACAATGAAAATGTACAGAGCTAGTCTGGGCTGCACTTGCAAATATAAGGATCCTCAGAAAAACAGGGTATGGGGTAGATCCTTTTAAAGAGATAGGCTGAACTGTGGTCTTCTTACTGTCTCCAACAAGTATGTACTGGAGCACTTGAACTGTCGGAGTAAACTGGGGAATTTAGGTATACTCTAGACCATGTTAGATATGATACACGTGAAACCACCAGTTGCCTACATTATAGAGTAGATAGCTTTATAGTTCTCTGTAATCATAAAGCCACTGATAATCTGAGAACATGAAGTTATAATAAGCCTTAGATTCTGTAAGTCATTAAAATAAAGCAATGACATAGCTGTGTCACATTTACAGAAAGGACGAGAAGGTACTTGTTCAGGAAAACAGCCAATTCTGAGGGCATTAAGTGTTTTTGTCCCATCACTAACATCCACCCGTCCTGGTTCCTGTTTAGGAATCGCTGTTACTGAAGGCTAGTGAAGGAAACACCACAGTTTCAATGACAATGACATTCAGACACTGAATGTTTCAAAGTAAGAACAGTGTAACAAGTCTTTATTACCACAAACATGGAAATGATATGAGATAAAACAATGCATATCAAGAATGTTGGGAAATCAGAAACATAAATCCCATTGATGGACCAGGTTCTTCTTGATCATAAAATTGAAGTGAGGAAAAAACAAAGGTACATATGCCAGAGGAAGCGAATTAAACTTTATTTTTATAAGTGAGAATTCCAGCACAATCTTGTGTGTTTATCAATGGAAATCTTTAACTCTATGAAGCACATATTGCTTGAAATGTTAATGTCTGTCCCCCTGGTCTCCATCTATGCATGTAGATGCCCTCTTCCTTCAGTACCCAGCCCAATGCGCCCCCTCCATAAGACCCTCCGGTAACATTCCTGATTGGAAGCAATCATCTCATCCTCTGCACTTACACAGCTCATGACCTGTATCTCTCTCCAGAAAACATTTTTCTCTCATCTTGGCTCTAACTTTTGGACTCTTACCTCATATCACACCCATTTCTGTGTCCCTCCTCAGTTCCTGTCCCAGTGCCTTACCCACAGCCAGTGCACAATACATCTTATCCAATGTGACCAAGGGACATCTCCTGTTGTGGCATATAAAAAAGATACCAGAATTTCCTGTTCCACCTTCATTAATCAAGTCCTACCTCCAGCTTTTTGTTTACAAGCAAGGGAGAGAAAAGCTGAACTCACAAGTTCATGCTGCTGAGACCAAGGCCCAAAGCATATGGTGGCCCATGTGGAGGGCTCTATACAAAAGCCAGGGAGAAAACCAAGGTTTCTCCAAGGAAAAAAAAATAGGGAAAAGAGGAAAAAACACCATCAATTAAAGGCAGTTACTATAGCCATCCCACGCCAGAAATACCTCTGCTGGTGCTTTATTAACCACTCCAAGATGTCAAAGCTGGGGCACAGGGAGAAAAGGTACAGAAGGGCAGCAGCCCCACTCCCTTCTCTACTATAGGTGTCTAGCCTAAAGCAGTCACAAGCTGTGGGAGGGGAGAAACTTTCAGTTTGGCTGAATTTCAAAGTTTTATTCCATTGGATGGGACATTTTAATAACTGAAATGAGACTTTTCACATATTTAGAAGGGACTAGAGAATTAACAGTATGAGGCCAAGATACCCTCTAAAGGGGAGTGCAGGAGGAACTAGACCATCACATCTAAATAACTAGTAGGAAGAAGAAAAATAAGGAAGTTGGTAAAAATAAAGAAGTTGCAATTTTAAAACAAACAAGTGCATAATGGATCATATTCAATATGCCAATTATATTCACATGTTTTAAGTAAGATCTCAATAATAGGGTTTTCCCAGAGTACCTTTCTCTCCTCAAGACTCATAGAATACAAAAGACTTCCATACTTCTTGACAATCCCACAGAAAATTCCATTTTTTATGAAGAAACTAAAAAGTCATTGATTTAGAAACCATAAAAAGAACTAAAATATCTTCTTACAGCCAGACAAAATGTTCTAGTTCTTTCTAACTGACCCCAGCTCCTCTGATTTCTGTCCAATTAGTTGGTGTTCACAACTGGCCCATAGCTGAGAGGCACTATTAGGGCAGCTCTCTTGCTATTATATGATCTGTGCTACTTTCACAGACTATAATCCATTAGTGATAGTGGTGAGCAGTCTGTATCTTGCCACAGACAACTTCTGGGTAGGTAGACATGACTCCCATCAATGAGCGTGGCACCCCTGGGTTAATCCTTTGGTTCCCAATACAATAGAACCAAGAGAGGCAGGACAAAATGCATATCTTTTTTCAAAGTAGAGGAGAACACCTCAACAGAAGCCTTTTCTTGTCCTTGACGCTGTCTTGTTGGTTGTCATTTAGATGGAGGCCAAACCTACTACTGACAAATATTATGATTCATGGTTACATTTAAGTCCTATTTTTCAGGCAAATTTTAGCTACTGTAATTTAATTTAACATTTGTTGATAGAGTTTTATCATGCCCCAGGCACTGATGAATCAGACCAGGTTGCTGATTCCCCTGAGAAGGTCACAGTCTAGGTGGGAGGCAGAGATGTCAACAGACTGGCACTACACAGTGTGTGCAGTGAACATCTGTGTGATTCACTTGCCTGGCAGCCTTTTCTCCTTGTTCTAGGAGAGCACCTCGATTTAGCTTTGAGGAATGGCCCCCAGCCTCTGGCTTTGACCATATGTTTCAAGTGGGGCTTATCCCACCTTCCTCTCCCCAGCTTCAGATGGGCATGTGACTCATGTCTGGCCAAAGTGAATAGTGCCTTCCTAGACTACAGTGGTTGCTAGAGTGATGTACTATAACCCAACATGGTGGGGTCAAGCCTGACCTCTGCTGGAACTAATGTATACCATTTCCACTAACATTGCCAGAATGGATTGAACGGTATCCTCCCAGAAAATATGTCCATCTGGAACTTAGGATGTGGCCTTATTTGGATTAAGGATCCTTTCATATCTAATTAATAAAGGAAACTCAAGATGAGATCATTATGGATTAAAGTGAGCTCTATATCCAATGACAAGTATTCTTATAAGAAATAGAAAAGAAGATATAAACATACGGAGAGAACAGCAATGTAACAATGGAGACAAAGATTACAGTTATGTAGCCACAAGCCAAAGGAATGCCAAGAATTGCTGGCAGCCACCAAAAGCTTGGAGAGAGGCATGGAATGGATTATCCCTCAGAGCCTCCAGAAGGAGCCAACTCTGCCAACACCTTGATATTCAACTTCTGGCTCCACAGTTGTAGGAGAATAAATTTGTTGTTTTAAGCCATATAGTTTGTGGTAATTTGTTAAGGCAGCTCTAGGAAACTAATACAGTTTCTAAGCTGGCAGTATGTAAGCCTACAGCTGCTGGTGGCCATCTTCCCACCACGTGGAAGAAACCTGAGGATAAAGCCAACACACAAGAAAGCAGAGCCCAGAGCTGGAACTCATTCCTGTTGATTTCATTTTAAAATGTGAAGCTAAGCCTACCTGAAGTCAGATTTACTCCTAGACTTTTTAAGTTTCCGAACCCCAAATTCCCTCATTGATTTAAGTTTGAGTCCAGACTGAGAATGAAATAAATGCTCTCTTCACTAAAGACGTCTACAAAGAAAGGGTTGCAATCTCAGAAAAGAGCTCAACTAACATTACCTAAGGGAATCCAGGAAGGCTTCCCTAAGTGTCATTAATGTTGGGTCTTAAAGAATGAAAATAGCTCCAGGCAGACACTGGGGATGCAGCATTTCCAGAAAATAGGAGAGAATCCACACAGGCACATTAGAAAATGTTCAGGTCATAAGGTGTGGCATGGAACACAGTGAGTGAGGGGAGAGGGAATGAATGGTAAGAAATTAGTCTGTTTGAAGAGCGTTGTCTCTTTGTTCTCCCTGCAGCTCGGCAAGGCAAAGACAGAAGATGTAACTACATAAACCAAAGTCTGCAACCTCAAAAAAGAAATAGCAAGTGGTAGTAAAAAGAACATGAACTTTGGAGTCAGAGAACCCTGGGTTTATATCCTGTGCTACCACTTACTAATTAGGTTATGTGTGGCTATTACACACTTTTTTGAGCATTGGTTTTCCCATCTATAAAATATGAATAATATATGCCTTGTGGAATAGTGAAAATTCAATTAAATGACAAGTAAAGTAATCACTAATAATTGTTAGTTCCCTCTCCTTTCAATGAATTATCTAAGGAGAGTCTTGGATTTGGGGACAATAAGAAGGGGTGGAGGCAGTGTGCAAGAGAGGCTCCACTTTCCATTGATGCTTTATTGAGATTTTGGTAAGCAAATATTCACATTTAATAGATATGATGCATGTTGGAATTTGCAAATTAAAAGTCATTAGGTCAAATCATCATTTTGTATACTTTAAATGAAAGATGCACTAAACCTAATTTTTAAAGACCAATGTGTCAAATCACCCATTACTATGACCCTTGACTATGTGTTTACAGAATCACCACTGCATTACAAGAGCATAAAAATGTTCGGAAAACTGCATAATGATTAATGAGTCTTAAAATGAATCAGTAATACGAGTAAAAGAGCAACAAGAAATACGAATTAAGAGGAAAATGTTTGAAACTATTAACAAGAACACTCTAAATTTCAAGTCCTACTAGCATTCAGGAAAAATAGCAATAAAGATCTCTAAATGGATTTTGTTTTCTTTAAAAAAAAAGATAATAGCAACCTTAGGGACACTTACCTCTGTTCTTTTTCACTTAAGTATTAGTTAAAGTAAAATTTTGTCAGGAAATAATTCACTTGACTTCCCACTCCAAAAACATCATTTTAAGGAAGTCACATGGTCATTTGGGACGCCCATCCCAATCTCAGGTCTCCAGGACACACCCCAAATACTGGCCAACATATCTTAAAGGACTTTTGTTTCAATGGCTTAATTCCCTATAGCAGCAAGTCACCTCATTCCCTCCCAGGCCTGGGACTTCAACTCTACTGGTACCTAAGCCAATTCACACATGTCCCTGCCTTCACCCCCCCTTTAGTCCAAGCCAACCTTTGGCCTTGCCTGCAATAAATTTCTAATTCATCTGGCTTCTGTCTTGCCCTGCAATCCAATTTCTACACATGATCCCCTTAAAATGTCAATTATACTATACCGCTTTCCAAATCATACCTTCAAAGGTTTTCTAATGCTTGAGAATAAAATCCACATATCCTTCCATGGTCTCCAAAACCAGTCAACCATACCTTTCACTCATGTTTATCTCATGAGCTGCTACTCTTTTTCTGCTGGGTTCTAGCTACACCAGCTTCCCAGATAACTCACAAATAAACTGTAAATGTGCATTTGTTTCTTTCTTAATAAGATGCAATTTATAATTATTATCTTGAATTTATAATTATTAGCTTGTTTACTGGTTTTCTTTTAAGATCAATCTCCTTACTAGAATCTAAGCTCCTTAAGAAGGGCTTAGATATGATATGTGAATTCCCAGCACCTAGCATAGTCCTTGGAACCTCATATTGGCTCCAATCATTTGCAAAATGAATCACGAATAAACAAGCTCCCCAGGGCCCAAAGTCATGGTTCTAAATACCAGAAGTCATATTTAGGACATCTTACAATCATAAATCATGCCACACACTTACATACCTAGAATACTCAAAGGCAATTGAAAGAGGAGTAATACATTCAACATATTCTGATGTTGCATTCACCCTATTTGTCACACCTCACAGAACTCTGGGCCTTAACTTTGCCCTACCAGAACCACTGTCTGGTTCTTGTTCTCAGAATCAAATTTATCAATCTTGGCACCAGACCTGCTGTCATTTACCTAAGCTACTACTTCTGTTTTCCAACTTAAAATTGGCCTTGAACTCTGACTTCCTAGTTCTCCTTCCTTCCCATGAAACTTCCTATTGTTGACCTATCCTTGGCCCCCAGACTCCAAGTCTCCCAAGTGCCAGGAGGTAAGATGTGATACTGAATCCTGACCTTGGGGAGGGCCCATCCCCTTCCATGTGGACTGCTAGCCTATCCATCTACCCATGTCCTCCAAACTACCTCCTTCCTGATATCCTGTCACAAGGATACACTCATCTGCCATGTGCTCATGTATCTACTCATTCAACAAGCATTCTCAGAGTATCTTCTAGACTCTGTAACTGTAATACTATACAAGGACAAATAAGGTATGCTCTCTACCTCTGAATGAAGACAAATAAGTAACTGAAATACAAAGTGGTATGATATCTATCTGTAAGGTATCTAGAAACTGACCAAGTGTTCATAGTTGCCCACTTCTCACCTTCTACTTCATCTTGACAAAAGGCCAATCTTCTCTCCTTCCTACACACCCCTGAGCTCTGTCTGCCCCTAAATCTGAGCAATCACTGAAAAATGGAACATGTCCCCTCATTAGCTTCCCCTGGGAATCGGCTGACCACAGCAGGACCTTTTCCTATCAGACCTCACTGGTCATTTCTCCTTTTCTTGCCCAAACTTCCCTTTAAAATTTTTCATTAAGCTTTTGCTTATTCCTCTCTACCCTGTAAAAGCAAAGACTTTTTCCACTTTGAATTTTTCATGTTCGCTGATTTCTGAAATAGGGGTATTCTCTATTGCAATAGCCTTTCTTCTGAAGTGTCACCTTATCTATGTCTGGATTCATTTTTATTTCACAGAACACAGAGAAGAGAACCCAAACTTTACAGGGAGGAGGAGAGGGATATCAGAGAAGACTTCCAGGAAAGAATCTGAGAACATTATCAGAACAAGGAAACATTAACCACACCAATGTAGGGGAAGGCAGGAATCCCAAGCATGTCACACAGCAGGAAGTTCACATTACTCATCTGGAACCATACATTCTGCATGCCTGAATGGCATTCACCTTACTTGCATTCAGTGTTACTCCAGAACATCTGTCCCCAGTGAACAGGCCTATCTCCTTCCAGGTCTATCCCTCTTCCTACCCATACAAACATACACCTGTGTGTTTTTTCCTTCAAACACATGTCCCTTCCCTCCCAGCATGCAATGGAAACCTAAGAACACTGAATGGATCTAGTTATTGATATGACAGACCCAGGCTCCTGCTCAGCATTTTCATGGACATCTCAGGCATCTCACACTGCTTTTGGATTATGCTGAGTTCCCAGAGCCTAGAGATAGGAGACTAAAAGGACATGAGAAATGTAAAGATAGTAAACTTGACCAGAAATCCTACAAAGGCAGGAACAAGGTCTGTCTGGTCCAGTGCCATATCCCTAACCTCCTAGAACAGGGCCCACACACATAGTAGGTGCCCAAATCTTTATTGAATAAATTGTCACATGAGTTCACATAAATAGTTCCATCCTATGTAGGATTCCTTCTGGCAATAGCATCATGCATCATTTTGAAAGGGAACACAGTGGTTGCCCTTCACGATATCAAACATAAAAAGCTGGCAATGTACTCTGTACGTCCCACTTTCCCTTAATAGTCCATTATGCACATGCCAGCCATGATACATGACGCAAATGTGGCCCCAGAGTCATATGGCCCTGAGTACCACATCCTTGAAAGTGTATCTGAACTGCTGCAAGAGGCTTTTTCCCTCTCTCTCTCTCTCTCTCTCTCTCTCTCTCTCTCATCGCCACAATGCCAGAAGATATGTTTAAATCATTACTTAAAATTCCTTTCCTGACCAAGCCTCTTCCAGAGCTGTTAACAAGAAACAAAATATGCTGACTTGAGTTTTACTTTCTCTCCTTTCCCCTGCCTTCCCCTTGTGGGGCCCCCAGTGAGTCATGAAATGGCTCTGGTCAGGTAACATTGAAAGAAGCGAGAAAGAAGCCCAGTATCTGTCAAACATGCAGATGTTAGAGAACAAAGACTGTGCAGCAGAGTTTTGCCAAGGGACACAACCCTGAAATGATTGGCACCTATTTCAATAAACTATTCATTTCATAGCCTTCTGATTGTACTATTCTTGAGCCATTTATTTTCAAGGAAACCATAATTATTGCTTAGTTGATAAGTTATAAAGTAAACTGGGAAAAACACATTCCTAATTCTCAGGCTAACTCTTTCAGGCCTTCAAAAATGACATAAATGGATTCTGATGTTGTTTCATTTCTGCAGAAGGGTGTTTTTATATTATGTTCTTCTATCGACACAGTAAAGTATAAATTGCCTCTTAAAGCTCCCATCTAGTGCTGGAGTTTCCAAGAAGAATGTCTTTAATGAGAAAATGACTTTGGAAAAGGGAATAAAAAAATGTGATTTTGTTAGGGCTAGGCAAAGGAGGAGATGCACACTCTTGTTATGACTTGGACATTCAGTTTTGAGGCATGCAGAGACCAGCTGGCAAGGACAAGGGGAAACAAGGCTAGCTAACCTGGTTATGGAAGCTGATGCCTCAGGAGAAACTGAGAAATCAGCTTAGCTAACCTGGTTATGGAAGCTGATGCCTCAGGAGAAACTGAGTAGTTTAAAGCCCAATATCCATCCAAAGGACCAGGACAAATGTGGGCTCAATTCAGAAAGAACTCCATAAATTCAGCAGCCATCATTGGTTTTATGGATTGAATTGTGTCTCCCAATTTTCATTTATTTTCACTGTAGGTGTAATTAAATAAGGATCATTGCAAATGTGGTTAAGATGAGATCATAATCATATAAGGTCATCCATATGAAGTCATATTGGATTAGAGTAGGCTGCCTAATCCTATACAACTGGCGTCCTTATAGAAAGAGGAAATTTGGACACACACACACACACACACGCACGCACATACACACAGAGTGAATGCCATATGAAGATGAAGGCAAAGATCGGAGTGATATGTCTACATGCTAAGGAACAGTAAAGATTGCTAGCAAACCACTAGCAGCTAGGGGAAAGGGATGGAATGAATACTCCTTTATGATACTCCAAAGGATACCTTGATCTAGGACTTCTAGCCTCCAGACCAGGAGACAATAGATTGATGTTGTTTAAGCCACCCAGTCTGTTTAACTTTGTTACAGGAGTTGACAGGGAGTTGGCAGTGTGTCATGACCCAAACCTCAGAGTCCAAAGTCTGGGGCAGAGCCCTAGTCCCAGGGATCCAGAGTGTGAATCAAGGATAGGACAACACTATAAGTTTGCAGTGACCCAGAGACAGGCTCAGGGCTTACCGCAGGACCACCAGCAGGGTCCATCATGGCCAAAACATTACAAAGTCTGGATATTTGCATGCTGAGGCTGAGGACAAACTGCCGGCCCTTCAGTTCAGACTCAGGAACCAAACAAAAATGAAACTGCTACCAAGGGCATAGGTGCTGCCAGGTAGGAGAGATCGGAGAGAAGAAGGGCTAGCAGGAGAAGGCAAGCCATACACTGTCAGTGGATACATCTGAGTAATCATCAGTAGACCAAGAAATAAAAATTGTCAAAAACTACATGCGTTTTATACATATTAAACATTTCACAAATACACACAATATTCATTACAAAGTTGGTATCACAGTCTACATTCAATTTTTTGTGCTGCCTCTTTCTCAGGAAACTATGTTTCTATTGAAGTTATCTAACTTCATTTCACTTCACATCACATGGTGTACTTACTTTCTTGGAGCTTGGGGTCCACAGACTGCCACCCTCCACTGTGTTACACCAGGTCTTTTTGTTACATGAACTGCAGGATGCCCTCTCTTGGGTGCTGTGTTTTTGGACAATGCCTGTAAATGACGCCTCTGTGAAGGCCATGATCACATCCATTGTTTGTTTGCTTCTCTGAGTCCTCTGCTACACAGTGCCGAGCTAAGAAGCAGAAGCCATGATTCATCTCTGTATTCTGAAAGCCTGGCACAAGTGTGACCTGATATAGGATGTGTACACAAGAAATGCAGGCTGAATAGACTAATAATATTTAGGTTGAAAAAGGTAGAGAAATGAGCAGTGTTCCAATGCTGACTGATATTTGATTAATTCATTTATTCAACTATGTGCCAACACTATTCTAGGGAACATATTAGTCAGACCAAAAAATAATAGTAAGATTGGTCACTGCCAGGAGGTAGAAAGCAAGATTCAAGAATAAGGAGTACTGCTGCCTTTAACTAAACACTTATTTGGACCTCACTGTGTCTTCTTATTTGCTCATTGAGCAAAATGGACATAGGCTCAGGGCAATAAGACCACTCCTAGGTCACCTCCTGTTGAGAATGAGTTCCTAAAACAATACAAGCTGACAACTATTGAGCATTTACCACGTGCCACACATTGTTATGATCTCATTCACATCCTGTACGGTTGTTAAACCTATTCCACAGATGAAGAAATTGGGGCACAACAAGATTATATTACCCAAGATCTCACAGCTGAAATGTGAAAAATCTGGAATTAAAACCAAGCTTGAGAGAAGTATTTATTACTCCCTAGTACTGTCTGACCTGAGGAATTAGGGGTAGTCTGTACCAACAAATTATAGGCTTTGGTATTTGCCAATAAGAAAAAATTAAATACTAAGTGGCTTAACAGTATAGAAGCCCCTTATGTTTCCCATATAGGTTACACATTAGCAAAGAAAATGTATAAGCCATTATTGGAAACATCACTGCCTTTCAGTTGCCAGAGCTTGAGCAAGCCTGACCTCTAGGCTCACACAAAACCAACACATCAATGAATCTGGTGACAATGGCCACTCAGTAGGAATTCCTGAAGCATCTGTTATGTGCTAGACCCTCTGCTGGATATGGAGGGTGGGGGCAGGGCAGTCCTTCCGTTGAGAAAAGCACAATTTGGCAGAAGACATACAGAGATATCAGCATTATGGTCAGAGCGCCAAGTGGTACCACAGGGACCCACAGGAGCAAATCACTGAGGAGGAGGCAACAGATTCCAAACTTGTCCTGATATCTCAACCCTTCTAAGTGGGAACTAAACAACCAGACCCAAGCAAAGACAACTGCCATGTGACACAATAATTAATATTGTGACAGGGGTAGCAAGAATAAGACTCAGGGTAGAAGACTTACCACGGTGGTTGTGGAGAACTAATAAAGGAACAGAGAGGAAAAGCTGTCAGGAGCTACACAAAATCCTCCTTTCTTTTACCTTTTTTTTTTTTTTTTAAGTAGGCTCCACACCCATGCAGGATTTGAGTTTACAACCCAGCGATTAAGAATCAACATGGTCTACTAACTGAGCCAGCCAGGCACCCCTTTCTGATCTTCCTGATCTTTCAGGAAGCATATGAATAACCTTGAAGGTAATTAATGAATCAAACCAAGCCCTCTCTGGCTATTTATCCTACACACCAGGCAATACACCTACCACCCTCATAATGTATAGATTTGCCACACATTGGGGAAAAAATCCATATTATCCCCCTTCCTTTCACTAGTAACACCTGATATCAAATAACATGTTAGAGTTTATTAATAACATTCACAAGTATTATATCATTTGATTACCACTGAGAAGAGGGCACCCATTTTTCAGACAAGAAAATTAATCCTCAAAGTCTCATAATTGAAGGAGAGAGATTTAAACAAGTTCTTAACTCCAAGGTGGGTTCTGCTGCATAAAACTGCCAGTGTTTACTAAACACTCAACTACAGCATCAGAACCAGAGGTTTGAAAGCACTTAGTGAATGCTGTTTGCTATTTCACATTAACAGCAGCTGCTGCTACTTAGCAGTTCCTAAGCCCTAAATATTAAGAAAGGCCAGGGTGAAGAACAGCTTTGAAATGATGCTGTATTTGATCAGGTTCTGCAGTAATTGTTAAAATCATATACACTTTCTCTGGATCCCTATAAAGCTTCTGCAGGATCACTGCACCTGCAGTTCCAATTTATAATTTCCTCAGCCCTCCTTTGAAGTTATTCTTGCCAATTACCTGGTGTTAATATTAGTTAAATATGATTTGCAACTTGAAATGTGGTGTTATCAATGGAACTCAGCTGTAGGAATATAAAGTAAAATTTTCAATTGAATTTAAATGTTTCCTTTCATTCATAGTATTTTACAACATTAATACTTTTGTCAAATTGATTTTTTGCCTGCTGGAAGTCATTTTTCCAAAGCAATGAACATCTGAGGGAAAAAAGCTGCTCTTTATGTATTCCTTTCTTTCTGTCATTGAAAATACTTTGTTTTAATCTTGAAGTGAATCCATTTCAGCTGATAGAAACTTGGTTCTTGTTTATAATCCAAGAGGAAAAAATGCTTTCTTTTAAAACACTACTGAGTTAGTTTAAAAATATGATCAGCACTTTTCAATTGTATACTAGGAATGAAGTCTCCCTGAATTTATTGCTTGACCTCTGCCAAAAAATAAATCACTATTGGCAAGTGCCAGTCATTTTATATACAAAAAAAAAGAATTAATTAAATTGGTTTATTGCATTAACATTTCAAACAGATTGTGCCAGTCCAACAACCTCTGCAATCCCTTCCAATTCTGACATTTTAAGATTCCAAACACATGTCAGACAATAGTTGGAAGCTTCCAGCATTTGCAAATTAGAAAAAAAAGTCACGTATGGTAAGAGATTTGACAGAATCAGGTCTATTCTGCCCCTTGTAATGTGTGTCATGACGACTCACAAGCCTGTCACCTTCAATAATCCATTCATAAACATGACTGATTAAAGGAAGGGTGTTGCCATACTGTACAAATCCACAATGAAAAGATATAATGCTTTCACAAATTCCTTTTATCTTCAAAGATAAAGCTTTAGCTTTCTTGCCCCTTATAATGATAGTGGTAGCATTAACATTTATTATCCTGTCTTCATTTTTAAAATAATATAATAAGACAAGTGAAAGCCTGTCTAAAGACTCAAGGAAGTCATTTATGGAGTCACAAGCTGCAACTCCCAGAGGTTATGATAGAAAAAATGTAAGCATATATTCTGAAAGTCTTTGTTACAATATCAATGAAAACATCATGTCAAATAATTAAAATAAGACAAAAATCAAGGACAGTGGTCTTAACAACAGAGGTTGTGTAACAAGGGGGGTGGATTAAGTCTTAACAACCAGCAGCAGTTGAGATATTCCCTTCCCTCAGGCCAAAAGAGCTCAAAGGGGAAAATAAAAATCAATTAGGCCTAAAAGGACCCTCTGGATGTCCATAATTTTCTAAGTGTCACCAAAAGGACAGTACCTTGAAATTACACAGCGGGGAGATTGAACTGCCAGTACACCACTGTACAGGGAGTGCCCTCTGTGATCCTACTGGAAAACTCTTAACTACCCTTCTAGAAGCCTAGGAAAGCCACACTATTAGATCCTACCACCTACCCCATTCTGGAACCCTGAATTATCCATTAGAGCATTCCATCTATCTGAGTAGTTGGGATAGGGAGAGAAATTCTGTATAACATTCCAAAAGGAACTTCTGAACTGGTTTTGTTATGGGCTACTCCATTAACCAATCTACTTAGCACCCCCAACATCCTCATTTCTAACCAACTGCCTCTTCGTCTATCTCCCATTCCTGTCACTGCAAGTTATCTCCCTACGTATACCCGTCTACACTATTATCGCCCTGTTATGGATATTAAATTATGTCTCCCAACAAGATATGATGAAATCCTAAACCCAGTACCTCAGAATGTGAACTGGAATGGAAAGTGAGCTCAGAATTGAAATAGGGTGATCACAAATGCAATTAAGACGAGGTCAAACTGGAGTAGGGTGGATCTTTAATCCAATATGATGGGCATCCTTATAAGAAGATAAGACATAGAGACAGGAACAAGAAAGGGGAAGATCGTGATATGATGATGGAGGCAGATATTGGAGTGATGCCTCTATGAGCCAATGAACAAGGATTACTAGCAAAAACCAGAAGCTACAAGAGGTAAGAAAGGATTCTCCCCTACAGTTTTCAGAAGTAGCATGGCCCTGCTAACATTTTGATTTCAGATTTCTGGTCTCCAGAACTGTGAGACAATACATTCCTGTTGTTTTAAGCCATCTAGTTCATGGTAATTTATTATGGCAGCCCTAGGGAACTAATGCACCCCCCTCTCAAGGACACTCCTTGATTATCTGTCACTGTACCATACATGTTCAGCTATGTCCACTGTGAAAGTTCCTATTCTCATATGAAAATCTGCTCAATATCCTTGAAGTTTTTCTCAAGAATCCCTACCAACTCCCATCATGGAAATCTTCTTCAAAGGAGACTGAGAGTCCCTCAATAGCCACAAACCTATCAAGAGAAGAGAACAGTCAGCCATTCTCTTAGATTTGCTAAGTCTAGGCCATTATTCCCAAACTTTTTTTTCCATTTATACCAATTTTCCCTAGCTTTACTGAGATATAATTGACAAATGAAAATTTTGAAATATGCATATACTGCGAAATAATTACCACAATCAAGCTAATTAACATGTCCATCACTTCATATGGTTACTATTTGTGTGTGTGTGTGTGTGTGTGTGTGTGTGTGGTTAAAACACTTAAGATAAATTCTCTTAGCAAGTATACAAATCAGTATTGTTAACTATACTTACCATTCTATACATTACATCTCCAGAACTTATTCATCCGACACAACTGAAAATCTGTACCCTTTGGCCAATATCTCCCCATTTCTCCTACTCTCCTACCCCTAGTGACCACTATTCTACTCTCTGCTTTTATGAATTTGACTTTTTCAAATTCCACATATAAGTGAGATCAAGCACTGTTTGTCTTTCTGTATCTGGCTATTTCACTTAGCATAATGTCCTCTAAGTTCATCTATGTTGTCCCAAATGGCAAGCTTTCTTTCTTTTTTAAGGCTCAATAATATCCCCCCTTATATATTTTTTTCTTTATCCTTCATACATCAATAGACAACTTAGGTTGTCTCCTTATCTTCGTTATTATGACTAGTGCTACAATGAATATGAGAGTAGATACCTCTTTAAGATACTGATTTCTTTTTTTTTTTTTTCAGATATATACCCAGAAGTAGGATTTTTGGATCATATAGTAGTCCTATTTTTAATTTTGGAGGAACCTCCATATTATTTTCCATAACAACTGCACTAATATACACTCCTACCAATAATGTACGAGGGTTCCCTTTTCTGTGCATCTTTACCAACTCTTGTTATCACATATCTTTATATAAAACTTCTCCCCAAGAGTCTATCTTCAGCCCCCTTCAATCCTCACTCTGCATGCTCTACCTCAGCAACTACCTTTTCCACCTCAATTATAAATGTTGTGAGAGGGTGCCTCACTGGCTTAGTCAGTTAAGTGTCCAACTTTGGCTCAGGTCATGATCTCATGATTCATGAGTTTGGGCCCCGCATTGGGCCCTGTGCTGACAGCTTGGGAGCCTGGAGCCTGCTTTGGATTCTGTGTCTCCCTCTCTCTCTCTGTTCTCCCTCTACTCGTACTCTGTCTCTCTCTCACTCAAAAATAAATAAAGATTAAAAAAATTTGTTTTTGAATGATAAATGTTGTGAGGATGAGCTTTGTGTCTACATCTCAGTTCCTCCCTAAGCTCTAGACAAATGTTCTTTGCTGTTTTTCTTTAAAAAGATATATATTGTACCTATAATTTATTGTATTTATTCCCATCCTATCCTGAATCAACTTTTCCATTTTACTGATTCTTTTCTATTTGTGGCATTTGCATTCTCCCAATTGCCCAGGTTCAGAATTTCAAGTTCAACTTTAATTTTTTTCTCACCCTCAAGCTCTACTTCCAATCAATTGCTAAGTTCCATAGACCCCATGTCACAAATGTCTCCCAGTCTCTTATCTCTTCCATTTCTATTATTACTGCCCTATGTCAAGTCAAGACTGATATTGCACAATTCTCTCAACTGGTCTTCCCATCTTCCACTTCTCATTAATACAATCTTAAATACACATTCTGATAGATTACTCTCTCCTCAGCAGTTTCCTTCATTGTCTAGAAAATGAAGAATAAAATTACCTCTCTATGAGGTAAAATACTCAACTATGTGTCCATGTCAAGCTTTCCAATTTTGTATCCCATACTTCATGATACAAACTATGCTCCAATCAAATTGTGCTATTTGCTGATCTCAAATGTTTTTTGCCTTCCCACCCCCCCACCAAAAAAAAAAATTCTACGGTCAAGAATGCCTTTGGGCTGAGACTATAACAGCTAGGACATGAATGGACTAGTTGTCTTTATTTTATCAAGTAACTCCTGTCACACTCTCCTTAGAAGGATTTTGGCTAGATAAGAGCCATCACAGATGTCTGTGTTCATGACCATCATTCACTCATTTTCTTCATTCTCCAAGATTCACAGATACTTCCCCCATGTCTCAGATTTGTTAAAGTGAAAAATGTTCTAATCAAACCATACAAGAAATTTATCACTAAACAGATTTTCATTTCACTATCATTCCATTATGATCTGTCTGAATTAATCAGATAGGAAACATTGGAGGCCTCAAGTTACACTGAAATTTCTTAGCAATCAGTGTTTCTAAAGAGAGAAATTCAGAACAGTAGAGTAAGGGGAAATTTATAAGAGTTGGGAAAATACCTAATTTTATTAATAGGAAGATACTCCACCAAATGAATTTATACATCTCCTTCTCAGTCAAGAAACTAAGATTTTTAAAAACACACTACTAACATGATGACAGAAATGTCACCAACGTTGTAGTAAGAGAAGCGAATGTTACAGAACTAATGAATTTGCATCGGAGTCATCAGATCATTTCAGAATGGGTTAAGTTGCTACCATTTGCTATTCCCATTAATATCATTGTCATGTAAAAGGTTTAATTTTCAGCTATTTTTGTTCTAGATAAAAATCTTTGTCATTAAAATGAGGGATGATTTTGATATTTAATATATTCCATGGCGTAGTCTAGTGTGGTACTAATTTGGCCTTTTCAGTATTCTGCATATTAATTGACAGTCCAGCCCTCCTTCATTCCCCAGATAAGTGAGCGCTGAAATAGAATGGACAGCCAATCAAGACACAGAATACTGAAAGGATCATCATAGAAGGAATGTGTTGCTGTAATCAGGAGCACACATGAGGCACTAAAATTATTTTCTCCCATACTAATGACTAAGATAGAAACAGGAATAATGAACGCACCATCTGAATCCTTTTATGTGATAGTATTACTAAAGTATAGCAATGCTCCCCAAAAGTAAAAACTAAGTATTTCTTTTTTTAGTCAAAAGAATAAAACTGTGATCTCACTTAACTTTCAGAACAATGCATTTTATCAGATTCTGCAACAACTGGCAAATTATGTCCTGTATTGAATTTTTCATAGCAATCTGTTTCTTGCACAGAAAATGTGACCTGTGGTTGAAGAATATATAGGATCACTGCAAAAAAATATATCATTCCAATACATACTCTATTAGTTTCCTTCTCTTGTAGAATTATCACTCTGGTCATACTGACATCAGCTGCTTAAATAATGCATTAACCCTGCTTCCAGAACTGTTGTTTTCATCTGAGTGGGCATTTCCTCTAAGGATAAACTTGGGATTCTAATCCAAGAAGATAATATAATTTGTCATTATTTAAAGTTCAATTGAATGTTTGAATCATTTTTATAGCAATAGCGACATAATTTAAAATTTCAAAGAGCAAAGATTATGGTATTATGGACACTAACAACAGGTGTGGACAGGTCTCCAAATAAGTCAATTAACCCAATCTGTCCAACAGCACTTTTCTAAATTTTCTGCAATAATACAACAGTGAGACAAATGTTAAACACACTAACTATTGTGTATAATAAACTCTCATGCCCTATTATATGCAGAAAAACAGATCCCAGCCATCTTCACGTCTTTCCAGAGAAACCTTATTCCAATTATATAACTTTAGACTCTGTCCTTGCTAATTCTAGATAAGCCCAAATCACTCCCATGGTTTTTTCCTAAGATGAAGTCTCCAAGGAAGGCAACAAATTATCAATATAATTTCTTCCTTCAAGTTCTCAAAACAGTTACTCAAAAACCACCAGAGACACTTTAATTTTTCCACAAAATATTGTTATTACTCTTACAGAAAAATATGTACATTTTATTCGGTAATTCTCAATAAGAATAATAGTATTTTTAAGTCACAATTTGTTTCCTTTCACCCACAAAGTTATATTGTTGACCAGTCAGCAATCAGGTTTGTGCTCTAAGTTGTTTTTTGTTTTGTTCTGTTTTTTTCACATAATGGAATGGATTTACAACCTCACGGTTAAACATATACATGGTTAAATGCCTACAGAGATTTGGGTAAGCACCTTGAAAAAAGCCCAGGACAGAACTCTTCAGCACCGTGTTCTAACCAAAGTTTTACATAATGCTCTTCATTCCACTGTAAGCTACAGATATAAGGTAAGAATAAAAATGCACAAAGTCAAATATGACAATAAGAATATTGCTGAAGTATAGCCTTGGGGGCTACTTCAGTATTGTTTTAAGATGATTACCAGTCTTAATCCCTCTAGTGTTGGATGTTAAATTCCACTGCCTTTTTTTTTTTAATTTAATGACTTGCTAATGTAAACTTCCATCTAGAACAATCAAATAGTATGTCATTTATCCAAATTTACAGTGGCTCTAATGTGCCAGCAAACTCCCTCGTCAAAATAGACAACTTTAAAAAATGTTCGCCTGAGTCGGGAGCTCTACTTCCTAAATTAGCACCAAAGTGTCACCTTGATAGACCATGAACAACAAAATAATTTATAATAAACCCAACATCCCCTGAGAGTAGACAGCCTAGGCCATGCATCTGTAGGAACTCTAATTATTCTGTACAGATCAGAGAGCACTTGAATATGCTCAGACTTCCACAATCTGTCGCCTCCAAATACAATCATCCGATAAATATATGCTTACCAATCTCCCTTGAGATCTGAGTGAAGGCCTCCACACCACTCTCTCCGTAGTTGCCCTCAGAAGCCAGTGTTGACACATAATTCCACCCCAGTGCTGTGACAATGTCCACCATGGCTTGCGCTTGGTAGGAGTCAGGCGGGACTACCCGAGAGAAGAAGTCATACCTGGTGTTATCACTTAGCTCTGGGGCTGTGGATGCATAGCTGATTTGAGGTATCTGCAAAACAAATGACAGATCATTTCAACCCATGAGGAACCTGTCGAATGATGAGACTAAATAAGAGACACAATAGACTAAATAGCCAAAGCTATATGGTAACCTAGACATATCAGCTGGAAGCCAAAATACAGTTTTGTGACCACCAATTTAATTAGGAAGTATTATATAAATGTCTGTAGGCTCACTTTCTTTTAAAACACATTTCTAAACAGCAAGAATGAATTTAGTTTCCCTTCGGCTTCTGAAGCCAAAGTAAAACATTTGTGCTTTTTGTTGATTCTTTTTTATACCATAAATGATAAGTTCTGGTACAGAAATGAGGCCAAAATGAAGGTATAATACATACACACATCAGAAAAGTCACCTCTGAAATTGTCTTTGGCTTTAGGACATAAAGGTTACATGACCACGAACAGAGAATTTAATAGGAGTTTTTTTTACACTTGATACCATTTCAGTCTTAAGATTATGCTTTTGGAAAATTATTTTAAATATATAGTTTTGCAGGTTTATTCACTATTTATTGATATAATCACTGAATATCATAAAAAGATTTGGGAATAGCCAACTATGTATTTTCTAATAGAAAGATCTTTCCAGTTTCCCACCCAAACAAAATTACAAAACAGGAACCGATACTGTAATTTCTTTAGGAAAAGAGACTGTTTTCTGACATACACGGGTTGAATTGCCAGATTTTCAAAACTAGGAATCCTATATCATTCATCCTAAATTAATTCAAAGTGAGTAAGAAATTAACTACATGCCACAAATCTCCCCCTTAAAAAACTCTAAAAATATAACATTTACTCATGAATCCAAGTGAGAACTTTTATTCTACCAATGAAAAATGCTAGGATAGAAAAGCACACGGATGCTAAGGAAGCACAGTGGAAGGACATTCAGGCACAGATGATGCAAGAAATCTGACAAACAAGCAGGGAAGGACATTTTAGCCACAGGGAACTACATGTCCAGAGGAAAAGAGTCAAGATTCCAGGAATTGCAGCCTTTCACATGGTGGGAAAGCAGGATAGCAACAGAGGAACATCAAGAAATAAAACTGCAAAGCCAGACAAATAAAGGGCTAGTCAGATATGACAAAAAATGTGGATTTTATCACAAAGGCATGGGGAAGCACAGAATGACTGTAACTAAGGCAGTGGCAGCAGAATCAGATTTTTGTTTTAGAAAGTTCACCTGGCAACAGTGGAGAGAGTGGTAGCCCCCAAACTTCAGTGTACACTTAGGTAGTCACATTCCCAAAAATTCTGACTTGGTATGTCTACAGGTTTAGAAATCTGCATTTTAGTATGCTTTCCAGCACAATCTACACTGTGCTTAGAGATAAATTAAAGGAAACCCATGCTCAATGCAGGACAACCAGTTAGAAACTATGTAAGTAGGAAAAAAGTATGAAAACTGAACTCAGGCAATGATGGAGAAGAGTGGGGGAAGGGAAAGGTGTAGAACCTATAAGTATCTAAAAAAACAAGGGAAAGTGTAGGTCAAGAGGAGAAATATGGAATGACTCTTAGTTCCATGGCTTTGGTAAAACCAGGCAGATGTGGTTTGTTATTTACCAAGCTACACAGAAGAAGAGGAGATTCGGAAGACAAAAATGATGAGTTTAATTTTTTATTTGTTTCCTTGATTTCTCCTAGGATATGAATGAAAGCAACTAAATTATAGGCAATGTTGAGAATACGGAGCTCAAGAGTATTCAGGACTGGAGGTAAAGAATGGTGGGGGTGTAGTGAAGGAGGTAGTGAAAGCCATGGGGGTGCATGTGAACACCCAACAAAAATGTGAAGAGTGAAAGAAGGGCAATTTGGAAACATGAGCTATGCAACAGCACATCTCACCACTCCTCTGCTGCCACACTGTAGTGTGAAAGTTCAGAGGTCAAAATAACTCCAAGGTGCCCTAATTCAGGTTGTTTGGTTAAGGACCCAGGTTTGACTGGTACATAAAACAATGAACTGTGCTATCCATCAGATCCTGCAATTAATGTGAGTGCTCAGATGTCAAAAAGGCTGCAGTTCCATCTTTCCACATAGGGTTGCATAGTCTGGAATCTGTCACCTACCACACTCTGGTCAGATAATTCCCAGTCCACATGGAGGTTTTCACTCTTCTCTTAACATCCTTGTAAAGCCCTCAACATTGAATAACCTTTCATAGGTCTAGAGAGTTCTACTCCATATTGATGGCCAGTAAAGTGAAACTAAACTTTCCAAAATGTAAAAACCTCAGATACCCAGGGAGCAGTTAGAACAATGTGCTTGGAGCTCTCCAGGGTGCTGCAAGATCCAATCAGCTTCTGTGTAACCTGTATCTATCTATATTGACTATAACAATGATTTAGTCTATTTAACTCTCAATTCTGCCCGATCCTGTTCAGGTGGGATCATGTTAACTTGCTTATTAACATTGTGGGACCATAAAAACCAGTCTGATCTGCCTTCCTTCTGTCCCTTTGCTAGGTACACTGGCCCTATCTTGGCAACTGTTCCCTTGATTAGACTTTGCACCTTAGTAGTACATGACTACTTGCAAGGACATCCCTTCAAATCTCAAACCACACACCAAATCTAGGGCCTTTTCACCTTTTATTGCCTGCTTCTAAATAACCTGGGAAAGAGACAATGAATGACTCAGTGAGATCTACCTTTTTCTGAATAAAACTTTCGCAAAGATCAGGAGCATGTACATTTCTATGTTCTAATGAGAGATATTCAGCAGCCTGATTTTCATTTTGGAAGGAATTCTGTGCTTGTGTGAGTGGTGTGTGTGTGTGTGTGTGTGTGTGTGTGTGTGTGTGTGTGTGTAGAGAAGGAGAAGGAGGAAGAGATAGGGGAGCATTCTATAGCAAATTCTATATACCATTTCCTTGTCCTATTTGGGTATATAATAATCCTCCCACTTCCTCAGCTACTCAGAATCCAGCAGAAAATATCTTACACAACCCCAACCCAGCCTATAATAATGAACCACCCCTTTCTAAAAATGAGCACAAAGTGTGAAAATTGTGTGTTTGAAACCAAAACTAATTATCTCAAATTACTACCTTCAGTCACTCACTTTCAGGGCTGTTTAATTAGCAGTCAGCATCATGTTTAGGATTAATTAAACAGGTGTAAAGGGTATATAAAATAAAAATGCAGATAGAAAATGGTTGTTTGAATAATTAGGTAAAGGACTTTTTCCCCAAAGTCTTGAGGAGTTTTCTCTTTGCAGATCAACATGTGGAAAAGTGCATGTTTGATTTTCCATTTGTTCAATTTTGGCTATGTTGCAGTCTACAATAATAGACATCAGGATATACTGATCATATTTTAAGGCAGCCTTTCAAGTTGTCATGAAGTCACATCTCATTTTAATTTTATTGTGGTTGACCACTAAGCATTGGCTCATTAAGCATTTTAATTTCTGTACATTATCCTCAAATTAACCCCCTACTGGCAACTGAAGTGGGAACTTCTTAAAAAACATGGAATGTTTCTTTTTATTTTCCCTACACTAAATCTATCCTAACTAATTCCTTCACCCTGAAGTTTCATCTACTAGAAACAACAACAGTAAAAATGTGGTGGGTGAGAGACAGAAGTACAGAGATAAATGAGAAACAAAATAAGGAGAATGTACCAAGAAAACAGGGTGTTAGGGAAAGCATTCTGCATCTGCCCATTCTTTGGAAGAAGTACATCCTTCATGAGCCTCTGTTAACTCTCATTTACCCATTCAAAACATACTATCCAAATTCTTCTGGATCACCAAGCCCTGATATCAGACTCTGTCCTATCCTCCTTCCCAACCTCTTATCTTCCCTGTCATTCCCTGATAGTGTCTGGTCCCTCTATCGCCCATTCTGCCCAAATGCAATATCCAGCTCAAAAGTCACCTCTTCCCTGGGAAGCTTTTGCTATTCTCTCAGGCAGAACTGTCTTTGGCTGCTCCTTACTCCCATAGCCTCCATCATATGACAATAGAACCATGGCTGTGTGCTGGCTCCGAAGCCTCCCATGGACAAACTCTCTATTGATTTATTTGGTATCCCTAGTATCGGACAGAGCAAATGCTTAACAAATGTTTGGAGACAATTAATTAATTAAACTATGGCGGAATTTTGATGCAGACTCTTCCCCACGGCCTTCTACCCTGAATCCCACCAAAATATTGGATAGGCTATTCTCCATTTGTCCTTCTTGTTCCTTCTGCTTCCTGCTATATGTCCTAGGAATCTGCTCTGTGACTATCTCACTTGAGCTCCCTCACCTCAGGCTTCGATCTAAGTATGGTCATTGGGAGACACCAACAGAGATGGGAGGGCAGGAGACAGAAGTGAGAGTGTTGATTCCCCCAATTCCTTCCCCCACCGATTTGGTGTTTCTCTACCTAAACCCTCATCTACAGCTAAAGCTCTTGAAAAGTTTTAGTGACCATTCCCTACCTTGCCCCTTCAGATCTTCCCAGTGTTGCTAGTTCCTGACTACTTCCTATCCAGTGTTGTATCTTTTAACTGTGCCCACAACTTATAAATAGTACTCTTATTAACCTTTCTTCCATGACCTCTTGAGTATGCCAGAAGTCTAATACACCCACTCTTCCAGGTCTCTGTAGAAGAGACATCCACTCTCATGCTTTCCCACCCTCATCCCTGCCCTAACCTCTCAGCTCTTCTCCATCCATTGTCCCTTCCAGCCTTCTCTACCACTGTCCTTACATAATTATTTCCTTTCTCTTTCAGTGCCTTATCACATGAAATTGCATCACTTGAAAACACCTATCATTTTGCTTTTTATATTTATTTTCCTTGCATTGAGTTTTCATAAGAATATGATGCACGTAAATTAGGGCCATATTTCCATTACCCAAATAAAGGATATTTAGGGCAATTAATTGCACAACTCAAGATTGGTTTGTTAGAAAGATTGGTTTGGTTAGGAAAAAAAACTCTTCTTTTTCCACTATAATTTCACTTGAGCCCACAAAAGAAAACATTCCTGGAGCACCTGAGTGGCTGAGTCAGTTAAGCATCTGACTTCAACTCAGGTCATGATTCATGGTTTGTGAGTTCAAGCCCTGCATCGGACTCATTACCATCACAACACAGCCCGCTTCAGATTCTCTGTCTCCATTTCTCTCTGCCCTTCTCCCACTCACATCTGTACTCTCTCTCTCTCAAAAACAAATAAACATTTAAAAGAAGAAGAGGAGGAGGGGGAGGGGGAGGGGGAGGAGAAGGAGAGATTCCTACCCCTAACCTCACCTTTGGAGAACTATAAAATCCATATTTCTACCTAGATCTCTACCTCTTACTTACTCTTCCCAAAGGAGAGAGAGGACAGAACAAGAGGTCAGATTCTACACTTATGGGGCAAGGGCCATTAACAGGCTCTGCCTTCATTCTCTGACCTGCCCACACGCATCCCAGGCTTCTTTTCTCTGTATGGCAAGGAGACCAGGCTAGGCCTCCCTTCCTAGGGAAGAAGCCCACCCCTCTTCTCCATATTCCACTGACAACCAGGTGTGCAGTGGGATGGTAGACCCAAAGCCCATGTCACTAGTTAATAAGATTTCAAGTTTTCTGTGCAGGCAGAAATTAGTCCTAAGGTTGAGATGTAGTATGGAAGTAGGAGGCATCATTTTAGCCTCAAGTCCACACTAAATGCTTTCCAGTCCAGTTCTTAACAGACAGCCATGTGTCTGAGGAAGTTATGTGATGTTTGCCCAACTATTAATAAAACTAATTACTTGGTCCATATTTAGCTAGTCATTCTACGAATCTTGGACTTATAAACACTAAGAGAGGCCAAAATTGTGACTTAGAACTCAAGGAAACAAAAGTTCTACTTTAGAAAAAAGAAATTCAGTTACAGCCTCTTGGATATTTTAACAAAAATAAACAAATATATATGGAAAGTACATATTTTAAATGAAAGTTAGCAGAGATTTTTGTTTTCTCATGACTGTTCTCTTTTTATAGACAGAACCGCAGATTTTTGTCTAGGACTTGGCCACTCAGAAGACTACATTTTCCCAGCCTTCTTTGCTGTGATCATTAGCAGTGGTGAGGGTAACTTTTGAAAAACGCTCTTGCAGGAAAAAGGCATGTCTTTCTCATGCACCTCCCTCTTTCTTGTTGGCCAGAATTTGGACAGGACCTCTAACGTTCAATTAGCCATTTCAAATCATGCTTCAGTGATGGTGAAGCAAAAAGCCACACCTCTTGGAGTGCCTGGTTGGCCAGTCAGTTAAACATCCAAGCATCCAACTCTTGATTTAGGCTCGAGTCATGATCTCACATATAGAGCCCTTGTAGAGTGGGGAGCCTGCTTGGGATTCTCTCTCTCCTCCCTCCCCCTCCACCCCACCTCTGCCTCCATTCCCTTCCATTTTCAAAATTAATATTGTCAAAAAGCCACACCCTAGTCCAAGCCATTACAATATCTGGATTCCTAAAACCACCTGACTATTTTTCCTGCTTCCTTTCTTCCCCTTCTTAAATCTAATCTACACCAGTAATGAAACTGATCTTTAAAAAAATCATATAATATCAAAATCCTGCTCAGAGTCCTTCAATTTTTTCCCCATGGCTCTTATAATAAAACCTAAACTTCTTAGTACAGAATCCTTGTAGATTTAGCATCTGACATCTTTCCCCTCGCTCACCTGATCCAGCCACAGTAGCTTCCTTTCTGTTCCCTGACCCAACCAAGCCCTTTTTCTTTCCAAACTTCCTGTTTATTGCTCCATATGCTTTTCCCAAGTTTATCCAGGCTTTTCTCATCATTTAGCCTTAGTTCCAATGTCTCATACTCAAACAGACCTCCCTTGACCTTCCACTTTTATGGTGATCTCTCCACCTTCATTAGTACCTCACTACCCTATTTATTTCCTTCATTACACTGATCACAACTTGTGTTAATTTGTGTATACTGTTTCCTCTACTAAAATGTAGATTCTGCAGGGCTTTTCTTTGTGTTGTTTACAACTGTAACATGAGCTTCTGTCACATAGTAGAAGTTCAATAAACATATAATGAAAAAAAATCAACCCATCCAATCAAGGACCTCTTTTATTATTTTTCTCCATGCACTGTGATTTTGAAAGATTTTTCTATAAAACTATTTAAGTAAAATTTCACCCATTTCCCATTTTCTTTATTACTTAAAGATCTATTCATTTGCTAAAACTTCTGATCAGCATGAGATATCTGTTGTTACCAAGCTGAGGTGATAAAATTTCAGTTCAAATCAACTAAGTGCCATTACAGCTGTGGCTGTGCAGGCTCATCATAGGCATACTATTGCCACCAAGCTTTTTGAAATGCTGAAAATGGCCATGAAAATTTCCTAACTATCTTGACTAACACTTCAATCTGTCATTAAAGAAGCATAAAAATTACACTTCTAATGAAGGACCAAAGTCAGAGATTTTAAAATCATTTACCCTTTCTTACTTATCTTCATCTGTAAGATGGATATTCTAGACAGGGCTATGAATGCTTCTATTTCCCTTAAATAGACTGTGTCTCTCCCTGCTGTCATCACTGAATCTGTACATGACTGAGAGGGTAAGGTAGGGTATCGCTGAGATGCAAAGTGGCTGAGGAACTTTTAGACAACATAAATACTCATTCATGGTCCAAGAAGCTTACAATTCCACTCTAGCTCTCTTTTCCCATTGTTCACATATCAAAATACGTGGATTAGCATAAAACTTGCCTTGTCTATTCAAAACACTATGAACCCTGCATCTATATCTCTCAGTTTCTGGTTTGTCAAAGATCCCTGAGGGCCAAGACACCCCCAACAAGACTAGCAATGAGCCACCTGAAGCACAGTTCAGAGGAAGTCCCTCAGAATCCTGGTAAATTTATGTCTTCCTATAAGACACTTATATACATCTAAAACAGGTTTGTAGACAGAAGACAATGTAATACCTGAGTCACACACATCTTTACCATCAATTCCTGCCAAAAAGGTTTTTGTTCTTGTTTATCTCTACAGACAGACCTTGTCCATTGATTATAGAACTTAATAGTAGAGGTTAGTGGGGTGGGTTCCTGATGCTGTTCAATCGTATCATTGGTTTTCTCCAGTGAAAGATCAGCTTGAAGCTATGCTCTTTCCTCAGGTGGTAGTGCTTGTCTGAGCACTTCTTCAGTGATGCTGGCCTTAGCAACCCCAGTCATCACTATGATAGCTTCCTGCCACCTGGTCTTGGGATGGATTTATTGTTGTTACAGAACCAGGTCCAGGGAAGTATAATGATTACAACCATTTAACTTTGTCATTTCAGATGTGACTACTTTGCTGGTATTAAAACCAGTAGCTCCTTGTGACAAAACATGAGTATATAATCAGAAATCACATAAAAAATAAGAAGTTGAAGCTAGAAGTCAATGTCAAGCATTGACCCTCCCCTCCTCACACTGTCCTGAGCTGTCTTGCTCCTCTCAGCTTCACAAAAATGAATAAGAAGGGGGAAAAGGAAAAAAGAAAAGTAGAGCCAAAGAGTAGAATAATAAGAGTGATGACCATGCTGTTTGCTTCCCAAAACATGAAAAAGTACTATTCCTCTCCCAAACCAAGACCCACTGAAAGCAATCCTGCCTGCATAGTAGACAGATAGTAATCTTCCTATTTGTATAAGTTAGTGCCAAATGTGAAATTCAGTTCCTGGCTTTCTTCTCAGTTGAATTCCCACAGTCAATTTAGAGAAGGACACAAACTTTTGTGTTTTCATACACAGTGGAGCTTAGCAAAAGAAAAGGAAAGGAAGTCTATTGAAACAGGAAATTGTGGAGGCCATGGAGAGAGAGAGAGAGAGAAAGACAAGGAAAGAGATTTCACTGTACTCTATTTTCATCCTTCTCCCCCAATATCAGCTCTTCCAGAATAAGCAGACTCTATCTACACACCCACACTGAGAGGGCCTGTGGTTAATTAACATAGTTGAGTATAGCATGCTGCTGGTAGATTTAAGGTCACAAGCTTAATTCCATTATGGGCCAGGATGTAGACTGTACCCCTCATCAGAATCTTCCTCCTCACAAGTGTACAGCACCAATAACAAAACCAACCAGAGAGAGGAGAGACAAAGTCAATTCATTCTCAGTCCTAGATAAATAATTCAAAGATGGCTTGCTACTGATGTGAATCTGAAATTTCAGAGGCAAATATGAAGAGCTAGCCATAGGCAGCACACTTTCTTCAAAACAAAAAGAGTACATTTTTATACATATGTATACTTGAAAGTATTACACTTACAAAGTCATTTCCTGGTTTCAGATAATCCATTTGGATATTCTAACTAATTGTAATTGGGTACATTTATCTCTCCACTTTTTCAAAAGTATTTTCTGAGTCAGGGAAGTGACACACTCAAATTGAGGTAACTCCAGGAGGGTTCATAAAGGGACTATTTTCAAGGCAGGGGCAGTATATGGGCAATGGCAATTAATGTAATAATCCAGTAAAAGTCAGAAGGCACCAGTTGCTACCTCTGGGCCCTATGAGCTAGAAAAAGGAGTGTTAGAGAAACCAGGAGGAGTCAGGAATGAAAGTCATCTGGAGAAAAACAGTGGCTTCCCTGGGGAGACACAGCCAGTCCCTGATAACTCCACAGAAAGAGATTCAAAAGAATTATATCCTGACCTCCTGCTGGCTCTCTTCTTGACCAAACTCACTGAAAATCAAGGGGTAACCTGTTGATGTTGTTTGATAGAATTTTCTCCCAAGACAGTGAACAGAAGGCAAAAGAGAGAAAGAAGGTGAATATGAGGGGCAAGCAGATGTTGTCCATGCCAGGTATCATTCATCATTGATCATTAAACACTTTAAATAAATTTATGTACAACTGTGCAGATTTCCAGCTTTCTAGGTTATATTGTTTTTTTTATAACTTGATGATTTCAAATACTTCGAGCAGAACATCTATACTAAGACATTTTGGTTTGCCTATTATAAATTCCAACCCTAAAACTAGCCAGTTAAGTTAGAATTTCTTTTGAAAAATAAGTGGGACCACCTCGGTGATTCAGTCAGTTCGGTGTCCCACTCTTGATTTCGGCTCAGGTCATGATCTCACAGTTCCTGAGTTTGAGCTCCACATTGGGTTCTGCACCGACAGTGCGGAGTCTACTTAGGATTCTCTCTCTCTCTCTCTCTCTCCCTCCCTCTCTGCCCCTCCCTGCTCATACTCTCTCTCTCAAAAATAAATAAATAGGGGCGCCTGGGTGGCTCAGTCGGTTAAGCGGCCGACTTTGGCTCAGGTCACGATCTCACGGTTTGTAGGTTCAAACCGCGCATCAGGCTCTGTGCTGACAGTTCAGAGCCTGGAGCCTGCTTCAGATTCTGTGTGTGTGTGTGTGTGTCTCTCTCTGACCCTCCCCCGCTCATGCTCTGTTTCTCTGTCTCAAAAATATATAAAACATTTAAAAAAATGTTTTAAATAAACTTTAAAAAAAGATGGTAAAAGAAAAAGAAGTAATGCCTTGTTTGAAAAAGAATTGTAATGATGTTAATCAAAGTGGTAATGACACTTGACTTCTAACCTGTTTATTTAAAATGAAAGACAAGCAATCCGTGAACATGAAAGAATTTACATATAAACAACCATAATTATACCCTATAAGATTAATAAACTTTTTCTACATCTGCTAATTACATTTTACAATGAGAAGGCACAGTAGCTCCTAAGGGAAAGAGTTATTATAATCTATCAAGTCACTAAAAGTGTGGGAATTTTTAAGCCTAACTACCCTACATATAGTCACCCAAAAGTTCTAATAGCAAGTTGGATTTAAAACCTTCACTTTTTAAGGAAGGGACTTTAATATTCCAACTAGTTCTACAGTTCCTTTAATTTATGGCTTCCCCTGACCTTCAGTTTCTCCTTATTCAAAAAACAAGTGAACCCTATTTTTTTCTAATTTCCATACATTTCAGCACACTGTAATTTCTAGAAAATGATAACCAGTATATATGCAAAGTTGCAAATTAAAAAGGTTAATTCAGTACACACACTTTTTCTGATTAGTGGTTAAATTAAATATAATGTCTTTTTAATGGTTGCTTTCTGATTAGTCCATTCAACAAACTAGCTCCCACTATGTGCCAGACACCATGACAGGCTCTGGGTATAGGGCAGTAAACAACACATGGTACTTCCACCCCCACGAAGCATATGGTCAGATGAAAAAGACAGGCTTTCAAGAAACAATCACCCAAATAAAGCATTTAACAGCAACTGTAATGAGCACTGTGAATGAGAAGTACAGGCTGCAAAGAGTAACGGGGTAACTCATCTGCTCTGAGGGAAACTGGGAAGGTTTCCCTGAGGAAATGCCATTAAGCTGACACATGAAAAGTGAGGGAGAAAAGGAAAGTAACACTGAACACCAGCCACAGATTGTCTCTCACTTCAGCCTTCTTTCAGATGTATAAACCACCCAATTTGTATGAGTGAGGAGGAGGGGCAGTTGACTGACAGGTACTTCATTTTAGAAACTTACCGCAGGCTGAATAATACTGTAACAAAGACCACTACTCCCCATGTTTTTTACACATACTACTTTCAACCAGTATATGCATAATTTGGGTTCTTATATCAGAACTATTTAAGAAAAAAACTATGTAATTATTAGCAGGAAACTGCATTATGTTCTCATAGATCCTGAGGTTTATAAGGGTCAGGAATGAATAAACAAAGTAATAGATGGGAGATGAAAGAATGGATAAATCCAGCACAATCTAAGCCCATAGGGAAAACAAACAACTTTAAGGGAAGGGCCCAGGAAAAAATAAATGCATACTTTATATTAGTTATAAGCTCTAATATTTGTTTCGTTTAGAAAAAAAATAAGTGATTGAAAAGTCAAAGAAACACTTCATTTTTACTCAGGCAGTGAAGGCTTTGGGATAGGATTTCAAAAGACATGAGAAGTAGTTTAGAAATAACCCAGGAGGAGAATAATTTGGGCTTTTTTTTTCTTACAAGATAATATACATTTTCAGCACCTCTCAGGAGGAGGAAAAAGAAATAAATGGATCTGTCCACCTCTGAAAAGTCTGCTCAGTGACCCAGCATCCCAGGGAACAAGGAGAATGTTATTCCCTGATTTCATTATATCTTACTACTACTGCCATGATTCCACTGTATTCCAGAGTAAAAGATACCTTCTCAGAAAAGTTTTTAAGCAGTTTGAGATTTCAAAATGAAATGTATCTCTAAGTATCCTTTTTAAACAAAAGGTAGAGAAAACTTCTCAATCAGTTCCTTAGGACAGTAAAAATTTTTGTAGAGGTTTTTTTATATGAGTATGACAATTGATCAATTATGATTTGTTACATTAGAAAAACCAGAATGATGCCATGGCACGTTCTTAGCTTCATTTGCTAAATCACTTAAAAATTTAACTCTCCCACCCCTTCGTTCCTATCACTGCTGACTTCAAGCTATCACCTAGCATTTAATTTTCCTCTTCTGCTGATTTCCTTGCTATGCAATCACCACTGTGGTTCAATTTTTCCCTCAAGCATGTCAACAGTAAAACATTAAAAAAATAAAAAGTTAGTAATTATAACCAACAAATTGAAGTCAAAAACCTTAAGCTGGCAAATATTCCATTTAGACTGGGATTTTATCACTCAATAATATATGATTTGAATTCTGAAAAAAATGTAGAATGTTGATTATGACATTTGTCTGTGCAAATAAGTTTCCCAGTAGACAATTTCTTGTATTATCAGTGATTACCCACATTCATTGATATCAAGTTTTCAACTGATAATTTATCCCCCAGTTGGCATTCAAGTGCTGATTCTGAACACCAAATACCACCAGAAATTTTCATTTCCTTTATGCTGTCTAAGCTGGTCAACTCAGTACGTCAGAAGAGGGTGCAAATGAGGTTAAAGGTCTAAATTATTGCTCCATTTACATAGGGAAAAAAACCTACCACATTCCAAAGTCCAAAGAGTTGATTTCATAAATGGCCATCATTGGATAATAGCAAATAGATGAAAGAACATAAATGACTCATATTCTATTATTCCACTACATATTGGAGAATGTGCCAAGCACATGTTCCTCTGCCAAGCAATATCATTATCATCTTAGTATCCAAAGGGCAACACATTAAGTTTCCCCAAAGTATACTGATTCGCCCTTTTCTTTACCATCTCTGCCCCATCCACAAAATGTTTTTGAGGAGGCTAGCTTACAGACCTCCTTTACGTGTCATATCCCATCTGCACACTTAACTAATGAAACTCTGCGCATGTGCATGTATGCACCCACACCTATACATGTGTATGTGTTTGGCTGGTTTTGCCAACAACTATTTAACCTGTTGTGTTGGCCAAGAACTTGCTAAGTGTTCTATCCCAATTTTAGAGATAAGAAAACTGAGATCTGAAGAAGTTAAGTAACTTGCCTGAGGCTGTATAATTTGTAAATGGTAGAATGGGATTCAAACCTAGGCAGTGTGAATCTTGGTTCATCTTCTGAACACCTCTACCCTCTACTACCTCAGGTCTATTTTAAAATGTTGATTCTTCAGTAGTTTTGCTTTCCATGACTGCTCAAGTTCCTAAAAATGCAACCACAGCTTTCTGTTCTCACCCCTTCTGGTCACATACACAACTCTTTCAGGGCCTCAGGTCATGACTCAGCTAGAGTTTGGACATGACCAACCATCACCATGTATGGCATCATAGTGAAAAGGAAATACTAACATTTGCTATCAGTAAATATGATCTCCCTCCTTTGGTTTCTTTCAGTTGCTATAGTCCCTTAGGTAGAGGGGTCCTCCTAGCCCAATTAGGTACCAGCAAATTGGCCAGAGATGATGTGGGCACATCTAGAGTTTGAGCAGTTTGGACCACAGTCATCCAAATCCACAAGGGCAGTCAGGACCAAAGGGAGTAGTTAAGGCCCAAAGGCAGAGAAAACATGTGCAAAACAACAGAGGGTGGTTAGCAGAGGTGGAAATCAGGAAAGGTAGAAGACCGAAGGGTATTCCAGGAAGAGAGAACAGTATTTGATGGAAACAAACATATGAAAGAATATGCTTAGGAAAAGCAAACAATTCAGTGGTCTTTGTACAAGGTGCTCATGAGCCCAGTTTGTCCGGTTTTCTGTTTGTTCAGTTTTTGCTTGGTTTTTGTTTTCATTCCAACAAGCATTCGTTAAGTACCTACTATTTGCCAATATTGTTACTTGGCTTCTAAGAAAAATCACTCTCCCAAATCTCTATCTCCTTTGTTGGCTATTATTCCTTTGTTTCTTCCTTTAAATGTTAGTCTTCTTTAGAATAGGGCATATCCTCTCTTCTCCTTTCACTTCACACCCACTCCAAATCTATACATTCAGTATAAATCTCTTTTCTGAGCTCCAGACCCATGTCCTTGATGTTTCTTGAGTGTCCAACTGGTATGTCAAAACATGTCCAAAACTTCTCACATCTTTACCAGCATAAACTGGAAGCCAACTGGTACACCAAAGATCTTAAACCAAGTCAATCAGTCTGGCTCCAAATTTATGTAAGTGCTACATACTTTATTGTATCTAACAATTTCTAACTACAGAGTACTGAGTGTTTTCCTCCTACAGCATACAAGGCATGACTTTGATATGCCTTGTCTGGCACTCATCTTTCCTGTGTGTTTCAGTCGTCACCTTAGCCACCATTAAGGAAGACTGTTTAAAAAATAAATTTAATTTATTGTCCTAAAAAAAATTAATTAATTAATTAATTAAGGTCCTAATTTCCCTAAGAGGAAAAAAATACCCATGTGCTCTGGTATGAAAGATATATCCACATTGCAAAAGGTTGATTTGCCATCATTGACTATAGTATCTGTAGTCAATGAAGTTTTCTCTACAATCTTGCTGCTCAGTGCTGTCAGCAAACCCACAGCACGGCATCACCTGGGATCTGCTTAGGAATGCAGAACCGCAGGCCCCACCCCAGACCTACTGAATGAGAATCTGCATTTTAACAAGATCTCCAGGTGGTTTGTGTGCACAATAAAGTTGGAGAAGCACTGCTCTAATCTAAAGCACTGAATGTGTACTCAGGAGCCCAGTTATTTTCTTTTGAAATTTTTCCATATCATACTCAAAGGGATTTAAATGCATTCATTGCAAGAATTATTTTGGTAGATCTTGATGCTATCATCATGAGGAGATATAAAAGCTCCCTCTAAGATCACTTCATGAAGAAGTTAGTGCGTTGAACATGATGTTCACTTACCCTAAGGTGAACAACATCTAACAAGCTAGAAATGTCATTTCAAAATATCCCACTATTCAAATATTATTTTGTGATATATGATATGCTATCATAAAACCATATTTTGTGATAATCATATTTTAAGAGTATTATGTTTCAATTCTTGCATCAAATGCTGGCATAAAGTTTAGTTTTTAGTGCCAGGTAAATCTATAGACCAGTGAATACACCATGTCAAGTGTTGAGTCAGTAAGAATTTTTTAAATATATTTCTCACTTATTTGAAAATAACAGGTAAGTTTTTGAAAAACAAAAATTTGACAAAGGCTGCATGATTGAAAGTTAAATATAAGATGAAATGTACCTTGTCATCAATGAACTTCCCTTAACATTCACATGCAGCAAGATAATTTAGTGACATATTCATTTTTATCTGATTCTTCTAGCTTGAGAACCATGAAAAAATGGGGTTTTTTTTCTCCTTTTGTGCCTTCCACAAGAGCAACCAAGCCTGTGCTCCCTACAGAATAAACAGACTTTGTTTTCAGAGGCTTTAGCTTACAGAGGCTGTATATCTGAATTATCTAGAGAAAGAGGATCACCCAAGGTTTGAAGAGAAGGAATTGGAAATGGAGGGAGAGAGTAGTGCTTTATCAGGGACTGGGAATGATGGAGATCTTCATTTTGCTCCCTTCCAGTGTCTGGGAACCCAGAAACCTCATCAAAGAAGCCCTCTACCTATGCTTGCCATGGAAAGAATGGAGTCACTGCCTTTGAATAGGCCATGGGGGCTACAGTGAGCATCTCCACAGTGAACATCCCTATAACACTGGAAACTAAACTATAGGCCCCATATATGACAATGATTGAATTTCTTGACATACTAGTCAATGTGGCTCAGTGCTGGAGTTATTTAACATAGAAGAAAAAAGTTTCTTGCACTTGAGTTTTAAAGAACAAATTTATTCCTTACAACCACTACTTTATCAGAGGATACGCTTGAGAGCTAAGATTCTGGGATACACTGTTATTCTTTAGCAGATTCTAGGAAAGTACTTGGTACATAGTAGATGATCCATATAGGTTGTTGATTAATTGCCTACTAGTGAAGTAAAACAACTCAGGATTCCTGACTTTTAATATCTGCAGCCTACCTGGTAACAGTGCTTTTCAAATGCTTCCCCCATTTGGTGCTTAAATGAAAATATACTTCATTTTTTTATGAAGAGCTAACTCCTTTTTCATAGACCATAACTTAGATATATGAAGACATTTATTGTCTTTCAATTCTCTCTAATTTTCTAAATAATCTAAATATGTAAATGTTTTCATTTACTGTACTGTATGTAAATATCATTGGGCTCTCATTTTTTTAAAAGATGCAAGAAAGAAAAGAAAACAAAAAACCTTTCAGGCATTTCTGTCTTTGAAAAATAATACCATTTCAAACTCAAACTAGATGAGATTTATACATTGCTTTTTAGTTGCCCTTTAATTTCTTTTATTTTTAATGAATAAAATTTGAGGACATTTAAAGCAGTTCATAATGGCATTTAAGAATATAATCTACCTTGGGGCACCTGAGTGGCTCAGTCAGTTAAGCATCCGACTTCAGCTCAGGTCATGATCTCACTGTTCGTGGGTTCAAGCCCTACATCGGGCTCTGAGCTGACAGCTCAGAGCCTGGAACCTGCTTCAGATTCTGTGTCCCTCTCTCTCCCCATCCCCTGCTCTCTCTCTCTTTCTCTCTCTCTCAAAAATAATAAATAAATGTTAAAAAAGGAATATAATCTACCTTAAATTAGGACTGGGAATACTGAAAATGTAGAGTTTTTTCTTTCTTAAACAAACAAAAGAGTGAGACAAGTCAGATTCAAGGTGGCTTTTTAAAAAAGGACAAATACACAAAAAGAGAAAGAATTGGAAATGTTGACAGATGAGGAAAAAGACTTTTCAATAAGTAATGAAGAGACTATTTCCAGGAGAGGGGTCAAGAAGAGTGAGAAGAAAGTTAAATACTGGGTTAAAAACCATAATTAAAGTAATAAGGCTAGAGACTGAGAAGAGGGTGGGTGCAGACAGCAGTGGGACTTCAGGATTGAACACCAGAAACAGGGATAAATCCTTAAAAGAGGAGAGATGTGGGAGCCTTGAGAAAGAGAAGGAACAGGCAAAGAAACCACTGTTTTCTTTCCAATCTTCCATTCTTGCTAAGAGGCTACTATTGACCTATTCATGTGGCAGTCATCTTTCTGGACTGGTATAGATGAGGTTCAGGGTGGTTTCATTCAACCCAACTAGTCTCCTGGGTTGCTGAGTCCCTTCATGACTAACCATCAGGTAGATGTTGTAATCAACAAATCTGGACTTATACAAACTTACCTGCATTATTCTGCCCAGGATTTCTGATTAAACATTATCAAATTTTCTTCAAAACTTCTGTTCTATGTCAATATGAGTCAAGTATTTTTCAAATATTTTTTTACAATACATCTTTTTTCTTTCTCATAACAAATAAAAGCCAGAAGTAAAGATAAATTTCCCACCACCAAACCTACAAACCTGACTTAATGGGCACCTATTCCCTCTCCCTTCCTTTTGTTACAAAATGACATGTCACTTTTTCTATCTAATACCAAGCTTCAACTTGTGCTCAGAACTGCACATCCAACAGGCTTTCTGCTCTTAATAGTAGAGAATATCACCTCTCTCTCAAATCATTAACTTCATACTCTCAATTGGGTCCTTTCCGCCTACATTTCTATTTACTCAAGGCTCTCCTGTCTAGAAAGAAAACATGTTTTAAAAGAAAAAAAAGTAACCTTTTCTGAAACTCTCATCCAACTAGAGCTCTCAAGCTAACTTTTGTCTCCCTTTACAACTTTCAAAAATTATCTAAACTTACCCTCTTCATTGTCTTACTTCCCACTCTCTTCTCAACATTAAATCTGGCTCCTGTCCCAGTGCTCTCCTGAAACTGCTGCGGATAAGGTCACTAAAACTTTTTATGTCGCAAAACTGAGTGGCCAATTTTCAGTCTTCATTTCACTTGAACCAGCATCATGAAAATCTTGACAATTCTCTCCCTGGCCTCTGTAACATGCTCTTCCAGTTTTCTCCTACCTCTCTAGATGTTCCTTCTTTGTCACCTCCTCTAATTCATCTTTCTCTGCCTAGAATTTAAAAGTGAAGTTCCTTGAACCCTGACCCAAAGCCCAGTTTTCTTCACATACTTGCATTCTTACAAAGTGATATCATATCCAATCATCCTAATGATTATCTCTTCAGCCCAGATTTTTTCTCTAAAATGCAAACCTTAACACCAACTGGATAATGGACCTCCACTTAGAAATTTCAAACTTACCTTAAATTCAATATGATCAAAATTGAATGCATAGACTCATGCTTCTGGGCATGATGGAATAACTGGGACCAGCTGCACCCCACCACCACTGTAAACAACTAGAAAACTGTACAAGATATATGAAATAACTACATTTAGACAATAAGCAATTCAAAACTATAATCTCTGAGAAAGGGAAACCAATGAGTTGAGCCATATGATTGTCCTGGCTTTCTGTCAGGAGTCACTTTCTACACTGTGGAGTCAGAAGGGATATGTCAGTCAGGGCAAGGTTATCCCACTGAGTTGAGTGAATAGAGTTCAAAAAAGCTAAAGGGAAAGAAATTTGTAGGTCAAAGAACCAGAGAAGAGGAAGCTAACCAGAGAAAGAGCTCCAGAAATCTGCATAGGCTTCCCCTGGACTCTTTTGCTAAGTACTAAGTACACTGTACACTTTGAATACATTGGGAAATACAAATCAAAACCACACTGAGATACCACCTCACGCCTGTCAGGATGGCTAAAATGAACAACTCAAGAGACTATAGATGCTGGCGAGGGTGTGAAGAAACGGGT
>CM053559.1:77082102-77162077 GCA_028646485.1 Cryptoprocta ferox
ATGTCCATCAACGGATAAATGGATCAGGAAGATGTGGTTTATCTATACAATGGAATACTACATGAGAAAGAATGAAATCTGGCCATTCGTAGCAAAGTGGATGGACCTCAAGGGTGTCATGCTAAGCGAAATAAGTCAAGCGGAGAAGGACAGATACCACATGTTTTCACTCATAGGTCTAACAGGAGAAACCTAACAGAGGACCATGGGGAGGGGAAGAAGGAAAAAGAGTTAGGGAGAAGGAGGGAGACAAAGCACGAGAGACTCTTGAATACTGAAAACAAACTGAGGGTGGAAGGGGGAGGGGGAAAGGGGAAGGGGGTGAGGGTCATGGTGGAGGACACTTGTGGAGAAGAGCACTGGGTGTTATACGGAAACCAACTTGACAATAAACTATAAAGTTAAAAAAATACATACATACATACATACATACATTAACAATTTTATTTGTTAATGATACCTCAGCAACACTGGAGAAAAAAATGGGAATTCACTTTAATACAAAAACATAGAGAGGTTAAAAGTAAAAAAAAATTAAAAATATATATCATAGAAACACTAATCATAAGAAAGCTAAAATAGCTATAACTAGACAAAGAAGACCAGAACAAGGAATACTTTCTGATAAAGAAGGACATCCCATATTGATAGAAACATAATAAAAAAAATAATAATCCTACATTTATATGAAACTAAGTACATGTTATAAAATGTATGAAGCAAAACCTGACAGACCTCAAAGAAAGTAAATAAATCTAAAATTATAATTAGAGATTTTATCACTCCTCTTTCAGGAATTGATAGAATAAGAAGACAGAAAATCAGTTAGGAAACAGAAGATTTGAATAATACTATCAACCAAGTTGATTTAAAATACATTTATAAAACACTCTGCCCAACAAACAGCACAATACACATTCTTTTGAAGTGTGCATGAAATATTCGCTAAGAGAGACCATATGCTGGGTCACAAAACATCTTTCAAAAATTGTTAAAAGGCTGACATTATATCAACTCTATTGTGTGGCCACAATGATATTAAATTAGAAATCAATAATGGGCAGATAATTATAAATCTCTCAAATAATTGGATATTTAAACACATAAAGAGCTCATAGGTCAAAGAACAAATCTAAACAAAAAAGAAAATATTCTGAATTGAATAAAAATGATAACACCACAGATCATAATTTGGGGGAGGCAGGTATAGCAGTCCTTAAGAGAAATTTATAGTTTTAAATGATTAAAAATTTAGAAAAAAATAAAGGTCTTAAATCAATTAACTGAATTTTGGTTTTAAGTTGCCACAGAAAAGAAAATTAAAACCACAGTAAAAAGAAGGAAAGAAATAACAATGATATGAGCATAAATCATATCTTTGGGTACAAAAATAGAAAGCACACAATAAAGATCAATGAAATCAAAACCTATTTCTTAGCAATGAATCACAAGAATCTACCCCTAAAACCAAGAGCACACTGTATATACTGTATGTTAGCCAGTTTGAGAATAAGTTAAAAATTTTTTTAAAATATTTCTTTTTCTTCAGCAAGTAGTGCTGGGAAAACTGGACAGTGACATGCAGAAAAATGAACCTGGACCACTTTCTTACACCATACACATAAATAAACTCATTAGGTCAAAAGACCTAAATGTAAGACAGGAAGCCATCAAAATCTGAGAAGAGAAAATAGGAAACAACCTCTTTGACGTTGGCTGCAGCAACTTCTTACTCAACATGTCTCTGGATGCAAGGGAAACGAAAGTAAAAATGAACTATTGGGATCTCATCAAAATAAAAATCTTCTGCACAGAGAAGGAAACAATCAGCAAAACTAAAAGGCAACCAACAGAATGGGAGAAGATATTTGCAAATGACATATCAGATAAAGGGTTGGTGTCCAAAATCTATAAAGAACATATCAAACTCGACACCCAAAAAACAAATAATCCAGTGAAGAAATGGGCTAAAAACATGAAGAGACATTTTACCACCTCGCACCTGTCAGAATGGCTAAAATTAACAAAACAAGAAACAACAGATGTTAGCAAGGACGTGGAGAATAGGGAACATTCTTGCACTGGTGGTGGGAATGCAAACTGGTGAAGCCACTCTGGAGAACAATATGGAGGTTCCTCAAGAACTAAAAATAGAACTACTCTATGATCCAGCAATTGGACTATTAGGTATTTACCCAAAGGATACAAAAATACAGATTCAAAGGAGTACACGCACTCCAATGTTTATAGCAGCATTATTAACAATAGCCAAACTACGGAGAATAATACTGAATAATACCCCCCTCTCTATATATATAGAGAGAGAGATAAAAATTTAAATTACAAGCAATGAGATACCACTACATAGCCACTAGAATGACTAACATTAGAAATTGACAATACCAAGTGCAGTCAATGATGTGGAGCAATTAGAATTCTCATATGTTGCTGGTAGGAGAGCAAAATGATAAAAGTATTCTTGACAATAATTTGGTACTTTCTTTACTATATGTGTGTGAATACATGTATAATATTTATTTATAAATATTAAATATATGCACATACCATACAACTCAGGAATTCTGCTACTAAGTATATTTATCCAGGAGATATAAAAACATATGTTCATTATGGAAGCACCCAAGTGTCCATCAATAGATGAATGGATAAACAAAATACTAGGGGTGCCTGGGTGGCTCAGTGGGTTAAGCATCTGACTTCAGCTCAGGTCATGATCTCTCATGCTTTGTGAGTTCAAGGCCCATGATGGGTTCTGTGCTGACAGCTCAGAGCCTGGAGCCTGCTTCAGATTCTGTGTCTCCCTCTCTCTCTGTCCATCCCCCGCTTGTTCGTTCTCTCTCTCTCTCTCTCTCTCTCTCTCTCTCTCTCTCAAAAAATAAACATTAAAAACATAAAATACTACACACACACACACACACACACACACACACACACAATTGGAATATTACTCAGCCATAAAAAAGAATGAAATCTTGCCATTTGTAACAACATGAATGGATTTAGAGAGTATAATGCTAAAGTGAAATAAGTCAGTCAGAGAAAGACAAATTCCATATGATTTCATTCATATGTGGATTTTAAGAAACAAAACAAACAAAGAAAAAAGAGACAAGAAGCAGACCCTTAACTATAAAGAACAAACAGATGGTTACCAGGGTGAAACAGGTGGAGGGGATTAAGAGTACACTTATCTTCATGAGCACTAAGTAACATATAGAATTACTGAATCACTACATTATACACCTGAAACAAATATAACACGGTATTTTAATTACACTGGAATTAAAATATTTTAAAAAACATATGTTCACATAAAGATTTGGACTCGAACGTTCATTGTAGTTTTATTCTTAATAGCCCAAAATTGAAAACATCCTAAATGTCTATCAACAGATGAATGGGTGAATGCATAGTGGTATAGCAAGAGAATAGAATACAAGTCAGTTATACAAAGAAACAATTACTCATACCCATCATAACACAGACAAATCTGAAAACCCTTATAGTTAGCAAATGAAGCCACCCCCAAAAGATTGCATACACTATGGTTCCTATTTTTGAAATTTTAGAAAAACATATAGAATCTCTAGTAAGAAAGCAGATCAGTGATTGGCCACCAGGACCATAGAAAAGTGGGGGTACTGTGAAGGGCAAGAGGAAACTTACTAATTGATAGAAAAATTCTCTATCTTGACTGTGGTGGTGGTTAAACAGGTATATAGATTTGTGTCAAAACTCATCGAACTATACACTTAGTACATGTGCTGCTGAAGTGAGCACCAAACTATCCACTTAAAATAAGTACATACTACTCTTTAATAAAGTTGTTTTTTCTTAATCAGTCCCAGCTTCTCCTTCCACCCTAGCCCATACCCTTCAAAACTGAGTCCTTTCCAAGTTATTTGATACCTTGGTATAATACTTTCCCACTTCCATCTCCCTCAAGACTTATATTCATATAATCACCATGTTATGTTTACTTTCAAAATATCTCAGAGACTTGATATATCATATCATCCCGGCCCTTCTCTAGTCCTACACTTCATTATCCCTCACCCAGATCTGTATGGCATCTTGGCATGTATTCCTGTGTCCTTCCAGTGTATTCCCCATGCTCCAGCCAAATACAGATCTGATAATGATAGCTCTTTAAAAAGTTATGGAGCCCTTACCATGATCTAGAAGACCTTGCATGGCCTGGTCCCTACATTCCACTCCAAGCTATTACAGTCATCCTGTACATCTCCACACTTTACCCACAGTGCCCTTTCTTTCAGTCCTCAAAGGGACTATTTCTTCCCTCTTTAAGGCCTTCTTACTTTCTGTGTTCTATGCTTATATACTCCCATCACCTAAATCCTTGCTTATCCTTCAAATCTCTATTCAAGCATTACTTCCTCTACGTTTCTCCTCCATAGTGGCTACTTCTATTAGAAATATACTATTATTTCTATAATTTCATTTAATTTTTATATCCCCTGTAGAATTTAAGGTTCACAAGAACAGTGGCCCTGTCCATCTTATTTACCATCATATCCCTAGTACCTAGTAATAAAAAGTTCAACAAATATGAATAAGTGAATGAATATAGCCTACAATAAAGAATGAAGTAAGACCAAGTGAGCCCATAGTAATGATAAAATAAAGTGTCAATGATGACCTTCTCTAAGAGTAAGCAGCTTCTTTAATCACTGACATTTTGTTTCTAAATGGGTCCAGAGAGACCCAGAAATCAGAATAGAATAAACGAACCCATAAAAGGTGAATGTCATTTTATCTTTAAGGATCTATTCACTGTAGTCTCTATGTTTTAAAATTTAAAAGATATGGACTCATTACCTGGCATGTGACAATGTGCATCAAGAAGAATAATAACTAAAATAAATGTAAATGTATAAAATATTAGTGATGCATGAATTCATAATAATACTCAGAAACATTGGTCACCATTGCAAGTTGCTTGGGCACCAAATCAGTACTGAAATTTGATAATAAATGGGATAAGAATCAAATATTTAATCTTCCTTTTCAGTAGTTCAAAGTAATTACATAGTAAATGAAGGAAAGTTCTTTATAGAAGAATTACAACAAATAAATGCAGAAGGAATCATTTCTAAAATGGTGATTCCCAAATTTATTTACTATCTTCAATCCCACTTTGACTTGATCGCTCCATAAGACATTTCAAATAGCCTATTCCATATGGCAAAATCAGCGATATCTTTCTTACTTCCAAGGATCTTCTATGACAATGGATCAATTAGGTGAAGCATGGTTTGTATGATAAGAGACTCAACATAAAAGTAAGTTTTGGAATATTTTGTGGAGAATGTTGAAAGCCAGCACAAAGACTTTGTGCTTAATTTGGTAGGTGATGGGGAGCCACAAGAGATTTTCTTTCTTAGTGATGGTGTGACATTATCAGAGCTGTGCTTTATAAAAATAAATCTGGCAGCATATTTTAAAATAGACTGGAGAATACAGCGACTGAAGGTGGGGAGAGAGTTGTGAAGCTATTGCAAAATTTAAGGAGGCTGTCATAATGGCCTGCAGTGGGGTGATAGCAGTGGGAATGGCAGATTCAGGAGCCAGAGGGGAAGTATAATTAGACAAAGGCTAACAGTTGTGATTAAAAAGGAAAATCATAAATGTATAAAATGATACGCACAGTGTTATGATTAATGAATGACTTCTGATAATGATAATAATGACTGTCAGGATTTGGTTTGCAAGCTCCAAGCAGTCAAAAATTCACAGCACTGTGTTGGTAAAATAAAGTGTTAAATAATTCAGCAAACCTACTGCATCAGAGTCTAACCAAGTACTAGAAACCACTTGAGTATTTAAAACAGAAAGACTATACTGAAGGAAATTCATTACATAGGTGACAGGAGAGATAAAAACCCAGAGGACAGAGAGATTACCCAAAGATTGGCACCAAGAAGCTACCATGCCTAAGCCAGACAGAGAGGGAGAAGAGCCAGTGGCCAGGGTCAGCCAATAAAAGGTGAACCTTTGGCAAGCTAATCAGGGGAAACTGAGCCTTCAGAGGAGACCATTATTATCAACATTAACCATTTGACTTCAAGGCAGATATGGAAAGAGCGAAATAATTAGAACTCTTTCTCCTTCCCACATGCCAATCTCCTACCAGTGCCCCCATTAACAAAAATCAACTGAAAGCTACCTGACAGGGGAACCACAGAAATACAGACTGCAGGGATCAACCTCCTGTAAACCAGACGATGGGTGAAGCATGGATATAAAAGCAGATAAACTGAGGGCCAGCACAACTATACAGCTTAGGGTGAAAGCTTTCAAGTTTCCAGCCTAAGACTAGAAATACAAGTATAAAATCAGGATATTAAGTAAACATTCTGTAATCTTAATTTGAATTGGAAATGTTGATCTACAATGATGATTTCTTTTTAAACATGCATTTCCTAATTCCGTCTACTGAAAATGCTAAATGAAATGACAATGCAGTAGCAATGAACTCTCCTGGCACTCAGACTGTGTTCTCTAACTACCAATCCTCACTGAAATGAAGAAGGGTCCTTCTAGGAATCACTGATTCACTGATATACAGCAAGATAAACCTGGAACAACATATTGTGCCACAAAGTAAGGATATTATCAAAAATTAATAGGGTTGTATGAAAGGACACTGGAGCCAGTATGAAGGAGTTCTTAATGACATAATATGGGACAATTTTCATCAAAAAAGAATAATAACTGCAATAAATTGGATCAATTTGAATATTGATTCAAATAAACCAACTATAAAAGACATTTTTGAAACAATTTAGACAACTCAATATGAATTGGGCTTTAGATGATATTAAGGAGTTATGTTAAAATAGAAAAGATAAAAAGCGTGTTTATTTATTTTTGAGAGAAAGAGAGCACAAGTAGGGGAGGGGCAGAGAGAGAGGGGGACAGAGGATCTGAAGTGCTGACAGCAGGGAGCCCGATGCAGGGCTCACACTCCCAAACCATAAGATCATGACCTGAGCCGAAGTCGGACACTTAACGGACTGAGCCACCCAGGTGTCCCAAAAGATAAAATGTCTTAAGAATAATTAGTAGCTACATCACCCAGTGATGTCTAAAGTGGGTCTGAATCTTAAGAAGTGGTCCCCAGTTTTCTGATTATCAAAATGACCTAGGCAACTTTTAAAACTTCATATTCCCTATTCTAGAATGACACTAAATAGTTCCTCCAAGTATCCTAAACACATCCAGTTTTGACTATCATACTATAAGTCAGTTGTTGAGTTCTTTGGAGGAAAGTCTGATGTCAAGCCTTCAAGCCAAGTCATTTTTTTTATATCACTGTTTCTATATAGCCTTGAAACTGCTGGCCAAGCACAGGGTTTATCACTCACTCTTACCAGGTGAACTGCCTTTATCTGAAAGCTCCTCTCAATGTAGTTAGTAACAATAATAGTATTTGCCATTTGTTTTAGGTCTTCCAGGCACTTTATGTATATTATATGTCTTGCAACAATCCTATAAGGTGGATATCATCTCTATTTTATAGGTAAGAAAACTGAAATTTAAATAATTGTCCTTTGATTATATACAGCTAATGATGAAGGGCTAATGTTTAAACTAGAATCTGTTGGGTTCCAAAGACTACATTCTTTCCATTATACTATATAAGTTCCTTAGGAACAAGTAGGAAAAAATATTTCCTGCCATATGTATTTCATATTTTATATTTACATTCAGAATTTGTTCTTTCCCAATCAGTTTGTCAATGGCAGCTGCCACAGCAGGAGACCCAGCAAAGACCTGAACAATAGTTAAAATCTGAATGAAGGGGGAAAAAACTGACAAAAAGGAAAAAAGTCTCACAAGAATTTAGGTCCTATAATAATATAGTTATATATAATGACTCCTTCTTCACCAAATCCAACTTTATAAATTGGAATTATTTCTTCCTAGAAAGAAACGATGTGTATAAATGTCTATGTCATAATTTCATGCATGGTGCATTTCATAACAGGAGCACAGGTAAAGTCAACATTTTCAAGTCCTGACATCTTTAATAAATCTATAGAATCATAGGTACAAATAAAAAAAATAATATTCTTTCAGTTGAAGCATAAACAAGGCTTAACAAATTTATTTACCATTCCTGCTACAACTATTAGCTAATATCCTTACTTTATTAAAAAGATATTCATTTCCCTTGAACTGTTTTCACCCACATCAAACCAGAAGTATTTAATATCTTTGAGAAGCTAAATTACTGGGCATAAAATCAAACTCCCTGTTCTTTAGAATAATTTTAACCAATTTATTATACACTGAAAAATATATACACTTGTTGGTTCACAACCCTGGGAGTTCCCCGGGTAAAATCTGAAACTGGCCCAAGTATGTGGAGGTCAAGGAGAGACCAAAGAAAGAGACTATCCACTCCATATATTGGCAAGTTAAATAAGCAAGGGAACTTACATAGGAGGCTTGTCTTTGAGAGTCACAGATGGGTAGATCTCCACACCTGTCACTAGATTCTTTAAAGTTGAGTGAGACACAGGCCTAAATGGGTTCAGTCACATATTCAATCAAGATGCTCTCAGTAACACACTATTCTCTCAAGACTATGTCCTTGAAAGAGCTCCTAGTGTGGGAATGGTGGGAAGAATGTACATTTCAAGGACAGGGGAGAGGGTGATGAGCCCCAGCCTAGCTCCCAAATCAACCGACAGTCATGTCCTCTCAACGACCTCCTACAACACTCATGCAAATTAAATATTCAAACTAACCAAAAATCAAACGCCTAAACACTTTTGCTAAACCGCTAAAGATTTCATTTCTCAACCTTATTCAGACACATCAAGGAACAGTTTGCTAAGAGACTTTTTCAATAAGTGAAAATTGCACATAGTGGGGAAATTAATTCCCAAGCCACAAGAAGCTAAACTAATGAAAGAATCAATCTGAAGACTAGCCTTGGAAACCATGGATGTAGTTATTTTCCCCTGTGCCAGAAACTTGGTAGAGAGTTTTTTCTCTTCCTAAGCAACACTCTGGACATCCACTTAGGTAACAGAGAGCCCATGTTCCTCCCATAGAGCTGCTCAGTTTGGCATGGAACCTAAACATTGTTTTAGAATCCATATACTTAGCATAAATTAGAATATCCTCACAGACCAATGCAAGTGTTTGTGGGTATCTTTATTGTTGTCAGATTATTATTATCCCTCAAGTAGAGCCTGAGACAAGAACGTGGGTTCAGGTGACTTTTTCAAGAGGTGAGTCCAAAAAGCAGGAATAAATTAGTTGGGAAGGTAAGATGAAGAAGTAAAAGGATATATTAGTACCTGATTAGAACTGTGGGGATCTAGGACTCCACTCTGCAAGGGACCTACCTCAGAATTGTCCTTCTAAATGATAGAAGTCTAGGATATTTATTTGCCAACTCCCTACTTCATTGGTTGAAGGTCTCCAACCTTGACTCTCCCACACTCTCAGATTCTATACTAGACCATGTTCCCATGATTTTGTAGAAGGTCCTAAGAATTTATATTTTTAACAAGTTGCTGCTGGTCTTGGGACCAGACTTGGAGAAATCCTCAGAGAACTGTCTCATATACACTCACAAACCAGTCTGTCTTTTAAGTAGCCTAAGGCAACTGCCATGTATTTCCTTCTGTCCTGGCTCTCACTTATGAACATCCACTACCACCATTCATGCCCCTGAAGTGGTGCCTACCTCAAGAAAACCAATGCCTCTGCTCTCCCAATACTACCAAACCACTGTCCCCCAAGTTTCTAGGACCAACTCTGGGTCCCCTGTGTTAGCTGGCTCCCAAAAAGATATGCTAGTGCTCTGAATCTTGAAAGTTTTGCATAAAGACTTGCATTCTGTCAGCTCAAACCCAAGCAAGGGACCAGAAGCAAAAGATATAATGTCACACCTTCATTAATTCTACTCTCCTCTTTTTTCCAAAGCACTACTTCTAATCAGACCCCTCTCCCATATTCAAATCAAAATTTCTCAAAATAACAAGGAATGGAAATTGATTTGGAAAGAAGGCTGTAACACTAGCAATATCTGAGCTCCAACTCTGCCTGTGAAAACCCCCTTGTTTGCTTTTGTCCTTTTGGTTTTTGTGGGAAGGCATTGGATAGGTCTATTACTTTAATTCTGATGGTATCTTGAGAGGTTTCGCATGTCCTAGCTCATCAAACTGCACACATAGATATGTGTATATCTATCTTTGTATATCCATTATACCTCAATAATGCTGTTTTCCCCAAAACCCATATTTGTAATATGTAATAGCACAGAAACTTTGATCCCTTTTCTCCAAACTCTGAGAAATCTCTAGAACAACCTTTAACATGATCATGGTATCAGTTATCCATTGCTATATAACAGATCACCTCAATGCTCAGTGGCTTAAAACAACAAGAGGCATTCATTTTACTCATGAATCATTACATTAGCAATTCACTGTACTTAACTCCTTTCAAATTGATTTTGAGTTCTATAGACACAGCCTTTATGCAGGAAGAAGAAGAAGAAGGAGAAGAAGGAGAAGGGGAAGGAGGAAGAAGAAGAAGAAGAAGAGGAGGAGGAGGAGGAGGAGGAAGAGGAAGGAGAAAGAAAGAAAGAAAGAAAGAAAGAAAGAAAGAAAGAAAGAAAGAAAGAAGAAGAAGAAGAAGAAGAAGAAGAAGAATGTATTATTATGAGTTGAATTGTGTACTCCCAAAGAAGATATATTGGAGTCCTAATTCCCAGGTTCTAACCCCTAGTCCTTCAAAATGGGACTGTATTTGGAGACAGGGTCTTTACAAAGGTGACCAAGTTAAAATGAAGTGAGCCCTAATATGACTGGTGTCCTTATTAAAAGGGGAACTGTGGACACAGAGACACACACCCATAGAAGGAAGACAGTATGGAGAGACATACACCCAGGGAGAAGATGACCATCTACAAGCTAAGGAGAGAAGCCCAGAGCAGACCCCTCCCTCACAGCCCTCAGAAGGAACCAGCTCTGGCCAGGACCTTGATGTCAGGCTTCTAAACTCCAGAACTGTGAAACAACGCATTTCTGTTACTTAAGCCACCCAGTTTGTGGTACTCGGTTACAGCAGCCCTGGCAGACTAATACATGGCTCAAACAATTTTCTGAATTTGCAATGCTCTCATTGTCAATCAGGATACTTGTGAAGATCCCTGGTCTCCTAGACATTTCTTAGTAACAAGGAGGACAGGAGGTTTGCACTTAGGAGAATTACAAGAGTTCTTAATTAACTGAGCATGTGTTATCCAAGTCCCCTCCATAAAGGTGTTGCATGGAGAAGCAAGGTTGTCATAACATGAAAAAATTCACCAATATTGGCTTTTGACCTTTGGGACAGTTAGACAAAGTGTAGACAATTGCACACAATATCTAGGTCTCAGAGGAAATTAGTCTCATAATTTTTTTTATTTTTAAGATAAAGCCCCAATCAATTTTTTTCTACTGTTTACCTTAAAAAGTTGGTTCCCATTTTAAGTAGATTCACATGTAAGGGCCAGGGACCTTCAGTTAGTGAGGGCTTCCTTCTTTATGTCACTTTCTCCATTCTTACCTGCCTGTAAGGATTCTAGTTTAATGAATCTCACCACCTCAAATTCCCAACTTTCTCCTTAAACAATTTTCTTAAAATAATATTGTGACTTACATATTTTTAGCCAATCAGTTTACTATAATTCTCATTTCTGTGTTTTTTTTTTCAATCCAGAATTTAAAGATGGAATGGATTGGCCCCATCCACAGTGACTTTATGGTGAAAAGAGGTGTGTTGCCTATTTCTTGCCATATTACTGCTATAACTTAACATTTCCTCCTTTGATTCTTCGTTCCTGGCATCTGTTACTTTTGTTTAATTATGTTTCCCTGCCTAAACCTATGCAGCTCTGAACTCTTAAATGCAAAAGAATGAGCAATGTGAATTTAATTTTTAACTACAATAATGGCTTTTCAAAATAAAGAATGGCACTTCATGACATATCATTTATTTTTAATTCTATAGTCTTAGGAAAAAATAGTAGCAAATTAGAATCTATTACACACTTTGGACCAGTCTTCATTATCTATGGCAAGATACAAACAGCCTTTTCTGGGATATAGCAAATCTGAAGCCTGGAATTTGGATCAAGGTTTTGTCTTGTTAAAGGAAGTGACAAGGGACACAGCTATTTTTCAGAGGATGATGCCGTAACTCCTTGTTCAGTTTCAAAGGAGAAAGGCAAGTCTGTACTTCACATGGTAAGGAAAAGAGTCCCCCACCACACCTTTTGGTGGTACTCACACTGCTCGGTCTATAAATAAAGTTACTTTCACTGCATTTTTATTCCTTTTACCTATTGCTTTTCCTTCTCAAACTCTTCATTTGTTCTTTCATTCATTCATTCCTCAAATCTTTACTGAGCACCTATTATTACATGCCTCCTGCTCAATGCTGGAGACACAATGATAAGACAGACCTGGTTCAAGAAGCTTAGAATCCAACAGCGAATATACAGACAACAAACTGACAACAGCTAAAGAAAACATAACAAGGAAATAAAGAGAATGTGGGATTGGTAATAATGAGGAATCTCACTTCAGTTGAGGGTCAGAAAGGGACTTTCTGAGGGGATTGCATTTAAGCCAAAATTTCAAGGACAACAAAGAGCCTGGCTTTGCAAGTACCAGCAGAAGAGGTTCCTAAGTGCAGGAAAGAGCTAGTGTAAAAGCCCTGAGAAGGATAGGGTGTAGATCCTATGGGAAACTCCTCTGTGACTGCAGTAAAAGGATTGACGAGTCCTAAATGTTTGTTGAAGAAAGCAAGACACACAGCATGATTTGTCCCCAGACCCACATCCCCCAAAAAGACCCTTGTTAGAGTAATACTGGTATATTTTAAAAATATAATTAATTCCATAAATCCCTGCCAACTTAAAAAAATCAAACTGACCTTTTTAATATTATTTTTGCTTTTTCTTTATTGTCTTCAATGTGTATGCTAATGAATAACAGCATAGTCAAAAAGTAATCATTACCTTCTAACGCTGCAAAGAAGTGAAGCCATTTTGCAGTCTATATTGAAATCAATTTGCAGTGATTTACTAGGACATAGGATTCCCTAAAAGTTCCAGCTAAGAGGAAGGATTTCCAAGGAAAGCAGTTTCATTGAGGTATGATCCTTAAGCACATGAACTTTGGCATCAGGCAAATTTTCGGTTTGTATCCTACTTCTGTTTCATATCATCTATGTGACTTGGATATTATCTCCATTCATCTTCACAGGAATAGCCCTTAGCTTCCCATTTTTTCAGAAAGCAGGTTTAACTATGAAGAGTAAAGGAAATAATATATGTGAAGTATTTCATACAGAACCAGGTACATAAAAGCACTGACTGGACATTAGCTGCTATTATAATTACATTTTTTTAATGATTTAACTGTGGGCAAATTAGGAACTCATTGCTAAGGGCATTTCTACTCAGAAAGTTGCGTTCCTTAAGAAAAAATGACAGACATGGGGCACCTGGGTAGCTCATTCAGTTAAGCATCTGACTCTTGATTTTGGCTCAGGTCATAATCTCATCGTTCGTGGGATCAAGCTGTAGGTCGGACTCTGCGCTGATAGCCCCGAGCCTGCTTGTGATTCTCGCTCTCTGCCCCTCCCTCACTCGTGTGCATTCTCTCTCTCTCAAGATAAACAAACTTCAAAAAAAAAGAAAAAAATGACAGACATTACTGAGGGAAAAAATGGGTGAAAAATATCTACAATGTTGCAATAATCTTATTCAGCACTTCAAAGACCAATATAAAACATAGTCATACCTTGCTACAGATCTCACTCCGTAAAATATCACCTCAACTTGATAAACTCCCATTACATAAATTCCAACAAACCTGATTTAGCCCTTAAATCTGCTATGTTCAGTGAAGGAGGTGTGAGAATCAAGTGGGATTATTTCAAGAATTAACTAAAACATGCTGCTATCAAAAGCAAATGCAGCCAAAACAGAATCTGAATTACAATAAAGTCAGGGGGCACTGGGGTGGCTCACCTGGTTGAGCATCAGACTCTTGATTTACGCTCAGGTCATGACCTCCCAGTTCATGGGATAGAGCCCTGAATCAGGCTCTGCATTGATGGCCCAGAGCCTGCTTGGGATTATCGGTCTCCTGTCTCCCTCTCTCTCTGCCCCTCCCCCACTCATCCACTTTCTCTCTCTCTCTCAAACATTTTTCTTAAAAAAGAAAGTCAAGGGGCACCTGGGTGGCTCAGTCAGTTAAGTGTCTGACTTCAGCTCAGGTCATGATCTCATGGTTTGTGGGTTCCAGCCCCGCGTCAGGCTCTTTGCTGACAGGTAGCTCAAAGCCTGGAGCCTGTCTTCGGATTCTGTGATTCTCTCTCTCTCTGACGCCCCCTCACCCCACTCATACTGTCTCTCTCTCTCTCTCAAAAATAAATAATAAAAAAAAACATTTAAAAAAGAAAGTCAAAACAATTTTAAAGAGAAGAAATAAAAAGTAAATGAATATTGTTCACTTGCTACCATAATATTTTCAAACATTATAACTGTCAAGGAAATGCTCGTGACATTTCCTTACATATGAAAAAAAAAAACTTTAAGCTCTTAACTATAAAATGTAGGTAAGAGATATATCTTCTAAGCACATAAAATGTTCAGCTAAGTAAAGAGTCTATCCAAATTTCAGCTAGCTTTCCTCTGGGCCCATTAAACATGGGTCTGAACTTTCACAAAGATGTTGTAAGAGGCTAATATTTCGGCAAACTTCAGAAATATTTTTTTTAAACATTAAACGGATGACCAATGGAGAAAGTTAACATGGTGAAAATTTAATAGGCAAAGGGATTTTTATATCTAATTTACCAATGGTCCTACCTGTTGTATTAAAGAAAATCACTGAATCAGATAAGAGAAGATGTTGGATTAGCGGAATTGGGGTTTATGCTTTTTTCACCCATTTCTAACAAGGAAGTTTACTCAGTAAATTAATGGGATGGAAACATTTTTAGAAAATAGTATTTAACTCATTCAAAGAAAGAAAGAAAATTATCTTGAGGTATTTAACATGTCCATTTTCATATAAATAAATGTGAATACTAGGTAAACTAATTATAAGTCAATTTTTTTAACTATCCATGAAAGCAGATCTACAGAAATCTCTAACTGAAAATATTTCAAGCAATTCTTTTAAGGTATTGTTTAAGCTATTATAGAATTTTGAAAATAATTAAACTAAGTTTTGAAATATTCCTAATAAAAACTTTTTACTAATTTCAACTAAATTTTCCCCTAGCATTTCCTCCAGAAGTAATTTTGTTCTGCAGTCCAGGATGAGACTGGATTAGGGAAATAGATGAGAAGAATTCAACTTCAAGAGTCAGAGTTGAGAGATAAAAAATTTAATGGGTAATTTATTTTTTTAAAACAAGAACCAGGGACAAGACTGTTGTTAGAGTAGTTGGGCACAGGGAACTCCCTTCATCTAGAATTGTTGTTCTTGTTCCCCAGGAGAATTTAAATATGATAAAATAAACCATTTTCCACACATGGCCAGATCCAAAGAGGTTGCCTCTCTCTGACAAGTAACAGAGGAAATACCCAGAACAAATCTCTGGCCTATTATCACCTCAGTGGACAATAATTTCTAGAAAGTGAGGATTAGTTATTTTTCCTCTTTAAACTAACTACACCTTGCACAGTGCTTTCCACATTGTAGGAATTCCTCAAAAGTTCAGTGAATTCCACTGAAAAACAAATTATTCACTAATTTTAGATTCTTCAATGTCAAAGCATAAAGACAGAATAAGAAAAGAGCACTGAATTCTGAACTAATTCAATAAGAGTCATAAATTATTGGTATTTCTACCAACACATGGTTAAGTATGGGTACCTAATTTTAAAATGACTTAGTTATTAAAGGACAAAAATAACACAAATGTCACAGAATTTTCAAAGGAGCTTTATAATTTGTGTAACTTGCTAGAATTGGGGTTATCAAATTTAATATGACCAGCTTTCATCAAATTTGGATTTAATGAATGCAGTTGTGAAATGGGCAAATCCAATCTACTGCAAACAGCTCAACTCTTAATTCATTCCACAGATATGATTTACCTCTAATAGCCAGAAGCATCACTTCTAATAGTTCATGTTATGGCAGAATGGATTATATTGTATTCATTCCACCTCCAGGAAAGAAGCTAGCATCCATAATAGTAGCATTCAACTATGTGTTATAAAGTACAGCCCAGCAGAAACTTATAACATAAAATGTGAAGATATTTAAAACATAAATTTAGTGGGTTGTGGAAGATCAGAGATTTCTCTCTTTCCACTAAAGGGATATATTTTTGATTCAAATCTTTCAAATCCTAGTACCTGAGATCAGCTACAAAACTTATCCAGAACTGTGTGAAAATATGTCAACCTCTGCTGTGTCCTTCTGAGTCTCAACTCACTATTTCTATAAACATGTATGTGCACAGGCAATGAATATTTCTAAAAAAGAAAATACATCGTTCATTTAATCTGGAGGATGTATCTGCATTTGAGAATGTAATGGACATTCACATCTCTTCTTCTAGGGAAACATGTACTATGCAATGAAATTTGGGTTGCAAATGTTATGTGTTCTAGCTCTCCTTTTTAATATTTCATTCCTGAGAAAATTCCCCATCACCTGTAAGCAATTTCTAAAATATTTGCAATCTAAGAAGGTTTCCAGATCTACCTGGAAAAATGAATAATTGCATATTAGCTTGACAGAAGGTATATAGAATTAGATCAGAGGGTAAAAAATACAGCATTACAATGCAAAGAGGTTTGAAGGTCATTCTGAAATCCAAGTTCAAATCTCGTTATCTGATAAGACTAACTATGTTTTTGGACAACTTAATGTCTCTCAGCCTTGACTCCCTCATGTGTAAAATGGGGATAAAAGTAAGACCTTTATGGGAGTTGGAGTTTACACACACACGCACACACCAATATATATCATCTTCAGCACAATCCTGAAACCCTGCCCCATGGGGTTAATGAGGTTGCAACTACAGGAAATTTAAAGCTTGTTTTTCAGAGACCTATTTCTCCCTAATCAGCTATTGTTTATTTTCAGGCCCCACTAACAAATCTACTCATTCTCTCTGCAGAAGCCTGGGCTGAAGGTCACTGACATGATTTCAGTCTATGAACAAGAAAGGCTCTGCATCCCTTACCGGAGATAATGAACCCAAGACCCCATCCAGTTTATACCAGCTCTCCAAGCATGTGCATGCCCCTCTCTCTGTCCTAAGATGATCTTCTAATGTGAGGAGCCAAATTTTGCCTCATTTTAATGTGTTGCCTCCACCCCAAAATGAACATGGGATGTATGTTACATATATGTTTGTTCAATGCACCTGCTCCGTATTTCCTCATGAATCATTATGATTTTCCCACCATTTTCATCAATATGTATATAATCCCAACCCCTAGGATTATAAAAATTTTTGTCATTTCCTCCTTCAAGAAGGCGGATTTAAGCCTTACCTTCCCATCTCCTCATTTGGCTGCCTCTCATATTTGTACCTTTTTCTTGCTGCATATTCAGTGTCTCAGTGATTGGCTTTGCTGTGTGCGCATCAGGCAGAAAAACTTGGGTTTCATTACAATTCACAGATCAGGCACTATATGAATTGCAGCTACACATGCATAATAACGTGCAGACATCTCCACAGCCCCATCTCCCACTTTATATAGGCATTATTTACTCGTGTTCTCTCCTCCTCCCTACATTACAGGCCATTAGAGGCAGAAGCTGTGTCATATTCAATTCTATAATCTCAGGATCTAACACATACCTGGCATCTAGTAAAACCCAGTCAACTGCTACTTATATTTGGTGATAGCAGCTGGCTTCTCCTAAATATTAACATATTTTATTAAGTAGATCAAACAAAATAAAGAGTGCTCATTCTTAACCTGTTAAATTTTCTCCCTCTGTTTTTGTTGAATTTATGTAGGTGGAAACTTATTTAGCTGTGACAATCAGTTGTTATTTTTCTACTTAAAATTTGAAATTTAAAAATCCCCCATTGTTTTACTCTCTGGGTTCATCTGGGTACCTTTGCAAAAATTTAATTTTCTTTGCTATTAAAAAAATAATAGTAACAGAATTGTAGTTCTGAATACCAGATGAGCTTCTTTTTTTATTCAAAATGCAATAAAGCTTCTGAGTAAAAATTTAGATAACTGACTTCTGCCTAGTGGCAAGTTTCCCCATTTACAAATCTTTATTAAAAAGTAAGGAAATGAAAATATTTTTGCCAGATTATAAACCCATAGGAAAGTTAAAGATTAGAGTTTGTACTGATTGTTCAAGTTCATTCCTTTTTAAAAAATGAGATCCTAATTTTTAAACACTTGCCAAAATTAGAGCAGCCTATTTGGCACAAATCAGATTATTTCTGTATTTCTTCCTTCTTTCTCTCTCCTTTCTCCAAACTAGTGGCCTAGTTCTAGACAAAAGTATAAGCAGCACCCCAGTCTCCTCACTACAAAGTGTGCACAAAACAGGTAGCATAGACAAGGTTTCACAACTCTTAGTTTGAAGCTCTATGATACCCTCAATCCAGAACTGCAAAGCCCTTCTCCGATTTACTTTTTCCAAACAAATAAGGCAAATAAGGCATGTAATCTAATCCCCATCCCCATTCCTATCCATTCTCCTTCTGAAATATTTTTCTCTTTCTTTTTTTTTTTTTTTTTGGTTTTGTTTTTTACATAAGAAGGCCCTTTTACCCAGAGGCTTGAATATTTTCAACTCACAGCATCTGTGAGTGAGCCACATCAGTTAGCACCCTGCAGAACCTTTATGTTCCCTACATGGGGCCCAGAAACCTGAGTTTTCACAAGCCTTCCAGGCAATTCTGATGTGTGTGCACTTGAGATTGAGGACCTCTGCTCCAGCCCTACGATGTGGAACCCAGGCAGGCAAATCTTCTTCATGGCCTTTCATTTCTATAAACATGCTTTAGATCCTCAATCATCTGCTGATCCCCAACCCAGGATTTGAGTGACTTTGTGGTTAAGCACAATGCTGAATGGAGTCACAAGACTTCCATTTCATAATAACTAATATTTACATAAATAAAGCAGTTGTTTCTTGGAATGTGAACTACCTCGCTATACATTTTTAAATTTTATTTGTATCACACACATCTATATCCAAAGGAAAAAGGCAAAACACCTTTAGTGAGGAAAGCACAGAAGAGTGTCCAATAGCCCCACCTAAAAACCCAATGCAGCTCACACTCACTGTCTTTAACAATAAAAAAATCAGAATGGACAGTGTGAATGGCTCAACAAAATTAACAGTAATAGCAATGATGACAAAAACAACATTTATTTGGTTCTTGTGTCAACTGAGCCCATATATTATTTAATTCTCACAGCAACGTCCCCCATTTCACAGATAAGGAAACTGAGGCACAGACATGTTAAGCAACATGCCCAAGTTCTTATAAATCTTTAATGGCAGGGTTGGGACTCCATGTTAGGTGTGTCTGACTCCAAAACCACAAACTCAAACTACTTTGCCATGCTGATTTCCAGCCTATCAGCCCAGATTTAGTAGACAGTGAGAAAGTAATGTGTTCTCGTACTTTCTTGATTATGAGTTATCCAGAAACATTTCCTATAGAACAGGACACTACAGTTTGAATGCTAAGTTTGTCAGTACCTTGAATGTCTCACAAACCTATTGAGGAGCTCATTTTTATTCCACAGGAGAAAGATTACAAAATGTGACATGAAGACATCAGGCACAAGGCAAACTTTACTGATCACCGTAATTTACAATAGTCACATCTGTGTGGTACCATCTTGAACAATGGAGCTAGGAAAGCAACAATATCAGCAAGGTAACAGTAATGAGCAAACTGCCTAAAAGTCAAGTCTAAATAGACTTATTGGTTGAGAAATAATCCTGGCACATATTCTTCAAGCAATAGTCACTCACTCCAGACAATGAATTTAAGTTTCAGCTTGGGAACCGGTTGCTTGTTTTAAACTTACCATACTGGAGATCACTATCAACCCCTTGTCAGCACCATCCATTATTATTTTCCCTTGTCTGCAGTTCATGGAAAGCCCATGTCAGAGTAGATGAAGATTGGGGCACTGGGCAGAGGTTTGTGGTAAAAAAGAAAGGCACAAGTCCTTAACCTTAGTCTCTTTCCATCGAAAGTGACAAAGAAAGCAAAAGTCAGAGCAACTGGAAAGGTCAAGTGATTTGAGTGATCTCTAGTAAACACTGCACAAAATCCCATAGACACAAGGCCACAATTGGAGACAGTTCACCACTTGCGCTAGAAGTGCTGGTTCCCTCACAAACCCATAGATAAATGTTCAAATGCTATGCTAGTGTCACTCTGCTTGCTGGTTGGGTGGCTCTGCACCTCAAGGCAATATATTCTTAGTCAGACTTACTCAGGTAGAGTCATGGTTTCGTAACAACAAAGTTAGAATTAATTTATTTGTATCTATAATATTGTATTGCTCATAAAAATTCAATACTCAACTAAGATTTCATAGTAGTAATCTTACTCTGTTTCAGGTTTTCTTAGTCTCAGCACTACTGACATTTTGGACTGGGTCATTCTTTATTGTAATGGGCTGCTCTGTGCACCACAGAATGTCCAGCAGCATCGCTAGATGCCAGTAGCAAACTCCTTCCCCAAATAGTGCCTCTCAAAAAACATCTCCAGACACAGCCAGATGTTCCTGGTGAGCAAATCACCCTTAGTGGAGAATCACTGCTCTATTTGATCAATTTGTCCCATATCAAGGGTCTTTAAAAGGCAAATGGAATACTTCTGTACTACAATTACAACTATTTAAAAGATATTTCATGTTACTATAAGGCTCTGGGTTTTTTACTTATTCAGATATCAAGTGCCCTTCCTTATTCTGGTGGTGGTGTACTAAGTGTCAAATGAAGTGCCAGGCCCCGCCTAGTTCCTATTCTGAACACCTGGGACCCTTGAACTCTACCTAGCTGTGGAATCACCTCCAACCTCATCTCTCAAGGACTGATCTTGTTTAAGGATGAATATTAACCTAATGTTCCCATAGTCAGTGTCTTGTTACTCCCGCTATTTCTCATTAAACCACATCCTTGAGACTCAGTTTTGAAAAATGAGGCATATGCCTTGAACTGGGGGGGAAAAAGAGTCCCCACTCACCACTCAGTGTTGATCATTTAAGTTCTGCCTTGTTTCTATACTTTTATAATTGGTCTCAGAAGCCATGATCCTCTATGATCAGGGTCCTGAATTTACTTTTCCAGGTCTGACTTAAAATTTATGACTACCTGCATGCTGATGGAATTGTTAGTCTAATATTTCGTCTGTTCCTGGAATTACATATACCATCTACTTTAGAGTTGGCTATCACTGAGCTTCCACGACCAGCCAACAATGCTCATTACACCTTGTTATACCTACAAGATCCCAGTAGCTGTACTAAGCTGCTACCGCCTGTGATTTCACAAACTTTTCTAAATGTCATCTTCAGCCTGTCATTCTGGCAATGCTGCCACCTCCTCAGTGTCCATCCTATACATCCAACTGGGGGTTTTCCAGATCCAGGTTTTTTTCCCACAACACTGTAGTTACCTTAGGTAGGCTATGGCACTCAGACCTAGAGTAGACACTAGATTTAATATCCAATTAGCTCTTTCCATTAGTTCACTCAAATTTTATTTAAACATTAAGACAGAATATTGCTTGTCTAGTTAGATCAATCTAGTTATACTGCTTTTCTAGGGGTGAAGAAAACTAAGAAATAAGATCTCCAGTGCCCCTCTCACAATGAATGTAATATTTGAATACAGGATCTTTTTTACTTCCACATATTTCCTCAGTAAATAAAAGATATGCAAGTCTCACTCCTAGCAGAACACTTAAATGATTCAATTTTTCTACCTCATTTTCCTCCCTTCTTCATAACTACAGTGAGTATAAATTTAAGTATAGATAATTCAGAAAGAAATCAGAATCAAAAATAAAGACTTTAAAAGTGTCAAAATCCACCCAACAATTAATTTCAGCAACTGTATGGACAGAAAGTATGCTCACTGTGGAGAGAATCTTACTAGGTCACTCTTTCCAATCCTCTGCTTCTATGGAGAGCTGCATCCAAACCATTCTAGTCAGCCACTGGCCCAGGCTGGGCTGTAGCACTTACCCAACAATTAATAATTACATGGGGACTTCACAAAAACAAAACACACTAGAGTGCAGCAAATACTTCCAGATCTTCCCAGAAGTTAGGCAACAACCCTCAATGCTACTTGACTTACTCTACCATCCTGCAGCATGATTAGGGTAAGTACCACACTAGTATATGGACAGGGGAAATACCCAAGCTAAATGAAGCATTGTGACAGCAAGACAGGTAGATCATTGCAGACACCACTGCCTTCCCAGAAATAGGACTGCCAGAGAACAGTCCTAGAGTTTACACGAGTGTGTGTTTCATTTCAGTTCAAATTTCTGTTTAATATTAATCACTCTGCTGAGAGGAATCAGGTACTACTGATTGATAAATATCTTCTCCATTTGGATTTACATCAAATGCCAGAGAGGAAGAGGTACGAAGTCGGCTTAACCCAAAAGAAAATGAGAATAGGGGCGCCTTGGGTGGCTCAGTCGGTTAAGCCTCCGACTTCGGTTCAAGTCATATCTCACAGTCTGTGGGTTCGAGCCCCACGTCGGGATCTGTGCTGACAGCTCAGAGCCCGGAGTCTGCTTCGGATTCTGTGTCTTCCTCTCTCTCTGCTCCTCCCCCATTCATGCTCTCTCTCTCTCTCTCAAAAATAAATAAAAGTTAAAAAAAATTAAAAACAGGAAATGAGAATAATAACTATGAATAATTATCATGTGCTAACGATATGCTAAGTCTTATCCCACTTATGTCTCACATAATACTATTATATGCCCTGTATTATAAATGAAGAAATTGCGGTTCAGAGAAGTTAGCATCTAGTCTAAGATTATGCACTCCACCAAACTGCATATTCAGATGCAGAATATCTGACCCCATAGCCTGTGCAGATAACTGCTATGCTATGTTGCCACTTAAGAACTGTGTATGGTCTTCTGTTAAGTTTATCAAATTCCACATATGAGTAAAATCATATGATATCTTTCTCTGACTGACCATAGAGGAAGGGAAGGAAAGATAAGTTACAAATATCGAGGGAGGCAAACCATAAGACACTCTTAAATTCAGAGAACAAAATGAGGGTTGATAGAAGTGGGGGGTTCGGAGGGTGGGGGAAGTGGGTGATGGGCATTGAGGAGGGCACTTGGGACGAGCACTGGGTATTGTATGTAAGTGATGAATCACAGGAATCTACTCCTGAAGCCAAGACTACACTGCATGTTAGGTTACTGGACAATAAATTTTTAAAAATAAAATAATGACTTAAAAAAGGTAGAAAGGTAAGTCTAAATGACACAAGCCAATTTACACACAAAGCTAATTGCTCCCAGTGATAGGGTGCTTTTCCAATTACATATCATAACCCAGAGAACTGGAAAGAAGACCTTTTAAGGTTCTCTCCCCAGCGAATGAACTGAAATTAATTTAGTAGGTCTTGAATTCATTTTTTTTCTTTCTATGGAATAGAATAGAAAATTTCAGAATATGTTATAAGCAAATAGTAAGTGTTAGAATGTTCCATAAAACTTCTTTGCCTAGGTAGATAGATGATGAACAGATAATTAAGAGATACTCAACACCTATTCATTGAACACCTACAATGCACCAAGTACTTTTCTAGACACTTAAATACATCCCTGACTACAAAAGATAAAGATCCCTGAACTTGTGATGTTCGTGATACTAGTAGACTATACAGAAATGTAAAATGTATTTCTTAGAGCATCAAGGATTTTTTTTTAAGTCTGAAAGCCACCATTTATAGTACAGAGATGCCCGAGCATTCTCTCCACAACTCCCCAAGGGCAGGTGTACCCAATAATCACCCCACCACACTGGGAAGTCCTAGACAGGGTGAAGTGGAAAGAACAGTCCAAATCATTCCCGCTCTCCCCTTCCAAGCTTGCCTTCGAGCTCAAGCATGGCTTCTTAAAGCCATCCTCTCTTTGCTCCATTTTGCAATTTCTGCTTTAATTTGTGTCTCTTTCCCACAGTTTTAATAGATAAAGTTGTTGCAAGGGAAGAAAAACAGCGAAATGAACCAGCTCTTTGGGGATATTTCCTAAACAGATGGAGAAATTTCATTTTAATTTTTAATAAATATTCACTGCTAGAAACAGGCAAACTGTTGAAATTGTGATACCCTATTCTCTTAGGCCAGTTAAACAACATATCTACATATATTCTTCCTAAATCTCTTCAGAGCTATCCTAATAGGTACTAAGTCATGTCCAATTCGGTACTCCTCAACATAATGACTTGCTTATTTAATTTGTAGCAGCTGTAGCTCATGTTTAGTGGGTCTCCAGTATGAGCCCAGTGTTGTGCTATGAGCTTGTCTTTAATTTTCACAATGACACTGTGAGGGAGGAATTAGTGTCTGCATTTTGTAAAAGAAGATATTAAAACTTACAGAGGTTAAATAATTTGTCCATGATCATTTGCCTAGTAAATGGCAAAGGTGAAATTTTAACCAATGCTAGGGAGCTCCACAAAATTACTGATTGTATCCTCATTAACAGCAGAAGGTTCACTATGTATGAAAAAGATGATGAACTCTTAGAAAACTTACCATATAACTTATGCTTCCCCTTGTTTGCTGTTAATCATACTTTAATATTTTAATGATCATTGATGAAGATTATAAAACAAACCATTGAGTTTAACACTGAAGTGTCAACACAAGTACTATCTCTTACTTTTGCTTCAATAAGTTTAAACACCTTGCTCAAAACATTTTGATATTTCTTGCACTAAACCTTTTTAATATAAGGATAGTGAGGAGATAAAAGAATAGACTCTGGGTACAGAATATCTGGTCTCAACTCCCAACCCCACTTTCCCAAGCTGTGCCTCAGTTTATTTGTTGTAAAATGGGAATAATGATAGTACTTACAAAAAGGATTGTTTTGAAGATTAAATGAGATATTATAAGTAATGTATTTAGAGGTGTGGGTACTAAATAAACACTATTTGTTATCCTTATGGTTATTCCTTCCTAAAAATTACTAACTTATCTCATTCTACTAGGTATCAAACTCTTAGACATTATGAAGAAAAAGAAGAGTAAGTTTTTTGGGAGGAGAGGGGAAGAAACCTTTAAGTTCTAAACTCTATAGGAACAGAGAATTATGTCTATTCAATCATCTGTTTCTTTAATCCCCAATTGCTTGGATTGCTGATAGGTGCACAGTAGATGCTACTGCCTAACTGATGCTCTTTTTGGAAAGCATTACACTTCATAAATTATTTGAAAGGAACCATTTTGTTTTTATGCTGATATACAAGAAACCTTTGCTTTGCAAAACACAACCAGCATGTTTGTTTACTGAACAGAGGTCAGTACCATAGATTTGCATAGAAAAGAAAAATCATAACCATTGTGAAAAGAAAATTCAAACCCATTTTGCAGCATATGTCTATATGTTGTTTTAAACAAATGTCTCAAATGTTGTCAAATGAAAAGGTCAAGTGTACATCAATATAAATGAATATAAAGGTCCTCATCATCCTTTAGCTTGTTCTGTTGGTGAGGCAAGAATATGTTTAAAATGCATCTCCTCATAATCAATTTCCTAAAAATGTCATTCTGGATGGACATTTTATGGCTGATTAATTTTTGTCCTTTTTCCTCATATGCAAATAAAAGACCAAAATGCATACTTCTGGTAGATTTCCTTTCTGGTGATTAAAGTGCTGATTTCCTACAGATCTGCTATCTACAGCTCTAGCAGGAAAATGACCTTTCAATCTATGCTGCTCTGTTGCTTAAATATATTTGCCTTTTCTCCAATATACTTAAGTGAACAATTAAGCATTTGAATGTGGAAGGTAGAAAACATTATCATGCCTTTGTCAAAAAGTCAACACATTAAATATGTTGTACATACAAATGTACTCAATTAACATTTTAATTAAGGGTAACAAATAATAATTAAACAGATGACATTTTATTTAATTTTCTCAACTGTAAATAGCTTGATGGAAATTATTGCTAAATCTGATTTAAATATTTCTCCTTGAAAAAGCAGTTGAAAAACTACTCATAATCAGAAATATTTCCCTTTTATGTACTTATATATAGTCATGTCATATTCATAAATAAGCTTCCAAGCTTCTCAAAAGTGTTATGAACTATATTCTCTTCATGTGGTATGCAAGTAACAATTACATGTTTCAAGATAGTAGTTTATGTCTTGTGTAGAAACATAAAGTAATTATAAGCTGAATTCAACAGTTAAAGATTTATGTTTGGTTGTTAAATCCAGATATGCCATTTTTCCAAGCTTAACCCACTTCTGTGATTTCTAGCTTTCATATTGGCATAGGTTAATGAGACTTGTCCTAGTTTTGCAATGCAGTAGGAGTAGCTAATTGTGCCAAGTAGCATTATTAACTTCTCAAATCAAAATCAGATTTAATTCATCTTATTTTTTAAAATAAATATGAGCCATTCAATACTTTGAAGCAAAGTGAAGTGATAACATGGAAAAGGATACACATAAGGTATCGACAGACATTGGCTTGTCAAGAAAATAGAATAAGTCCTGCTCTCAGTGTTGCCAGATTTAGAATAAGTAAGTAAGTAAGTAAGTAAGTAAATAAATAAATAAATAATTTTTTGTTTTTGTTTTTTGTCCCATATTGCCTGGAACATCCTATACCAAAAGATTATATATTATTTATCTAAAATTCAAATTTAACTGGGTGTCCTGTATTTTATCTGACAACTTTACTTTTAAATAAAGAGTATAAGATAAATTTACCTTGAGAAACAACTTTACGCTGTCTGATTCAGGGTGAGCTATGAAAAAAAGAGGAGAAATCTAGTGATAGACAACACTCTGGTAGACAGGGCCCTGGGAGGGTCCTAGGATAGGCCTTTAGCCAGCATCAGAGAGTGAGTCCAGGAGACAAACATTCTGTTTATTTAGTAAGTCATATCTGGAGTTTAAAAGTTATTGATCTATTGTTTAATCTGCTCTGCTTAATTGTTTTTTAATTCTGAGTAATAAATAAGTCTCAGAGGACAGTGAGCAGCCTAGGGGTGTTTGTCACTAAAGAGAGTGCTAGAGACACTTGGCGCACTCTACAGTTTCTTGCAGGGAAATCAAATCCCTGGAAGACAATATAGTTCCCAGAGATTTGGCTTGACAAGATTCATAACTGCTTTCCAGTGGAAAAGTGAGCATCATATTAAAGAGTGGGGGGTCTCTTGGCTGAGGGAGGCAGAACAAGGAGACAGACAACCAAAGACTGAGAGACCAAGATTAGGGAGAGGAACAAGAGCAAGTTTTTGGAAGTGCTAGTGCTTCTTCCATGTGGTTTCAAGGAACATGTGGTTTCCTTGAAATCCCTATCTTTTAATTGGCAAGATTAAAACTGAACTCAATTATCCAGATAGTTCACCAAAGACAAATTCTAGGAGGACATAGCTAGGGCTACTAATCCCTTCCCTTTCAGAAAACATCCCTCTGTTAACCTTCAGTTATTAAGAAATCCCATTATCATTTGAGGGTTACTCATTGAATAGTAATTTTCTATCCCTCCCCGCCTCTGCAGTCCCCACATCTCTAGGAAGAATATTCCATGGCCTAAAAGAAGGTCCCTGGCTGCTCTTCAACTCAAAGAAAGGGTCTCCAGATTAAAAAAGAGGTTTTTTGGGGAAACAAAAGGGGAACAGAAACTAATCACCTAACTCCACTGTCTACCTGCAATGTATGAAGGTCTTTGGCACGCAAGGAGAAAGCATCTGTCCCTAAGTTAGATAGATGCTATGTTTTTGTTATGGTTGCTACTTAATTATAAACATGTAATCAGCACACCCTGAGTATGAAGTTCATATATAATAGGCACACAATTCAATATTAAATGTAAAATGAACAGACCAATGAATTAAAGATGGACAGCCCACAGAAGCCCTCAGAAAGAGCTAATCGAGGCTGCTCAAGAGGTCTGAAGGCACCCCTCCACTACCAGGCAAAACTGAAAGTTGAAGCATCCTGGCAGAGTGCAGAGAGTAAGGATGCTGCTCTCCTACTGTTGTGGATGAGGGTCCTCTGACAGGCCCCACTAACAGAGGGTAGAAAGGTTAGATTTACTTTAGAGATCTTGTTTCCTAATTCATATTGTTAAACTCTCTCATAATGCTCTATGCCAGCTTGGCGGGCAACTTCTCCATTAAGAACAGATGAGCTGCACTTCTCTTTTGGTCTATTATTTGGACAAGTCCCTTGCAGCCCACCCCCTGCTTTTCTTCAGCTGTCCCCAGGGATTAAGTCCACCCTCTGCCTCTTTCAAGTGCCCTGATTTAGCATACTTCCTATGTCCTTCAATCCACATTTGCTGTGTCTTTCAATGTGGCTCAAAACACATCTTTCTAAAAGTACTTCTGAACTAACTCACACACTTAATTCTACAGTTTTTTTCCTTTTATCTGTAATGCTGAACCCCTACAAACTTACATGTCAAGACTTTAGCATATTTTTTAATGTTTTATTTTTTGAGAGAGAGAGAAAAGAGCATGAGCAGGGGAGGGGCAGAGAGAGAAGGGGACAGAGGATCCAAAGCAAAACGGGCTCTGTGCTGACAGCAAAGAGCCCTATATGATGCTGGAATTCAGGAACTGTGAGACCATGACCTGAGCCAAAATTGGATGCTCAACCGACTGAGCCACCCAGGTGCCCCTAGCATATATTTTTTATTCACTCAGAGAAAGAATGTCAGAGCTTTACATATTATTGACTCCCCAAACATAGCTTTAAAAAGTGGCTAAATAAATAAAAATTAGTATAGAGGAGCACAGAAAATTCTGTTTCTATGAGACATAATGTGTCTACTCTTACCCATCTTGGAACTCAACTGTTCAATACATTAAGATCCCCATCCACTTGCTACTCAAAGTATGGTCCCTGAACCTGGAAGCTTGTTGAAAATGAAGAGACTTAGTCTTCACCCAGACCCACTGAACCAGAATCTGCATTTTAATAAGATTCCCCACATGATTAGAATGCACAATAAAGTTTGAGAAGCACTGACTTTTGCCATACCAGGCATGAAGTAACCTACAAGGAATATCTCTTGAGTGGCTATAACAACGAAGTCAATTCAGATGTCTCTTTTTCTCCCCAGTCAAATCAACCAGTTAGAAAGAAACTCTTCTGTCACAGGAATTTAAAATATACTTCTCATTGCTTCAGTGAAATGGAAAAGAAGATAGACACAGAACAAAGGGCTCAGATGAGAAAGAACACATTGCCTCCTGGAAAACAACCAATAAAGACTTGGTGTTTGACATTGGAGGCATTGCAATAGCAGGAACGGAAAAGGTAGGCAGGTGCATAAAATCAGGGAGTGTCCTCAGACAGTGCGACAGGAGCACATGGATATACAGTAGTGCCTGGCAGAGGCTGAGAGTGATGTGAACCAGAGCAGAAGGAAAACAAAAGCACAGAGTATCCCTGGTCTTAATGTGGAAGAACTGGAAATTTAATTGACAGTCCTACTGGCTCTTTTGTGCCTAGCACTGGTATGCCAGAAACTAAACTAAGGACTCCACCTATACTACATCATTCAACCACAACTATAAGAGACAATAAGTGTTATTATTCCATTTTACAGATAGGGTAACAGAAAAACCAGAAGGATTATGTAGTTCATCTAACACACACCACTGAAAGTAAAAACATGGGATTCTAAACCAGTCTGGCTCCCCAACCTGCTCTGCAACTACTTGTGCTCTACTGCCTCCTATTCAAGGTAAAGTAGATATGGTTTTTATTACATAGTGTCAACTCAATCATTCCCAGTTAACACTGATCGGTTTCGTAAAGTCCAGAATTGAAGAAGCCTTCCAGATATTGCTACACACGCATGTCCAAAATAGGTAGACCCTACCTTAAAAACAGTATTGCCTGCATAGTGAGAGTAAGGAGCCTGGAATTATGCCGCCTTAACAAGGTGGGCTTTTTTTTTGTTTCTTTCCCAGTTTGTCTGTACTAAACATTACAATGAACATCAGGTTTTAGCAAAAATGAAGCACTTTTCCTTCGTTGGGGAATAACATACGCTGGCATGACTAAGTGTGTGGTCACCTGCTCCCTTAGTGCAAAAGGACTTTGTGGGAGGTCAGGTCTCATTAGGGCAGCACTGCAGACTCTATATTCTGAAGGTCTCTCAGCCTGACCTATGGGATCTATTTTAGTCCTCCGAGTCTGTGCTGTCCCAGACTTTTCTCCAGCCATCGCCTGCCTAGAGAAAATTGTATCTTATATGCTTCTACAATAAACTCAATTACCCAAGAGTTCTTGTCACCTCTGAGTATACAGATCAAGTGCCTCCAGAAATTCCCTACGACAGCACCCTGGTTAAGAAGTAAGCTATCCCTTCTAAGGATCTGCACATATCACAAAAGAAAAAACACCTAAAACCCAACTATGGGTGGTTGTGAAAAGGCACATGAATCTAAATGGTCATCAACATCTTCTATAGTAAACACATCAGGTGATTTTCTGAAAGGTGTTCAATCTCATTGCAACTTCTGCCATTCATCATCATCATCATCATCATCATCATCATCCCATATTCCTTGAGTCTCTCAGTTTATAGCTCTCTATTGGGCTTTTAAGAAATATAAATAGAGGGCTGCCTGGGTGGCTCAGTTGGTAGAGCACCTGACTCTTAATCTCAGGGTCATGAGTTCAAGCCCCACATTGGGTGTGGAGCCTACTTAAAAAAAAAAGGAACACAAATAGATATGCATCAAAAGTTGAGTTTGTGTATTTACAGAGAAGAAAAAACTCTTCAACATGGTAAGAAGTCTGGAAGCATATAAGGGGGAAAAGCTGCTCCCACTTTGTGTATGGATGATAAATCTGAAGAAAAGGTAGTGTATACCTTGGGGAGGATTTAAAAAATTTACATGCTATCCTTTTCTTTTGTTGGCAGTATTAAATGTAAACTGTATTGTATATTCTGAAGGTTTATCATTTCTCATCTGTATCCTAAAGCAGATAAAAAAATATATCATATGTTTCTAGGCCACTTTTAAATTACTCTTACTACTTCTCACTTGCTAATTGTTAAATTTTCATGTTTATTTTTAATCTCAAAAATAAGGAAACTGCTATCTCTTCTCCACTTCCCATTACCATTGGAAAAAAAGTTAACAAAAATAGTGTAGAAACTATAAGAACAGGAAAGACTGGTGGGATACATGGAATCAATAGGAGGGAAACAAAACAGATAGTTAAGGTCATTCAGACTCAAGTTCCCATGCAGGTTTTAGCAGTTATCAACTAGAACAAGTTTATCAACCCCTATGAAACTTGTTTTCTTCATTTGTTAAACACAATACTCATCTTGCAGAGCTGGTCTAAGGATAAGGGACAACAGGTAAGACACTGGGAAGAGTGCAGAAATTCAAACTAAGACAAAGGTGATTATAGTGGTGATAGTGATGGTGATGATGGTGGTGTTTTGGGTGGTGCTGGTGATGGTAGTGGTATTGGTGATAGCAGTGGTGGTGTGATGATGGTGGTGGCAGTGGTGGTGATGAAGATGGTGATGATGATGGTGTTGGTGGTAATGGTGATGGTGGCAGTAATGGTGATGATGATGGTGGTGGTGGTAATGGTGATGGTGGCAGTAATGGTGATGATGATGGCATCGGTGGCAGTGGTGACGATGATGAGGGTGGTAGTGATGCTGATAATGATGATAATGGGCAAAAGTGACAAGATAAGACAGAGAGGATAAAGTGAAAAAATAACACTGGATATAATTTACCCTAAAATCAAGAAATGATCATGATTGAGTACCTATAAAAAAATAAATATTCTACCAACCTGATCAACCACACTTCATTCTGTTTTGAAAGATACTTGAGCTAGATTATAAATTCCACTGAGACCCACATATAACCTAAATTGACTTCAGTTTAACTCCACATTCAGACTCCATGGTACTCAATAACTGATCCCAGGGGAAGGTTGGCCTGAAGTGTTTTTAGGTGGCCTTTTCCTTTGCAAGATATTTTTGAGTTCTTTTTATAAGTGAGTGTAGATATTCTGAGAGAGAAATTATTTCTTTCAATTGGAAGCATAGTTGATGACACTTAGAGAAAACAATTAAAAGATCCCTGAAGAAAATTTCTAAAGAGGAAAACCATAAAAAAATTAATTTTTCAGACATTCTTTATAGAACTAGAGTTCAAATGCTGTATGATACTTATGTTCTTAACAGTTTGGAACCATTTGTCAATCAAAATTAAATTACAGGCATTCCATTGTAGAATAACAAATTAGTCAATCTTATTAGCATGAATCACAAAAATCTCCTTAAAGCTCTTGGGTTTCTTAAGGAATTTAACACCTCCCATTTTCTCAATGTGAACATCAATTCACATTAATCACAAGACCATAACCCACTTACTTAAAGGGTATATTACATAAAAGGTCGCACAACCTGCTGTGAAATGCTGTATCTTTAGCATTTGAATCGCTCGGGACACTGAAAAGGAAGAATTCATTAATGAAGTGTGAGGCTCATTTTATTTATAGTCCATGGGAAAGGCATATTTCACAGCCATCTGAAGGACTTCTGTAGGCAAGAAGTCCCAGTTAACCCAAATGCCATGCAAAGCTAGTGTAAGTCCAATCCTAGTGTTCTTAGCAATCAGAAACATAGTAAAGGAGAGAGAAATTCATTTTTAAAAAATTGATAGCAGAAAGACTATGAAAATGTGGGAGAAGGTCAAATCTAGATGACAGCTGGAACTTTCCTAGGAGGGACACCTTTGCCACCATAACAGGAGGAAAAGAGCAAAGCTGGGTTTGGTTCTAGGCTGATTTAAAGGTTTGGTAGACCCTGAGATGGTTCTGGAAAGATATCTTCTATTTTCTCTGCAAAGTAATAGAAAGTCATTTGTTAAATGATGGGAAGTGGGGAGAGTAGTGACTTGAAACAGTCACTGTGGATATTGTAGAGCAAGTTAACTGGAACACAGAGGACTATTAGGCAATCTGAAGTTGGTGAGCATGAACTAAGAGGCATTTCAAACTTCTCAATCCACTTACGTCCATTTCTCCTACTCAACTGGACTCCTGAATGCCTTAACTGATTTTGTGTCACCAGCACCTAGCACAGCCCCTGACACAAAGTTATATATGAATGTTACCTGAATTCAGTTAGATATGACAAACATCTGAATTACCTGAGTACAAACAACTCTAAATACTGTAATTTTTTTTGTTTGCAAAATACATTTGATTTGTTACTAAAGTCCAATATATACATGAATGAAAAGCCAAGGCTGGGACTTTGCATTCAAGGTCAGTCAGTGATACAGGGGAGGTTTGGTGAGGAGAGCTCCAAGTGCAGGGGACCTGGGAATCATGGGTGTGAAGATCAGATGGCTTCCCAGTCACCTCTGCTCAATGCCATCTTGAGGGCAGCAGGATTCCAAAAACAGGATCAAGGGAATCAACAGTGCCACTACATGACCCTGGTTCTGTAGGAAAATTATGCTTTGCAGGCTGGAATTTGAAGAAAAGTTTTGTAGGAAACCAATACTCAGCTAGCCCAGATTTCTAGTTTTCCAAATAATACTCTTCCCTAGAACTCAAAAATACTACCACAAGCCGTGTTCTTTCTCTCTCTCTCTCTTTCTCTCTCTCTCTCTTTCTCTCTCTCTCTCTCTCTCTCTCTCTCTCTCTCTCAGGATCCAGCTCCTGCCCCCACCTGCAACCCTTCTAGCTTCTTCCTGTTGCTTGCATCCTGGCACATTATGTTCCTGCTATTCCACCTTATTTCCTGGTTTGAAATACCATATGTTTTAAGTTTTGTATGGGCTGTCTCCTCTCACTCGAAGACCTGAAAGAAACTACATTTGATTTAACCTTTGCTCCCAGTGACTTGAAAAGTGACTGGCACATAGTAAAATGTTCAGTGCATGTTTGTTGAACTGAGTGTACCATTCACCTTGCAGACAAATGGCTATTTTTTTAGGTATCAATTCATTCTGACATTTCCGTTTTCCAACCCATGAACTAAGTCTTTTTTTTTCTTTTAAGCTGATTTCAGGACCTTATAATATATATATTCTCTATTTGAGTTTTGAATAAAACTTTTGATAGAAGAAACATTTTAAATGAATACTGATTTCTTTACTTTTTTCTAAACATTTTTAAAACTCAAACAATCTAGAAACAGGATGGTTGGTATTGATTTTTAAATGCCTAAAATATTACAAAAGACATGAGTATTTAAAGACATAGGCATTGACAGATTTAAAGACATAAGCATTTAAAGATGCCTAAAAGTATTACAAAAGAAATACAACGCTGATCATTCTTGAAATTCAGGAATATTGGAATTAGAGGCACCCCTCAAAGCCTGAAGAAAGTGGCTTTAAAATAAATAAAAGAGAGTGCCACTTTACACAGCAGGTGGCAAACATGAAACTTTATTCTGAGAATTGGTACAGACTTGAAAGTATAAGTAGGTTCCAAGAAGGACTTAGCTATAATCTAGGATGATGGTTCCAACATATCATTGAGCAGAAATTAGAGCTACTTACCTTGTCAGCAGGGTGCACCCACCCCTCACTTACCCACAAAGTGCTGCTTGCATCCCTGTCATAGCTGTAGCATGGAACAGGATACATCTAGTTTGGTCTGATCTAACCCAGCATGGAATTTCTGGTGTTTTTATACTCTAAAATCTCAGCTCTGTTGTTTGGGAAAATTTGCTTTCTTTAGATGGGATACAGTTCTTTCTTTGATTTATCGTATATAAATTAACTATCATGACTCATTTAAAATAAAATACCTCCCAAAATAGTTAATCCATTGAATAAGTACATAAGGGGAATCAAAGAAGGGTGAACCCCAGCAATGAGCTGAATGTCTTTCTAAACCAGCTGTACTTGAGGAAGGTAATACTGAACTACAAAATGCACTAAAGTAGATATTTGGTATGCTGAGCCCTATTGGCCTATGTAGGAAGTAAAAGGAAAAAACAGAAAGAAATTATCTAGAACCAAATGGCAAATCTGGTTTACAAAATTTTATTCACAAATTTTGTCATTGTAGCGTCTTCAAAATTCCACTCAATAAACATAATGTTTATAAAACATGCATACTAATGGACCAGAATCACATGTCAGGAAGTAGAGAATGACAATGAAATTAATCCTGTCCTTCTTATGCTCATTTTAATTTAATGTGGGATCCGTGCAATTGGAAGAAAATCAAGGGATCTCTTAGCTTGATAACATGGGGAACAATAGAAGGTGGGGCTTGTGGCTCAGCACAGCAGAGGAGGGTGGTAGAAAACAGAAGCTGAGCCATTCTTGACTGCTGACTAATGTTTAATAACCACCAGTGCCCGCTGTTACACCACATGGCTAATGCTAGCAGGGGTTACTTATGTTTATAGGGTTGCCATGTCATAGGAGGAATTTCTCAGAAAAAGTCACCATTTTTAAGATCTTTCACCTCTCAGGGCACCTGGGTGGCTCAGAGTCACCTCTGACTCTTGATATCTGAGCCCATGTTGGGCTCCACACTGAGCATTGAGCCTGCTTGGGATTCTCCCTCCTTCTCCCTCTGTTCCCTCACTTGCACAAGTATACATGCACATGTATGCACATTCTCTCTCTCAAAATAAATAAATGTACATTTAAAAGAAAAAGATTTTTACCTCTTATTGACAAAATCATGTATTGGCACACACAGTCAGGAATTCCATGAAATAACTGTTAGTACACAATGACTACTATGTGTAAACATTAAAGGTTTTTCTTCCAGAATGCAAGAGCTATTGAATTCCTCCCCTAGCCCAACCCTAGAGAAGCCACAAAGAAAAAGAAAAGTATATGAATCTGCATACCTCATATAAAGACTATGAGGAAACTCTGGGAAGACAAAGATTAATAGTGACCCAGTGTGGAAGAAAATGGCAGCTGGTATGGAGGAGGGAAAGTCAATGTATGGACAGATAGGCTGGCACTGTGCCTGTGAGTTGTGTTCTTTTTACTCTATAGAACTTTACTTGTCCCTTACTACTGGCAGATGAACAGCAGCACCATCCCACCCTGCAGCAGTCATGGGATAACTTCAGGGCAAAACTGGAATCTGGCTGATTATCCCACCCCTGAGTAGTCCCTCTACCTGCCTGTCCCCTCCATAGCCCTCATTTAGAACTAAAAATAGAAAAGATCTAGGAAGAGAGAAGGCTCAGAGCAGAAGCATGGGCAGATTCACTCAAGAGCAGAGTTTTAGTGAGGGAGAGCAAATGTGAAGCTCAAGTCCAGGCCTTGGTGCTATGAACCCTCCATTCTGGGGCACATCATCAACCTCCCTATCTTTAAGCCCACGCAGGGTAGGATCTGGCTTTGGCCAGTAATGTATATTCTCCTTTATAACAAGATTTAGTAGAAGGTCTAATAACTACTGTAATTTTGAACAGATCCACAGCCAATCCACAAAAAGCATGTTACATGAATAAGAATACCTGTGCTGTTGCTGACATGGAAATTTAGGAGACTGGTTGTAACTGCAGCCTAACCAAACATTAATGAAACATGCAGCTACATGGATAGAGCTGAGTGATAAAAGTAGAAAACAGAGTAAGATTTATAGTACAATAACAGTGATGAAAACTAAAACACACTCACATGCAAAACAACATGGAGACTTAACAAGGATACACATACAGTTAAGACACCACACATTTAAGACATAGAGCAAGGGCACCAGAGTGAATGCTAAGAGAGGGAAGGTAATTGGAGCAGTGATCACAGAAGCTGAAAGACAAAGAAAATAAAACAAAAAGAGGGCTTTCCACCAATAAATGATGACAATGTGCTATGAACTAAGGAGAATGATTAACTTAACTTTCTCTACCTGAGATCTAATTAAAACAAACAAACACCACCATTACAGATGATTGGAGACTGAAAGTAAGAAGTAATTGGTATTTATTGGAATAGATAGGAAAAAAACTCCAAGATAGAAATTAAAGAGTTTGTACAAATAAACATAGACTTTGTAAGATCTAATAGCCCTAAAATTGCTGTTTTCAGAAATGCCCTCACCTAAGTGGCTCAGTTGGTTAAGCATCCAACTTCGGCTCAGCTCATGGTCTCACAGCTCATGGGTTTGAGCCCTGTGTCAGGTTCTGTGCTGACAGCTCAGAGCCTGGACCTGCTCTGGATTCTGTATCTCTCTCTCTCTCTCTTTGCCCCCACTCATACTCTGTCTCTGTCTCTCAAAAATAAATAAACATTAAAAAAAATTTTTTAATGCCCTACCCCATCTCAGGATACAGTTGAAATCTGGTAAGGGCTAAGAGCCTGCCGGACTGGAAAGGACATAGGACAGAATCCAGAACCAGCCCCTGAAAGATTAGTCACAGATGTCCTTTCCAGCTCAGATATATGGCACCCCACTGTCCACTCTCTTATCAGTAGAACCCAGGGCAGACTCAGGAATCCAGTGACTGTCCAGACATTTGGGCGGAGACATGACATCCTATCCACACCCAAGAGATGGCTGACTGCACTGTTCTGGTCTTTTCACCATCCCCTAGCTATAGTGGCAGCAATAAATAGCTAGTTGGCACTCTCTCTTCTGTCTCTTTCTGTTAACTTTGTCACAACCTCCCTGAAAGGTCCTAACCTAGAGTGACAGCATACCAAACTCTATAAACAAGTCCTCTCAGTCCCCAAACACACCATAAAGCAAAGTTCATAATAGAAAGGTCAAATGGCAATACTGTCAACACACGCTTTCTTAACATTTAGGTTTGGTAAGAACAGACGGTAGACTGTGAGCATATAGCTGCTTAGCTGGAGTAAGCCACACAGAAGGAAACTGCAGCTTTTGCTTTCAGCTCTCCTGGGTATTCTTCAAGTCATTTTTTGTAAACTAATAATAAGAGATCTAATCTATATACAGGTACTCTTGTCTAAAATTACCCATCTAAGTTCAGCCATTTAGTCACTGTTTGGTAATATCTAGATGCAAGAGAAAGTAGTTGTGAACACAGAAAATTAATGGAAAGGAAACTCTGCCTGAATCTATGCTGAGTTTAGCCACCAACATCTATTTTTAAAGATGAGCTAATTAATTGTTGCATAGAATATGGGGGGAAGAAAAAGAAACACAGGCAAAGCTTTTAGACAAACCCACCGCTAACTTTAAATGTATGGCATTGTTAAAACAGGTCTATAAAAGCTTACAGCATGATTTTAATAGTTGTCAAACAGGCCAGGATGAAGACATTAGGGTAGAAAACTACTTAAGTCTCTGGACTATGGTGGGGGAAGAGGATAGGATTGAAAGTGACCCTAAAACTTTTTTAGTAATTATTCATCTCCGTAACATACTCCTCATTTAGTAAATCAGATTGTAGTCATTTTCCCACACGCTTTTTTCCCCCTGACTGTACCTGTATATAGAGCCATTGATCTTCACACTGTTTTTTTCACGAAAGTTAATGCTATTTAAATGGCAAATAGATCAAAGATAAAGAAGACTGGCCTTTTTATTAAATTAAAGCATTCTAAAATTTAAACACAATAATCCAAATGCTAGATTCCCCCCTGAAGGACTGATAATGTACTGATATTGTAGTATGCTTGAAAGGCTGAAGCATACTAATTTGTTATTTTTGCAAATAAAAGATGATTCTGAAAATTGACTTTACTTCCACAGTTGGAAAGCAAAGCTAGAGAACAAATACTCTAATGGAATGTAAAAGAACATATTTAATATAGAGATTTTATAAAAGCATTGGCTAAGCATGAGAAAACTAGAAAATGGCATTTTAAAGCTTATTAACATATATTTCTCTCAAGAAAATACTACTCTATTACTAGAGCAAAGGAGAAGCAGCATATATACACTTCCTGCTTAGACAAAACCCCAGCCAACATTGAATGCTCTCAGATAGAGCTCATCCTTACAGGAAAAGTGTTTCCAAACTCACACTAAACTGGGCATGGAAACCAGTCAACAGGTCTCCCAGGTCTGGCTCATCTATTTCCTTCTACTCAAACCTAATGAAACAAAAACTAGCTCCCCCCCCCCAAAAAAAAGGAAAACAAAAATTGACTGAAACATAGCAAACAAAGAAAAGTCTACAGCCCAAGGCCATGGCCTCAAAAAATAGTACATGAGGAAAGAAAGAGAAGATTCCAGAGTGGAGCTCAGTCTACACCCCCCCCACACACACACACACACTCACAGGTGCACATACACACTCCCACAGAGCCCTCACAATTTACACTGGGTAGCTGCAAAATTCTGAGCCCTCACATCAATAATATATCTGGAGAGAGGCAAGGTTAGTGAGCTAGTCTTTTTATTTATTTTTTTTCCTCCTCAGGGGAGCTATGGAAATGCTGCTGGTCTAGAAATACAGTTCTCTGGTGAAAGAGGAGCCTCTGGCTACAGGATGAATTAGGGGAGGATCTGAAGCATGTGGGAACCCCCTCATGGGAATGGAGGTCACCTCCCAATCAGGTAGACATGAGGTGAGAATGAGGTCTAAACAACCTACTACTGCACCCACCTCACTGAACCTGCCTGCTCCCCACCATGTTCTCAGGAATCAAATAGATTCACCCCCAAAAAGGCAAAGCCCAATCTGTGTTTCCTTAGTAGAAACAAGCAGGTCTCAGACATGGGGGAAAGACAATCAAATATGGTAGTTCTCTCTAGATAATGGGATTAAGGTCATTGTTTTCATTTTCTTCTCTATTCTTTGCTGATTGATTTAAATACTTTTTATACTTTGTATAAAACATGCTTGTATAAAACAAGAAAACTTTATTTCTTTAAAAAAAATAATGAAAGTAAGAAATATGATTATGGCACTTGGCTTGCCACACAGAATGTGAAGAACTGTGAACCTGAGGTAGGGGTATAACAAACCATATGTGTTCCATTCTTCATCAAATAAGCCCAACCCATTTGGTACTTTGACCTTTGAGAGCAGAAGAGAAAAGAAAGAAAAGAGGAGAAAAAAATCAAGACTTAGAAAAAATGAGAAGAGCAAAGGAGAAAACTGATCTGTGAGATGCAGAGATATAGGTACAGAGATATAGAGAGCCAGGCCAACCCTGGAGCAGTTGAGGGAGATGGTCCTCAACCCTTCCATCACCCCAATCATTGCCAAGACCTGACATCCAGTTTCAGTCATCTACAGGCAGGGCAGAAATTGAAGGGGGCTGACATGACAATTAAGGTACTGTGAAATGTGTGTGTGTGCACACGTGTGCTCATTATGTGTGTGTGTGTAGTGGTGATGCTTCAGCAGAACAGATGTATTCCAAACATGAACAGCTGATATCTGAAAGAAAACATAGTCTTTACTTGAATGTACTTTCTCTACCAATAAAAAATCTGATAATAACTTAAACAACTAATCTCTAAGACGTGAATAAACAAGACAATCATAATGATGAGCCAGATTTAAAGGGAATGCAGCAGAATGGTGCACTCTTCTGTCATTATTTACGATATTCCAGGGAATCTAAGGTATCACTGAGTAAACGATGTATCATTATTTTATGTGCCATTATGAAAGGAAAAAAGTGCTACCAAGCAAACTGTAACTCAATTCTTATCATATCAACTGCAGACAGTTCTGGGCACAGGGATATTCAAATGTGTATCTTAGAGTCAGTGAAATGCAAAACTTCTCATCACTCACACACCATCACTAACTGTGTGATTGTTGAAGGATCCCTTAAGCCTCCTGGTCTGTTTCTTCAACTAGGAATGTGCTAGAATTTTATCATTTGTAAGATTCCCCTATGGTGTAAAAATTCTGTGGTTCCAGATCTCTGCTTTTCTCCCAGAACTAGAATATTCTCTGGCCCTAAGACTTTCTGAGCTGTGAAGTGCAGGAACTCTGGGTGAGATTTGCTGCTTGGACAGCCTCAAGGAGCTCTGAGCCTGTTTGGCATCCCACCTCGGCCCCAACAAGGAGGCACTGGTGAGAAAGCAGTCATCCCCCCTCAGTAACTACCCTTCTTTCACCAGCACCTCCATTCAGGGGTGGTCCCCACTTGCTATTATCTATCCCTTGCTCCCTTTTCTCCCAGGCCAGAAGATAAAAACTCAGAAAGGAAGACCTGAGATCTCATTCTTCCATCTAATCAAGACTCAAGAGGTACCTGGGTGGCTCAGTCAATTAAGCAACAGACTTTTGGTTTCAGCTCTGGTCATGATCTCAGGGCCATGAGATCGAGCCCTGTGTCAGGTTCTACGCTGACTGTGTGAAGCCTGCTTGGAATTAACTCTCTCCCTCTCTCTGCCTGTCCCCCGCTTATGTGCCTGTACAGTATCTCTCTCTCTCTCTCTCTCTCTCTCTCTCTCTCTCTCTCTCTCTCTCTCTCTAAATAAACAAATAAATAAACAAACATTAAAAAAAAAGACTCCAGATGGCTTTCTGCCAGTCAGGGAATAGTTGCCTGGGAAACCAAGAATTAACTGGAAGTAATTCCTATTCTCTCCTTTTGTTAGACTAGCCATTCTTCTGGACCCTCCCTCCTGTCTTACTAGGGACTTAATAGTAAAAGGATTTGTTTAACTAGACTTTGCATTTTACAACCCCTGCCTACTTCCAACAACAAACTGCAAAGCGCTTCTTACTAGAGGCCTGTCTTAAATGAACCAGAACTACTTTTTCTCATCTAAATATTTTAAACCTAGTTCAAACACAGCAAAGAAAAGCAAGTTCAAAAGACAGAGTAGCTAGCTTCCTTATGCCTTGGTTTATCAATGGCTGAGGGTGGTATATTGAAATAGATCTCTTGTTTCACAGCATCATGATCAGCTTGAAAATAGGAATGCTTTTGAAAGGGGATGGGAAAAGATTTACTTTACCAAAATACCTAACCCTGCTAGTTTATCCAGATTGAGAGAGTAGATTATTTTCTTCAGTTATGTGGGCGGAGGGTGGGGCCACAGTGATAGATTCTGGGTCTGTTGTGTATTGAGTCAAAGGTATCCTTAGAAGAAGGTGTGTGACAGAGAAAGAGACGGGTAATGCTAGGTGGCAATGAATTGCAACTCTGGATCCACTCTCTACCCTTCCGCAACAGCTGTGTGCTCTGCGCCTGGGAGGCTGACTTCTAGAAACCATACTAGCCTACCCTCTGGCTTCCTGTTGTGTTTAGTCAATGGAAAGGACTTACCAGGAATGAGAAGGCAAGACAGAGAAAAACTGAGACATTCACAGCCCCGCATTCTCTCCCTGCTGGGTAGGCAGTACTTGTCTCTCTCCCAAAAGCCACAGCTCCTGCCAGAAAGACCTCTTCTACAGCTACAGGGCTCGGTGGATTTCAGTAATCTTTTCAAGCCTACAGGGCAGTAGTACTGGCTTCCTTCTGCTAACAGTTGGGTGCTTCACCATCCCTTGTTGAATTCCCTCAACCTTTAACCCTTTGTTAATAGGCCCTTCAGTCAGAACCCCCTGCAGAATTATTCATTTCTTGATGTGTGATAATAATATTGTGACTGCTTTTTAAAGTGGTCTTTCATCAGCCTCAATGTCCATCAACTGATGAATGGATAAAGAAGATGTGGTTTATATATACAATGGAATACTACTTGGCAATGAGAAAGAATGAAATCCTGCCCTTTGCAGCAATGTGGGGAACTGGAGGGTATTATGCTAAGTGAAATAAGTCAGTCAGAAAAAGACAGGTATCATATGTTTTCACTAATACATGGAACTTGAGAAACTTAACAGAAGACCATGGGGAAAGGGAAGGAGAAAAAATAGTTACAAACAGAGAGGGAGGGAGGCAAACCATAAGAGAATCTTAAATACAGAGAACAAACTGAGGGTTGATGGGGGGAGGGGTACAGGGGAGAGGGGAAAATGGGCATTGAGGAGGGCACTTGTTGGTAATGAGCACTGGGTATTGTATATAAGCGATGAATCACGAAAATCTACCCCCAAAACTAAGAGCACACTGTATACACTGTATGTTAGCCATCTTGACAATAAATTATATTTTTAAGAAGCCATGTTTAATAACAATCAATTTTAGTAATAAAATGTACAAGCCATATTTTACTTGACAAAAAAAAAAACTGGTCTTTATCTTTTAGAGATACATCCTGAAATATTTAGGGATAAAATGATACGGAAATGAAGCATGTTTGGCCATGAGTTGATAATTGGCAAAGCTAAGAGAATGAGTCTTCTTTATCATTTTCTCTATCCATTGTACATGTTTAAATTTTTCCATCATAAAAAGATTTTTAATGGAAAACAACCTCTTTCTAATCACCCCTTTTGGGTATGCTATCTGCATACATATGGTCTGATACAGAAGTAGAGGAGGAGCAGAGAACATCAGCAAGATGAGCCTCACCTCTTACGTAACTTAGCCTTGAACTATCCCTAAAAAGCAGTTTTCAAATAATGTGCTTGCGGTCCTTTCTAAACTGGGAATAGATAGTAAAACCTCACCAATTCACCTTAATTAACTAGGAGAACCAGTCAATCTGACTCAGAAAAGATCTATGTAATAAATTATTTTATAATTTTTTAAAAAATTGAACAATTTATTTCAACCTCAGACTGGACTTCATGTACTCTCAATCTTATCTCACAATGTATCTTTTTGCAAATCTTTATGGAACACTTCTTTTAGAGCTGCCTTAGACATGCCTTTCCTCATACTAACAACTCCTGGCCCTTTCTTTTTTTTTTTTTTTTTTTTTTTTTTTTTGTCCAAATTAAGAGAGTCTTTATTACCTGCTGGGACCACACAGAGTTAACACAGAACTCTAAATGTGGGGCCCAGAGTCCAAAGATTCAGGGCTTTTTATAATGAGCAAGCAGGCAACTGGGCAGTACAGAAGCAGAATTGAGCAGTTATTGTTAAAAGACTACAACGTGATAAAGAGAGCACCCCTTATCATGGTATGCAGGAAAACATTTATTTTGAAGGTAAGGTTTAGGGTTTTGGGGAGTTTTAAGGGAATAACTCCTGGCCCTTTCTACTCCACTTCACAACTCAGCTATCTCCAAACTCAGCGTGCTCTACCTCTTCTGTAAAGCCTGTCTTGACTATATTGACCCCAAATGAACTCTCCTTCTCAGGGATCATGCATGCTCTCTGCTTCGCCAGTCACCGGGTAACTTTGAGCAAGTATTTAACCTCTCAGTGCCTCAGTTTTAGCATCTGTAAAATAGAGTTCGTAAAAGTATGTCTTTATTGGGATTTATAAGAACATTAAGTGAGTTTATTTGGGATTGGCTGATAGTAAGCATTCAGTCATGTTAGCTACCATTATTATTTATTCAAAAAATATGTATTGAGCTTTCACCATGGCTTTTTCCAAGTGCTGGGTGTAAACAATAAACAAAATTAAGCTCTTGATCTCATGGAGCTTCCTTTTTAGCAGGAGAGGTAGATAATAAACACATAAAGACAAATATTACACTTTCAAATAATGCTAAGTACTTGAGGAAACTAAAACAGTAAAAATGAGAAATGCATTATTTTTAGATAAGGTGGTCTGGAATGGCCTCTAAAAAGGTGACATTTTGATGAAAAGGAACATACTGAAATTAGTTTTTAAACCAGTTTCACTGCCTAAGGAAAAACTCTTAAATATAAAAATGCTGCAAATACTTGGGGACTACATGTTTTCCAACTAGATAATCTAGAATCCCAACCTAGATTATCAACCTGTCAATAGAGAAATTTGCATTATAAACCTAACTATGCATTCCAAATTCTATTTTGCTACCATGTTAAATGTTATCATGTCCCCTACATTGTCTTTTTCATATGACCTAATTTTTCAAACACAGTGTTTTGTCATCACAACTTTTACACGCTATTGACAGATTCTTCTCTTGCTATTTCACAGACTTGGCCTTTTAATTTCTTCACCTTTAATTGTTTCCTAAGAAATTGCCTTCAGCCTGAATCACACCTTTAAACTGCTTTCACACTGCTGTTCCCTTGTTTTCCTTCTATATTAGGGTCACTGTCACTGAATTCTATCATCTTCTTTCACTTCTGTATTCTTTCTTCCTTGGTCCCTTCTCTCCCATATATAGCCAAAGGGAGAAGAGATTGCAAACAAAATTGCTAACCTGGGGGGAGGTGTGTGTCTGAAAGGAGAGGGGTAGCTTCACTGGTGGGAATGGAAGATTCAGAGAAATAAGATATGGCTGAGAAGCAACAAGAGCCCTACTATCATTTTCCTGACAATTTCAAAATCTAAGAATTAATAAAATAAGGATTTGTGTTAGAAAATGTCAGAAGGTTTAGGAAGATAAATGTGATGCTTATTTCCACCGAGGGGAAAAAAATCTCTGGTGATGAAAATTGTCACCTTATGAGTCCTTTGTAAGTGGGTTAATGGAATGAATTTAAAAATATATATATTTCTACATATATAAAATAACAGTGGACAGTTAACTCTGAGTCCCCGGGCTTTTCCCTTGTGAAGTAATAAACACAGGCAAATATCTTGGCTATCCAAATATTCCTCTTTACCTCCTGCTCCTTTGCTGTTATTTTTTTTCCCTTCTTCTTCATCATACACAGGGTCCAAAGTCACTCAAGATTAGAAAACATGAAAAGCTTAGAAATTAAATTCTTTAGATGAACTTCTAAGGAATTCACCTACGACCACATAAATTTAGAGCTTTTCTTCGCCAGAAACCCAGCAACTCAGATTAATGTTACTGCTTTCTAAAGTTGTGATAAATGAGGTCCACACAAAATCAGCCTGTTATTCATTTTGTTGCATGTTCCACACAAGCTCTGGAACTGAGCTGCCGTCCAAAGACTGGCTTATGCCCAGAACATTCCCAAGTGCCAGAAAAGGAGGCAACAGAACCGTCTGTGCTGGCAGCACTATAGCATATGCAATACTGAATATTCTAAATGTGAAAAAAAAGCAATATGAGAGAAAACACTGTTTTCTTTTCAGTAATGACAAAACTATAGTTTCATTATCTCACAAGTTAAAACATCACAGAGAAAAGATACCTGAGAGTTCCAGCCTTTTTCTCTCTCACAACCTCATACACAGATTTCCCTCATAAAAATATCCTGTGTTGTCCTAGTTTAAGTTCTTTTTATACAAAGTATCTTTATATTTCTTCTAAAATGACATGTTAAAATTAATATTGGTTCACCTTTAAGTGCCCTCTGGTGTGACACATTTTAATCTTCCAGACAACACCCTGATCAAAGGAAAGGATTTTTTTCTCCTTTTGTGTTTAGATTAAAAATTATGATCTGCAGGCATGAGTTGAACAAAATTGAAAGTTTACTAAAAGAAGGAAATCACTGTTTCTAAATATCTTTTTTATAAAATTTTTTAATGTTTGTTTATTTTTGAGAGAGAGAGACAGAACATGAGCAGGGGAAGGACAGAGAGAGGAAGACACAGAATCCAAAGCAGACTCCAGGCTCTGAGCTGTCAGCACAGAGCCTGACACGGGGCTCAAACTCACAAACGTTAAGATCATGACCTGAGCTGAAGTCACACCCTTAACCGACTGAGCCACCCAGGTGCCTCTAAATATCTTTTATAAATGTGGGGACTGAATGATTTAAAAAAGATCTGGTGTTTCCAATGGCACACCAAATGTGGAAAAAAGGGAACAATTTGGGATGAAGGCAAAAATGGGTGTAAAAATTTTAAAACATTAAAAATGACCGAACACTGATTTGCTTTGTTATTATCACCTTGTGCCACCAATTCTAAATAATGTAAGTGATAAAATACTCCTCTCAAAAAAAAAAAAAAATTCTGTATATGTTCTAACATTTTCTATGGCTACTGTTGGCTTTTTTTTTTAATGTTTATTTGTTTTTGAGAGAGAGAGAGAGCACAAGTAGGGGAGGGGCAGAGAGAGAGGGACACAGAATGCAAAGCAGGCTCCAGGCTCTGAGGTGTCAGCACAGAGCCTGACGCGGGGCTCGAACTACAAGCCAAGAGATCATGACCTGAGCTGACGTCGGATGCTTTAACTGACTGAGCCACCCAGGATCCCCTGTTGGCTTTTAATAATATGTATGCAAACTTTAAATTCACATATTTTTATTACTCATCTTTTAATATACATTATAATCTACAAGCAAGATAAATCATATAACTCCCAATTATATAGGTGACTCCAGACACATGCAGTCCAGATACAACACATTCATTCCATAAGTAAATTCATAAAAATTCAGGAAACATTCTGGCTCACTTTGGGCACAATGTGGGTCTCCAACCCTCCAACCCTGGAGACGCTCCATATTCTTACATTTAAACAGATGAGAAATAAAAAACGATAGGATCTGAGTTGTAAAAAAAAAAAAAAAAAAAAAAAAAAGTTTACATTAATTTAGCACTCCAAGGGATCACTGAAATTTAAGTTTTGCTTAACACAAATTGGAACAGAGTGAAAAATACAAGATGTAGTATCTATGGTAAGTGTAAATTTTAATTCATACACAAATTATCTGACTAAATTTCAATATAATCTTTTAAGTTAAAATTTCTTTTTTATTATGACTTGTCACTTAATTGATATTCAACTCTATTATTCATTACTGTCATAGACCAATGAATAAGTAATTTCCCTTTTTTAATATATATTAATGTAATTAAAATCCATTATTTTCCCCCTTTTTATATATAACCCTTCTTTTGTTTTATTTTTTACTTTTTACTGGCATAATTATATACATGAAATCTAACAAAAATATACCCACCATCTGTATGTCTTTGATAGCCATTATTATCATGCATTTCATTTCATATGAAATAATTGTAAATAATAATGTTGTCACATAGAGGAGGAAAGGGTTAAAAATTATGTGCTCTTGAGTGCAAACATCCTGTATACACCACAGGCTTTCTGGAGATTTTTAACATTCTTTCTGCCTTTTTAATTTTTTGTCTGAGTCTCAGTTGTAACACAATTTATACCAAAATTGTGAGCTGGCCTAGGGTGGTAGATTCTACAGCAGTAGAAGAAAATAACCTCTATAAAGGTATAAAAAGAGAGAAAATAACAACCTAGATCTGCATTCATTTATTCAGCAAATACATTCAACTAGTGGCTACTAAGTATTCAAAATTGCACCAAGCACTGGTCTAGGTACTAGGAATACAGCTGGGATTAGCTTCGTGCCTCCTGGTAGGTTGTATTGTAATGGGAAAACACAAACAATAAATAGTAAACATAATGAACAGGTAAATTATGTAGTATGTTAGAAGGTGATTGAGCATTATACAGAAAATAATAAATGTCACATGGTATCGGAGATCCTAGGAGTGCCAGGAAGTTGTAACTGTAAATAGGGTGGTTTGGTTATTTGTTGTTGGGAAGATGACATGAAGGACATGAGAATTAGCTGTGTGGACATCTGGGAAAAGAACAACCTGGGCAAAGAAAAGAGCCAGTGCAAAGGCCATGGGAAAGGAACATGTCTGGTTTGCTCCAGGAAGAGCAAGGAGGCCAAGTGTGGCTGAAGCAGAATAAAAGGGAAGGTAGTAGGAGATGATACCAAAGATGAAGGAGGGTCAGACCGTAGAGAGCTTTGTAAGCCTTTAAAAGGACGTTGTCTTTTCTGGGTAAAACAGGGAATTTCAGAGCTTTAAGCAGAGGTATGACACAATCCAACTTACACTCTGTAAAAACATAGCCTTAAAATAAGTGAAATAACCACCTCCAGGCAGGCTGGAGGGATATGGGGGTGATCCAGCTAAGACACTCTCCCACATTCACCTCCAAGATGGATCCACCCGATATAACTGGCTAAGAGTCCCTTTCTTCCCTTAGTTCTTTCCTTGCTGCCCTCCTGAAGGTGAACACCACATCACGTTTCTTGGATTTAGAAACGGCATTCTTGAGGTAAGAATCTAGAGATGCCGCCCTGAGGCTGAGATTTTTACCATTTGAGATTGATTATTTTGCATTCTTTGAGTATCTTCAAGAGTCTTCTCTAAAACTATGAATTTCTCTAGATGTTTAACGGATGAAAATTAGCTTTTTTATACAAATCAATTTATCCCTGGCACACCTGGGTAGCTCAGTCAGTTAAGCGTATGACTCTCGGTTTCAACTCAGGTCATGATCTAACAATTTCATGAGTTCAAGCCCCATGTCAGGCTCTGTGCTGGCTTGAGACTGTCTCCCTCTCTCTCTCTGCCCCTCCCCCACTCATGCTCACTCGCTCGCACTCTCTCTCTCCCTCAAAATAAATAAACAAAAAAATTTAAAAAACAAATAAATTTATCCCTTGTTAACTGACAATTAACCAGGTAACTGACAATTAGGCAGGAATGAATGTCAGAAACATACAGAGCAACACATACACACCTCAATACTTAGATATTCATTTTTAACTCACATTCTAGCCACAATTGACTGTAATGATAATAGGTCCTGAATGTATACCTGAAGGTGTATAGAATGTCCTGCTATAATATATTTTCCATTCGCTTCTCTTATTTCATATTTTAGTACAGAATAAGGATGATATGAGGGGAGAAAGAGGAAAGGGAATGCCAGAAGATGTGCACGGCAGAGATGCTCTGCAGTGGGAAATCCAGACACAAGGTGATTCCTGGAGAAAGATCTGTCTGCCTAAAATTTGAGGCAGAGCCGGCTTTTACCTCAAACCACCCTACTCTCGGAGCATAAAAGGAAAAACTTTGCCTCAGGCCCTGCCCTTGCCCCTAACCTCACCTTCAGGAGATGACTAAATAATGTCTCTTTGTAGTCTAATTGGTCCTCTTGGTCCCTGCCTCTGTGTTTTGTTTTTTTTTTTAAGACTATTATTACATTCATTTCACTTCGATCTTTTCTCAGTAAAATTTCTTAACATTTCTTTGTCACAATGGAAGGCTTTTAACTTCTCAATTGTTTTTTAATGTCTCCTCCAAAAATAGGACTGTCATAAACAAGATGAAAAGCATCAGATGGGTACCAATTTTTACCCATGTTTTCTATGGAAAGTTGAATTTGAGGCTAGAACTGAGCAAATAAAAGAAATATTATTTCTCAGCAGTATAGAAACTGCTGTTTAAAAGTTTTTCCTGCTGTTTTCTAACATTAAGTGTCCATCGATAGATGAATGGAAAAGAAGATGTGGTAAATATATATATATATATATATATGTGTGTGTGTGTGTGTGTGTGTGTATATGCCATGAAAAAGAATGAAATCTTGTCAATTGTGAAAACATGGATGGACTTAGAGGGTATTATGCTAAGTGAAATAAGTCAGAGAAAGACAAATACCATATGATTTCATTTATATGTGGAATCTAAAAAATAAAACAAATTAACAAACAAGCAAACAAAACAGACTCTTAAATACACAGAACAAACTAGTAGTTGCCAGAGGAGCGGGTGGGGGGGAGAGGGAAGGATGGGCAAAATATATAGAGGGGATCAAGGTGTACAATCTCCCACTTATAAAATAAATAAGCAACGGAAATGTAAAGTACAGCATAGAGAATGTAGTCAGTAATATTGTGATAATGTTGAATGGTGACAGATGGTGACTACACATTCATGGTGAGCACTGAGTAATGTATAGAATTGTCAAGTCAATGTTATATACCTGAAACTAATATAACATTGTATATTAATTTTAAAAAGTTTTCTCTGATGTTTGCTAACATCGGGTATCTTGCCAGTGCTCATAGTTCGAGCTAATGACTTCCCAGTGTTATCAACTCATATTCCAGAAACCCATATTTGAATACTTGTATTTCTAATGCCTTCTTTCCATGAGGACAGTCAGCAATGGGCACACAGGGAGCTCTGTACTGCCTGTGATAGATAAGCCTCTTTTTCACACCTGACAGCTTCCATCCAAGGAAGTTTAATGAAGAGATGGCAAATCCCTATTTGATATTATTTAAGGACACTACAAAGCTTGCCTTCACTCCATCACCCACAAAATTTCCCCACCTGAACACTGATGTCTTGACATCATTAACATGGAGCAAAAATTGTACAGTAAGAGTTGACTTTTAAAATGTAAAAGGAATATAGCCAGAAGGAAAATTAATACATTTATACTAACATGTAAATGACTAGTGTCCTACCCCTTCCTTAAAATAGGTTTGTGAGAGAAGAGAAGAAAGAGCCCAGGAGATGCATGCAGATTCTAAAAGGGAAGAACATTGTCAAGTAGGATCACAAGCTCCTGATAGCCTAAGACCCACTAGGAAAGGTAAAATGGAGAGAACCCTCCTGAGAATATCTCCTAAGGATGCCCTTTGCCACCACAATCAGCTGAAATGCTAGAATACTTCCCATCTCATCCTCATTCCTATTCAAACTTTCTAAAGGATGGGGTATTCCTATGGAGTTAACCATATTGCAAACTTCTAAATATTAGTAAAGAGAAAAAAATCTTATTTTTCACAATTTCTACTTAAAAACCAGAAATGTAGTCAATAGCAAAAAAAAAATTCATTGAGAAAGAATATAAGACAGTGGCCACCTTGTAATATTAACCTTCACTACAACAGAAATATCAGAACTGGTGGTCCTCTCTAGTTTTCCTTGATGCCTGACACTGGGATATGTTCTCTGAGCCCAACTCGAAGCTCTTTCAACTACCCAAGTATAACCTTCCTAGTAAGTGTTCAAGGAGGCATGGGTACAGCATAGAGATTCCTCAGCCTGTGTTTCAAGACCCTTTATAAGTTGAGCCCTCAGTCTGATTTGACTAGCCATAACTCTCCCTGCTACTCTGTCCTACTATTCCCACTACTCCCCTACATAGTCGAACTGGAACATTTGCGGGTATTTAAATTTCCCCTTTTCTTAATTCTTGACCTTTGTTATAATACTTTAATCCAGAGTATCTAATCCTAAATCCACATGTCAAAATCTTATTCACCTTACAAAACCACCTTACTATTTCCTAATGTCTTTCATGATTCATCTGTCTGGATGGACTTTTCCTTCCTCTATATATCTAGCACCTATGTCTATAGAAAACATTAAAAATAGCCCAATTCCTAGCCAGATTGACATAAAACATCACACTAAAAGCCTATTTACCTCAGTTCTTATTGCCTGATATATCATGTCTGGCTTACAAAAGATTGCAAGGCATCCCACAAGGCAAGAAAAAAAAAAAAAAAACAGTCTCTAGACATAACACAAGCATCAGAACCAGATTCAGATATGGCACAGATTTTGGAATTACCACACACAGAATCTAAAAATAATTATCATTAATATGCTAAGGATTATAATGAAAAAGTTAAGACAACATGCAAGAACAGGTGGATACTGTAAGCAAAGCTATGGAAACTCTGAGAAAGAATCAAACAGGAAGGCCAGAAATCAAAAACACCGTAACAGAAATAAGGAATGCCTTTGACAGTTACGTCAGTAGACTGGACATAACCAAGGACAGCATCAGTGAACTTGAAGATATGTAAATAAAAACTTCCCAAACTGATATGCAAAAGAAAAAAAGTATGAAATAAAACAACTACATACTTTTTTGTAAGCCAGACTTCTGAGGTATTCCCCATCCCATTTCATTACCCAAAGAACCACCCATGCATGGGCTTAGGCAAGTTGATGAGCTTCATTACTGAAAATATTCAAGAGACCTTGCTGTAATGGAAGGACCAAGAAGGAGAAGATCCAGGACCCCTGGCACTGTAGTGTCTAAGCAATAAATGACCCCAGCAGGAATCTATGTATACAATGTGGTGTGAGTATTTTAATCTTTTATGCCTGCACACATGAAAATTACTACCCATTTAAATCATCTTAATAAAATTTATGTCTCTTGTCATTTTTCTTATTATGTATGCATTATTATCTATCTCACTGGGGCATTTTGAAGCTTAATTAATAATGTGCACTGATTTGAGCCTTGGAGGGCAAACTAAAGAATATGCTTTATGTATATATTGAAACTATGGAGAATATAATGTCATGATAAATATGCTGTAACAGCATAAGATGAAAAGAACTCTGGGCCAGACAAGAGAAGGGATGATGTGAGGAACAGAGACATGGAAATTATATAAACCATGGCTAAAGAGATAACTGGGGCAGATATCTTGGCAAGAAAAACCAATTAGATAAGTTATAAATCAGAAATGTGTCAAATTATTATTGTCTTCTGGGGAAATGACCCTATGTCTTAATTAGACACGGCCACATATGAAGTTTGAAACCAAGAAATATAACAAGTATTGTGCTAGATAGTCTTCATTGCCTCTCCAGATACACTGTCCACCTTTATTCTACTCCAGAGGTCTGACCTTTATGGTCTACATTAAAGGGTGCCTTCACGGTGGCTTCCTGTGAAGGCCAAGTCACAGGAGATCAGAAGGCAAGAAGAGACTAAAATAAAAGTATTTATTTTCTTAGCTCTCTACTATGCTGTGGGTGGACAATGGCCATATTCCTCCAACAAAGGCCATAGTTCCCGGCAAGCAGCCATCTCCTACAGCCCTTCTCCAGGTGCCCTCAGTAATAGGAGTGGTATCATTTTATACTTTCACAGCATCCCTTACTGGCTTCCCTTAAGGAAGCCTGCCCACATCCTTGAAATAGTCCCTTTATTTATTTCTCCCCATCTGCTACCTGCCTAGATCCTTACTGACACAGGCATAAAATATTTACATGAGACTATGCAATATACACATATATAAATATATGTATGAATATATATTTATGTATATGTATTTTATATTTTCTTATATGTACACATATATTTGCTGACAAAGACTTTTTAGTTTTAACAAAATAGATCTTACACAAATGAAATGTAAATAGGATTGACCTCCTCTGTGGAATTATCAACTCCAAGAGTTGGTTAGGCCTTGCTCTTCATACATAGCATATAATTATCATGAGATTGTGGTGGGCATGAAAGAAGCCTTCACAAGCAGCCTTCATTTGGGGAAAACTTCATGAAGTGAGGAATCTGAGAAGTATAAAAATGCCAAGAGGTCTGACCTTGCATCAACTCAAGCACCTGTAGTTGGCTTCCATATCTGTGCACAGCCAGAAATGTCAAGAGTTGCACAATTCAGTGAGGCCTCTCTTGTCTTAATACATCTGTCTTTTCACTAAGATAGTGAGAACAAGAGCACAGTTTTTCATGGTCTTTTTAAGTCCCATTTCCAGCTCATTGCTTAATGAACATTTGTTGATCTCCTACTCTCATTGAGAACACACAATGAGGACACGATCAGTGTTTATTAACAAACTCAGAACTACCTTTCACATTGAATTTCTGATAAATATAAGCTGTTTAAAAGAACATTATTTAATATCAAAGCATCTAGGTTATAATAACCCCAACATCATGTACCTCGAGATGTTATACATACAAGCTTGTATTTTCCATTGCTGAGACCAAACTATTTTGAGAGAGGATCTATTTTTTTTAAAGAAGAATGCTCATGTCGAAGCAAGCAGGAGTGGTTCTTTTACATCTGATTTCAAAAAGGAACTGCATGTCTATCCATAAAATCAAAGTGTGTCTCCAGCCCCTAAAGTCATAACATTAAATTTAGGGTTTTCCATACAAATAGTGAACAGCAGTGCACCCAAGTGACCTCTAAAGCCATAAGTTAAGGAACCATAACTGGCACCAACTCCTTTGTCAAAATCCACATTTGGTGTTCTTATTTTTTTCTCCTCTGTGTCATGAACTCCTGGACCTTCCTCTGTGTGATTCTTCAACATGTCGCTCCCTCACAGCCCCTTCTGTGTCAGGTCTCACTGTCACAGGCCTCGGAACCCACAGCTTCTGCTCTCACTACCTTGACTCCTTTCATCTTTACACTCAAGTCCCATTTTTCTCCAATGCATTAGCTTCACATCATTCTCCTATCTACAATATCCAAATGGCTCAGGTTAACACGAATATGCTTAGACTTGTGGCTCATCTGTAAAAATGATAATAGAATGGGGCTAAGCAAAACCGCCAGGCTCCCTTAGCTCTGATTTTATCTTTCTTCCCCTGAAGAAAAGATATGATGTCAGATATAGTATATGTACAAACTAACAATCTCCCTTAGCTCTGATTTTATCTTTCTTCCCCTGAACTTATCTGATCTCATGTAATAATCCCCTGTCACTTGGCTTCTTGGTGTCAGCCCTCTCATATCTAGCATTTACTGAGTGCCTAAAATAGGAAGGGCACAGTGATTGTCCAGGCCCTTAACACGTAATAGCAGTTACCATTTCTGAGCACTTCTATATAGGGTATTTAAGCAGGGCTCATTATATACTCACAACAACTATATGACGAGGCACAACTGACAACCCCATTTTATACATGAGAAAACTGACACACACTAGTTATCATGGCCCAAGTCACCTAACTAGTAAGTGGCAGAACCCAGAATGAAACCTAGATAATTTGATCCTATATGATACTGCCTTTTAAACAATAGCAGTGAAAACTCTGTGTTGAAAAATATGAATAAAATACTGAATAAGAAGATCTTAGCTCTGCTAAGATTTCCAGCATGAGGCATGACATAAGCTCCAAGAGGCTTTCTACCTCCTCCTCTTGTGCCAGTGTCATGCCCCCATTTGGAGCCTTAACCACATACTCTCAGCCAACTAATCTCCATCTCCAGCCAGCATTGTCAGAAGGCCCAACTTTCACCTCCAAAGAACCATCCAGAGTCATTGAATTGACTCCTATTTGTGCTTTATTATTTTGTACATGATGAGATTGTTAGTTTGTACATATACCATATCTGACATCATTTTTTTCTAACTTGTTCTCATTGCCATGTTTAATCTCTCCAACCCATCTATCAAGGGCACCTCCAGCCAAGCCTGGTACAGTGCTTATCAAATAGCAAGGAAAGTTGTTAATAAATCAAATAATTCACTTTCTCCAGGGAGTCAAATTGAAACCATCCAGATCAGTCTGAGGACACTCATTCACCTTGACCTGGCAGAGCCTCCCCCATCAATCCACCAGGGCTAAATTGACAACATTGTTCCAGTCAACACTCCACACTCTTATCCCCTTGACTTGTATCTTGTCTTAAATGATAATATAAACACTGAGCCTCCAAAGTAATGAAAGAAACTTTTATTTTCTCATGGTTCCACTGCCCAGGTTTTTATATGATATTGTAAATCCAAAACTGCCATAAAAGTTGGAAGCTTCAAAGTGCCTTTATAGGAATTTGGACTGTGGTCAAACATTTACCTTCAGTGTTCTCTTACTAGTGGTGGAATTCCCTCCCCAATAACCTAACACAAGTACATTGGATGTGCTGGGAAGACCTGCAGACCTAAGCAGATTTAAGCTATTTTCCATCACTCATCATTATAAATGTGTTTGTGTTTTAACTGTGGGGTATTCTTAAACCTTTCTGCTGGTGATGCTTTCAGTAAACAACAGTAATTCTCAAGGGCCTTATGAATGCAGTGATTCATCTCCAGCACAGAGAAGTGGCTTTATTTAGAACTGGCCAGAGTGGAGAGGGGCATCATTATATTCCATTTGCTAGAAGATCTGCAGAATTCTGTCTCATTTGCCCTGTGTAGCAGGTCCAATTTATTCCTTTTCCTTTATCCTGCTATAAGAATCGCATGCCTAAACATTAAGCAAATATCCCCACGTTGATGCTTTACCCAAATTACTTCTTCTTAATTGCTTCAAACAAAGTGCACTTTGCATACCCTCCCTCACTCTAGTTTGTGAGGTCCCACAATGGCTGTCTGACACATACGAGACATTAAATAAATGTTTAATTAATATTTGCAAAGCAATAAAGGAAAAGCTAAAAAAATAGAAGCAGAAAAGGGAGGGAGGTGAAGTTGATAATTGTAGGTGAAAAGAAGACAACATTATAGACTACATCGGTCTGGTTCATGTGCAACTGAGTCCTACAGGGTTTAACACCTTTCTGTGACCTCAAGGACTAAACAACCCCCTCCTAAATTTTACGACTAGGAGGACCTTTAGAAAGAGAGAAACCAGGGGCATCTGGATGGCTCAGTCAGTTAAGCGTCCAACTCTTGATTTTGGCTTGGGTCATGATCTCACAGTTCATGAGGTCAAGCACCACATCGGGCTAGCATCTGATAGCACAGAGCCTACCTGGAATTCTCTTACCCTCTCTGTCTGCCCCTCTCCCCCCCTTTCAAAATAAATACACAAACTTGAAAGAAAGAAAGAAAGAAAGAAAGAAAGAAAGAAAGAAAGAAAAAAAAAAAGAAAGAAAGAAAGAAAGAAAAAGAAAGCAAGCAAGCAGTTTAGAGCAATTCATTCCCACTGCTGGAAAAATACAAGTCAACACATTTTGACCTCTGAAGGTCAGCTTACATAATATACCAGCTATCTACTGTCATAATAATACTGCATAATAAACAGCCACAAACACCTCCACAGCTTTCAGCAATAATCATTTATTGTTTATGTCCCAGTCAGCTGGGGATGGCCAGAGAGCTCTGCTAGTCTTAGTCAAGTTTGCTCATGTGTCTACAGTATCTACAGTCATTGTCTGTTAGCTGTTATCAGCTGGCCTTGACTGGGACAACTGGAACTACTCAGCTCTGTTCCACATGTCTACTGTCCTCCAGTGGGCTATCCTAGTCACAGGCCCATGGCAGTGGAAGAGCTTGCCTCCAGAAACACAAGGGCTCGTAAGGCCTAAGCTCATGTGATTAGTCCTCACTTCTATCTCATTCTACTGGCCAAAGCAAGCCATATGGCTGAAACCAAGGACAGGGAATTATGTCCCACCTTCAGTAGAAATGGACTATCAGGTTACATGGCAAAGGGAGTAGTGCAGGGAGAGATGAGGAAGTGAGGGCACTGATACAGTCTATGACAGGCATATTTATACAAAAATAAAAACTACAGCATTTTTAATTACAAAGATGGAAGTCAGGCATATTTGCCTGTATTGAATCAGGAAACCAATTTGAAAGAAGGTGCTTATTTTTTCTAATAAATATCTAGTTGAGTCATTATTTTTTTTAACTCCAATCTTGTTATTACAATTAGCTAAATATTCACTTGAGGTAAGTAACATTTATGCTGAGAATGAATTGATTTCTTTCCTCTCTGGGTATTCTTTATTCAAAGGGCCTGGTAAAATATTTTTATGAACTAATAAAAACTTTAAACATTTTTGTAAGCCTATGGCAATGATAAATTTTTCTAATTTTTAGAGAAAAGGAGAATTGAAATAACCACATAATATAACAAACATTATGAGTAAATTAAAAATTTATTTCATTATTTTAAATTTAATAAATACTTTCACAGTTTTGACAAAACAAAGGCAAAAAGCTAGCTGATCCCTATATTTGTATTTCTCATCTGATTCAATTATGTAAGTTTATATTTTGGAACTACCAACTCCCTCACATCAAGACCCAGACTAAATCACTCTGCAATATCAGAAGCTTCAGACTGAAAGAAGGTTGAAATGAAATTACATCTCTGCAAAAATCAGAATCTCTATTTCTGGGTTCAGTGCACTTGACAGTTTAACTACCTACATTGTTTTTATCATATGAAAAAGGAGACCACTTTAATTTCACATCCTTTAACCTTCTAGCAATGAACAAGTTCTAGAGAATATAATGAATATAAAAGGGGTCAGTGTTCAAATTACATTCCTTTATAGCTAATTTGAAAGTTTCTTTTGTTGTTGATGACCAGAGCCTTTTTGCCTGTCCATCAGCTAGTGGCTATCACTCTGATGCCTTAATCTTCAAGTGGACATTTCCTTGATTCAATACAATTATGGTAACCCATAAGTTAACGTAGTCCCACAAGAGATATGCCATCATTACCCAGATTTATGGGCAGAACCACATCCATAAAATTTAGATAATTGCTTGTGTACTGCCAGCCTATTTTGCCTGTTAAGATAAATAATATTTTCAACATTAGTTACCAAGAGGACAAATTTCTCATAACTGACTCTGTACTTAATTCTGTCAGATAATCTCCTCTGCAATTTGATGAAGAATATACTGTGAACAATTTCTGACAACCTTCGTTTTTCTAGTGTGTTTTGCTGAAGAAGCCCAATCTGTTGTTTGTTTGGGGTTGTTACCACATTAAATTGATTTAAGGACACCATTTTCCATTCTTCTGTCTTCCATACTCTGTTAACTATGTCACATTTATTAAAACTCATGGTTTTGCATGTATGTTTCAATTTGTGGTAGCAAAATGATGAAATGGATTTCTCCCCTTTTTTGTAAAATAGTGTTTAACAACTGCTGCTACCATTAATGTATTACCACATCATAGGTAAACTCAACATGAAAAGATCTGCACAATATTCTGATCAGAAAATAGTAGCAGGGGCACAGAATATATGTGAAATACCTTTTCAAATAAAAATTTGGAGGAAGTAAATAGAACAAATGCATAAAAGAGGAACATATGTTTTATGCTACCAAATTATGCATCGTTATTTTGAATAACTAACCAAAGTGTGTTATAGGTACTAACACATTAAATTTTAGTCCATTTGCAGTTTTTCAAATTCCCAAGGCGGACGGGATGGAGTGGAATGACTTCTCAAGGGAGCTGAACTCTAAAATCTGTTTCTGGGAGATACCGCAAACCGTGGTCTCAGATTCCAGACTGTTCCAAACAAAGCTCTCTGAGCTCCTGTACACTAATTTATGACATATCTGCTTTCACCCGCTAGGTTTGCGCTTTATCACCAGTCTCAGGGAGCCCATCAGGGCTTACGAAGGAAAGGAAGTCTGAGAGACATAAAAAATACTGACACCAAGCCAGGGAGCATTTTATATTATTTACAGCATCAGAAGAACCCCTGGAAATGCTGAAAATGAAGGTCATGGTCTGAACAAGTATGAGGACTGGGTTGCCATCCTCACACTCTTCACGTTATTAAAACAAAATGTTACTCATACTTGAAGTTTCCCAAAGCCCTGTGTTGGAGAAGAGGTATGAGGTGAGCACAGGCGGTATACACCTCCCCCTTTCACTTCTACCTCCCCTGTGAACATTTAACACTGACCCTGCTCTGGCCAGACTGACCTATGTATTCCCTGAATGTATCTTGTGGTTCCCACCTTCAAGCCTCTCACATCTAAATTTTAGCCATATTTTAAGATCCAACTTATTTCCCACTTCCCAGAGTATTCCAATCTGAAGTCAGTGCTCTCTCTTTAGAAAAATTACATCTTTTAATTTTCCCTACCATTCACATACCTATGTATGACTTATGCAAATACTGTTTCCCCAACAGATTATACATTTTATAAGAATAAAACCATGTCAGAATGTTTCATTATGCCCCTAAATGGCTAACATTGAGTCTTCTTCAAAGGAGATATGTAACATAAATTTGTTTTGTATGCTTTTAACATATTTTTATATTTTAATTTTTAATAGTTGCTTCTTACAAAAATAATACAAGGTCATCTTACATACAACCTTCAAATGTAAATGAAAATGTATAAGCCATTACTCTCATCAATGTCCATTTAAAAGTGTTAATTGATTGAAGAGGAAAAGTTTGCACCATTAACTCAGGTAGGTGTTTCAGGCTATAATGAAGCTTGAAATTTTTATATAATTTTCTGGAAAACCCAACTCAGTCAAAACCTACTTTCCTTTAGAGTGGAGTACCCAGAGTGGGTTAACTCCACATATTAAGAGTCCAGAGTGTGAGATGGAGTACTATATACCCCATGTACACTTTAATTTGAAGCCATACTCCCAGGACATTTCAAAAGGCACCAAGTTTTCCAGAGGCTTAAAGAATGAGGTTGTAGCTTTTCCTGAGCAATTGTTAATACTTAGGGTCAAGAACAGTGGTTATGGAATATATCCTCATAATCACCTTCTCAAATATTACAGTCTTTGCAGAGAAGAAGGGAGAAAAAAATACTGCCATAGTTTAGAAAGCTGCCTCTATAAGCTTCTGCATCTCTAAAGTTAGAGCCCAGCCCATCCAAAAAGCTCTTCTTCAATTTCTGTTTACAGGATATTAGGATATTCAGGATTTTATTCATCAATCCAAGCATCAGAAAACAAAAACAGAGAAAGAATGTTACCTAATTAAATTCCCAAAAGCATTAACATCCTATCACTGTCATAGCATGAATTATACTTGAAGTATGATCAAGTCACATGAGCCCCCATCTCAAAGATGAGCAGTTCCCACTGGTGTGAGAGGGCACCCAGGGAGGAGCAAGACCAGCTTTTACCACCAGCTGATTCACAGGCTCAAAGTTTCTCCAAGAACTTTAGTCCAAAGTTATAGCTTCAACCCCAGCTCTGCAAGCAACTAGTCCTATGCTGTTAGTAATGTAATTAGCTTTCTCTGCCTCAATCTCCTCAGGGTACAATGTAGCAGTAGAGGATAACAGTGAAGAATGTGGGCTTCAGAGTGGTGGTTCAAAAAACCTAAGTTCAAACATCTTCTCTGAGACTGCTTTCCTGTATTCCCTTGACAGTTTCATCAGTCTAAGCTTTGGTTTCTTCATCTGTAAAATGAGAGTAATGCTCATGGGATTATGGTGAAAATTAACAAGCTAATATATGGGTGGCAATAAACTTCAGCCGTTATCATCATCATCATCAGTACTGTTATTATAAGGGAGTTAGATCAGGTTATCTTCCACTCCTAACAGTTTATGAAATAATAGTTGAAGACTTCAGAGAAAGCCCCATTCAGCCTATTCATTGCCATAGAATTCATTCAGCTTTCATTGCCATAAGATTTATTTGTTCCTTAATGCTCCTTTGCACCATAATGAAAATGCAAGACCCCCTTGTTGACTTTGGGGCACCCCAGCTCAAGCATCAAATACATTTTATTTGTAAAATTAGAAATATAAATAACACTTGGAAAATAGTCCCATCTCAACAAAGTTCTTGATGGTTAATATACAAGAAGTGATCTTAACTCCCTCATCTAACTAGCTTCCCTGGTAGACTGATTATAGGATATAGAAAATGTGAATTCCAAGAAATGAGACTGATTTAAGCAAGACATCCAGGGAAATCAATATAAATTACTCCTTATCACCCAATAGAAAAATCATTTTTAGAGACTTTATATCAAAGGGATTAATAAACACAAGTCAAGCTATGTTTTCTGAGGATTTCCAGGTAACATGGTGATTTATACACAGGTATCTAAATCTTCCTTCCCATATCCCAATTGAAATGATAAGTAGAACATAAAAATGTCAAAATAACACTTCACTTTTGACTTCCCTAATCTTTTTAGGGATTCTAGTTTTGGGGATCAAATAGTGATCTCCTTGTAGATAGTTCCCAGTTTTCTCTTTGGCACATAAACCCCACATTTATCTTGGTTCTCCTTACCTATATCTCTTTGCTGTCCTTCTCCACAATCTCCATTCCATTCATTCGTGTTTATCACTTTCTTTTTTTTCCACTTTATTGAAGTATACTTAATATACAAAAAGTTGCACATCTTTAATGTATACATTTTGATGAGTGCAGACATATGCATATATATACCTGTGATAGTATCTCCACAAACAAGGTAATAAATATACCCATCACCTCCAAAAGATTTCTTGTGTCCCCTTGTGTGTGTGTGTGTGTGTGTGTGTGTGTGTGTGTGTGTCTTACGAACACTTAGCGTGAGATCTACGCACTTGACAAGTTTTTAAGTGGCAATACTTGGGCGCTAAATCATAGCACTATGTTGTACAGATCTTTTTATCTTATTCACCTTGTGTTACTATAATTTTATACTGATTGAACAACTCCCATTTCCCTCCTCCTTCATACCCTGGCATCAACTATTTATTCTCTGCTTCTAGGAGTCTGACTAATTTAGACAGCTTATGTAAGTGGTAGCGTGTGGTATTTGGCCTTTTGTAACTGACTTATCTCACCTAGTACAATGTTTTCCAAGTCTATCCATGCTGTCCCAAATGGCAAGATTTCCTTTCTTTTTAAGGCTCCATCATACATATGTACCACATATTCTTTATCCTTTTGTCTGTTGATGGACATTTGGGTTGTTTCCCAACTACCAAATAGTAGTTCTATTTTTTTTAATGTTTATTTATTTATTTTGAGAGAGAACATGCAGGGGAGAGGCAGAGAGAGGTGGGGAGAGAGAATCCCAAGCAGGCTCTGTGCTGAGAGCACAGAGCCCAATGCAGGACTCGATCTTGTGAACCATGAAATTACAACCTTAGCCAAAAGCAAGGGTTAGACACTTAACCAACTGAGCCACGCAGGAACCCCTGGTAGTTCCATTTTTAATTTTTTAAGAACCTCCACTCAGTTTCTCATAGTGTCTGTACCACTTTACCCAACGACAATGTAAAGGGTTCTAATTTCTCTATATCTTTGCAACACTTGTTATATCCTGTTATTTTGATAATAGCCATCCTAAATGGTGTGTGGTGATATCTCATCATGGTTTTGATTTCAATTGCTCTGATGATTGGTGATGTTGAAGCACCTTTTCATATACCCCTTGGCCATGTGAATGTCTTCTTTGGAGAAATGTCTATTCAAGTCCTTTGCCCATATTTTTAAATTGAGGTATTTTTGTTTGTTTGTTTTCATGGGGGGTTTAGAGGAGATTTGCTACTGAGTTATAGGAGTTTCTTATATATTTTGGAGATTAGCCTCTTATCAGGTCTGTGGTATACAAATATTTCTCCCAGTCTATAGGTTGCCTTTCACTCTGTTGATTGTTTCCTTTGCTGTGAAGAAGCTTTTTAGTTGTGATATAATCCCACTTGTCTATATTTTCCTTTACTGCCTGTGCTTTTGGTGTCATATCCATGAAATGATTGCCACGGCCAATGTCATGAAGCTTTTCCCTTATATATTCTTGTAGGATTTTTACAGTTTTAGGTCCTTTGTTTAAGTCTTTCAGCCATTTTGAGTTGATTTTTATGTGTGAAGTAAGATAGAAGTCCAATTTCATCCTTTTGCACATGGATATCCAGTTTTCCCAACACTATTTGTTGAAAAGACTATCTTATATCCATTGTGTATTGTTGGCATTCTTGTTGAAGTTCAGTTGCTCATGTATGCATGGGTTTATTTCTGGGCTTTATATTCTGTTTCCTTTACCTTTACACCAGTACCATATTGTTTTAACTACTGTAGCTTTGTAATATGTTTTAAAATCAGAAAACACAATGCACTTCCTGATTTCATAATACATCATTTTCTTTAAGATCTAATTCAAGACTTTTTTGCCTATAAAAATCCTTGTCTTGCTACCTCTGCCCACCTAGCCTTATTGTCCTACAATACTCCTTCCAGTTTTCTAATGTCACAACAGTGAAATTTCATATCAGTGATTTTCTTCATACATTATTTCATTTACATTCCATTTCAATGTGATTTTTCTCCTCCAACAGAAATATACCTTCTACAAGATAAAAACTATTTTTTGCTTCTTTGAAACCACCACAATGCTTTCAATGTTCCTTTGAGTTCTTCCTGAATAAAGAAATTAATTAATTAACTAATCAAAGAATAGATGAGAGGGCTATATTTTTCTTCTCAATAATGGCCAATTATGGTCATTATGATAATGACAAAATTCTCCCAATGGAGATTTATATTGTAGTTCATGTTATATTAATTTTTCATGTCAAACCCAGAAAAAACCATTATTCTCAGTACATTGTAGTGTCAAAAATCAAAAATTCTGAAATAATTAAGACAAGCTTCAGGCAAATTAATGATCTCTGGAAAACAAAAATCAACAAAAACCTTTTATGATGCTAACATAAGGATTCAGAATTAACACCTTCCTTGTAATAGAACTATGTTAAACTGCAATCCTATCATGCGTGGTTATTTTTGAGAAAAAATACATTCTGAGCTATGATAGATCAAACTCTGTGTAATAATGAATAGTACCAGAAGTGAAGTCAACACTGTGGTTGTTAAATCAACCACATCCCACATCCCAATACCTGCATTAATCTTGACTGCCCAGAAACTAAAACCATTAGAGGGGTTGTCTGGGGCTCTGAGATATGGTGGGTCCTAAAGCCATCACTAAAGACCATGTGGAATCAAAGGAACCACCCAAAAAAGACATGTTCCCTTTAGAACATGTAGATGTTTTTAAGTTTATGGCAACCCACCCAAAAATTGAAGTGGTCAATGCATTGAGATAAATATGGAAGAATATAGTTTCCAAACTAACATAATCTCTTAAAGAGAAAAAGAGTAAATTAATCAATTTTTTAAAAATTTTTAAAGTTTTATTTTAGAAAGAGAGAACATGTGCAAGTAGGGGAAAGGGAGAGAAGGAGAGAGAGAGAATTCCAAGAAGAGTCCACACTCAGTGCAGAGCCAGACATGGAGCTCAATCCCACAACCTTGAGATCATGACCTGACTTGAAATCAAGAGTCAGATGCTCAACCAACTGAGCCAGCCAGGTGTCCCAATTAATCAAATGTTAAAGAGAAAAAAGTCTTAATTAGATTTGCAAATGGATAAAAGTGAAGGCAAACTATTGCTTAAGATTATAGTTTATCTCATAAAAAACTGGTAATATGTAATTTCTCTATTAATCTTGAGGGCACTATGCTAAGTGAAATATGTCAGAGACAATTACTCTATTATCTCTCTTATGTGTGGAATCTTAAAACAACAGCAACAAAACAAGCTCATACAGAGAACAGATAGGTGATTTCCAGAGCTGGAAATGGGGGTGCAAGAAAAGAGTGAAAGGGTCAAAAGGTAAAAGCATTTTAAATAGGGAAATAGTGGTACTGAGAAACAGTCCTTTAATAATGTACTGTTGGATTTTGTTTGCATAGATGATTTAAGAGACAAATGGCTAATATCCCTGATGAACAGAGAAGTAAAACTTCTTAACAAAATATTAGCAAACCAAATTCGATGATAACATTAAAAGGATCACTCACCATGATCAAGTGGGATTTATTACAGGGATGCAAGGATGATTCAATATTCACAAATCAATAAATATGAAATATCACATTAACAAATAAAAGTATAACAGGTAAATGATTAGATACAGTTAAAGCATTTGACAAAATACAATATCCATTCATAATAAAAACTCTCAACAAAGTGGGTTTAGAGGAAATATACCTCAATCTAATAAAGGCCATATGTGAAGAATTCACAGCTAACATCATACTCAGTGGTGAAAAACTGAAAGTGTTCACTTTAAGATCAGGAAGAAGACTAGGATGCCCACTCTCATGACTTTTATTCAACATGGTACTTGAAGTCCTGGCTGCAGCAATCAGATTAGATATATAAAGCATCCAAATTGGCAAAGAAGAAGTAAAACTATTTGCAGATGACACAATGCTATATATAGAAAACCCCAAAGACCACTAAGAAACTATTAGAATAAATGAATTCAGTAAAGTTGCAGGATACAAAATTAACAGAAATCTGTTATGTTGCTATACACTAATAAAGTAGCAGAAAGAGAAATTAAGAAAAAATCCATTTCCAATTGCACCAAAAAGAATAAAATACCTACGAATAAATTTAAGGCAAACAATCATACTTTGAAAATTATAAGAGGGGCACCTAGGTGGCTCAGTAGGTTAAGCGTCTGACTTCAGCTCAGGTCATGATCTCACGGTTCTTGGGTTCAAAGCCTGCATCAGGCTGTGTCTCCCTCCCTCTCTGCCCCAACTTGAGCACTTGAGCACTCTCTCTCTCTCACTCGCGCTCTCTCTCTTTCTCTCTCTCTCTCTCTCTCAAAAATAAATAAACATTAAAGAAAATAAAATTATAAGATATTGATAAAATAAATTAAAGATGACACAAATAAATAGAAAGATATACCATGCTCATGGATTGGATGAACAAATATTGTTAAAATGCCCATACTACCAAAAGCAATCTACAGATTCAATGCAATCCCTATCAAACAACCAATAGCATTTTTCACATAACTAGAACAAATAATCCTAAAATTGATATGAAACCACAGAAGACCTCAAATAGCCAAAGTAATCTTGAAAAAGAAGAACAAAGCTGGAAAAATCACAATCCAGATTTTAAGCTACAAAACTGTAGTAATCAAAACAGTATGGTACAGGCACAAAAATAGACACATAAATCAACAGAACAGGACAGAAAGCCCAGAAATAAACCCACACTTATATGATCAAGAGGAAAGAATATACAATGGGTGAAAGACAGTATTTTCAATACATGGTGTTAGGAAAACTGGACATTTACATGTAAGAATGAAACTGGACCATTTCCTTATACCATGCAAAAAAATAAACAAAATCAAAATGGATTAAAGCCTTAAATGAGACCTGAAACCATAAAACTCATAAAAGAAAACATAGGCAGTAATATCTTGGACATCAGTCTCATTAATATATTTATGAACATGTCTCCTCAAGCAAGGGAAACAAAAGCAAAATTAAACTATTAGGACTACACCAAAATGAAAAGCTTTTGCACATCAAAGGAAACCATCAACAAGACAAAAAGACAACCTAGTGAATGGGAAGAGATATTTGTAAATGATGCATCCAATAGGGGTGAATATCCAAAATAAACTTTAAAAAACTTGTACAACTTAACACCAACCAAAAAAATAATCTGATTTAAATATGAAGAATTGAATAGATATTTTTCCTAAGAAGACGGATGACCAACAGACACATAAAAAGATGTTTAATACCATTCATCATCAGGGAAATGAATATCAAAACCAGAGTGGGATATCACCTCATAGCATTCAGAATGGCTAGTATGGAAAAGACAAGATGTTGGTGGGGATATGGAGAAAAGGGAGCCCTTGTGCACTGTTGGTGGGAATGTAAACTGGTGCAACCCTGTAGAAAACAATATGAAGGCTTCCCAAAAAATTAAAAATAAAAATACTATATGATCCAGTAATTCCAATACTGGAATTCTAATACCAAAGAAAACACTAAACAAAACACTAAATCAAAAAAATATATATTCACTCCTATGTTTATTGCAGCATTATTTGCAATAGCCAAGTTATGGAAGCAACCTAAGTATCCATTAATAAAATTTTTTTAATGTTTATTTATTTTTGAGAGACAGAAAGAGACAGAGCATGAGCAGGGGAGGAGCAGAGAGAGAGGGAGACACAGAATCTGAAGCAGGCTCCAGGCTCCAAGCTGTCAGCACAGAGCCTGACACGGGGCTCAAACTCACAAACTGTGAGATCATGACCTGAGCTAAAGTAGGACACTTAACCGATTGAGCCACCCAGGTGCCCCACAAGTGTCCATTGATAGATGAATAGATGAAGATGGGGTATACACACACACATACATACACACACACAGATACACACACACACACACACACAATGGAATACTACTTAACCATTTAAAAATGAAATCTCAGCATTTGTGACAACATGGATAAATCTAGAGGGTATTATGCTAAGTGAAATAAGTGGGATAGAGAAAGACAAATACCATACAATTTCACTTACATGTGGAATCTAAAAAACAAATGAACAAACAAAAAAAACAGACAAATATAGAGAACAAACTGGTGTTTGCCACAGGAGAGGTGAGAGTTAGGGTTGAGCAAAATAGGTGAAGGGGGTTAAGAAGTAGAAACTTCCAGTTATAATAAGTCATGGAGATGAAAAGTACAGCATAGAGAATATAGTCAATAATATTGTAATAACAATGAATGATGACAGATGGTGACTATACTTATGGTGAGCAATGAACAATGTATAGAATTGTTGAATCACTATGTTGTACACCTGAAACTAATAGAACACTGTATTATAGTTATACTTCAGTAATAAAAAAACATATCAGTGCTTTTAAAAAAAGAAAGTGGCAACTTTTAAAGTAATATATAAGGTACGAGAGCGGGAGACTGATTTGTTTCATTGGCAAAATTAATTATAAATGATGAAATCTGATCTGCTATAGATAATCAATGGAGTATTTCTCTTGAGAAGACAGGATTCTAAAAACATCTCTATGGTATTCTTTTTCAGTATATGTATTAGTCTTCTATGCTGCTATAACAAATTACCACAAATTTAGTAGCTTAGAACAGCACAATTTATGACCTTCCAGTTCTGTACCAGAAGTCCAAAATGGATCTCATTGGGATTAAATCGAAGTATTAGCAAGGCTGTGTTCCTCTCTGGTGAGAGAATATATTTCCTTGCTTCTTCCAGTTTCCAGAAGCCCACATTCCTTCGTTCATGCCCCCACTTCCTCCATCTTTGAAGCCAGCAACATTGCATCTCTTATTCCATCAATCTCTCTCTGACTACAGCCAGGAAAATTTCTCTGCTTTTAAAGACTCATATGATTACACTGGGCCCACCAGATTACCTCCCCATCTCAAAGTCTTTAATCAAATTAAATCTGCAAAGTCCCCATTGGCATGAAAGGTAACATATTCACAATCTCCAAAGATTAGGGAATAGACATCTTTGGGAGGCCACTGTTCTGCCTACAGTATGTTCAGCAGAACTCATTAACAGTTCCATTGTCTACTGCTTATGAATCCAAAATAAACTTCAAAAATGTTATTTTATATATAGTCTTCTTTATGGAGCATGACATCAGTGATACAAAACAAATAATAATTTTGTCATCCTCAGAAATTCTAGAATCTAGATATGGACTGGAGAAAATCTAATAACTAATTATTAGTCAAGATTCCCATGCTCAGATTGGATAAAATTAGTTAACCTTAAAATTAAAACAGAATTCTACTTTGTGGAGACAAACTGTTTTGGATTCAGCAATCCTCATTATTCACTTTGGATTTACTGAATTACTTAAATAGTCCTCAGTGTAGTGAGTTCTCTCCCCCATTTGTAATGTAATGGACATTTACTTTCACCTCCCTCTCTTGTCTACATAAAATGCCCTTCCCCACCATCTTCCTGTGACCACTTCTTACTCTACTCCTTCCAGACTCAAGCTAGTCTCCTCTGGGATCCCTTCTATAAAGCCAACCAGAAAAAGGTGAAGAACACTTCTCTAGGCTCCTGCCAAACTCTAAACCTCATTCTTCCCCATATCCATGCTACTCTTTTGAGGTTATTCATGTACTTGCCTGTCCACTCCTCCCTCCAAAATAATGAGTGATTTTTTTCATTGAAAGCAGATATGTGTGGTTTTTTTACACATCTTTGTCTTCCCCAGAACTGAAATAGGACCTGATACAAAAAACCCAACATTCAATAAATGTTGGATAAATGAGTGAATGGCAAATGAACAAAAACAAAATCCCTTAAACTCTTTTTTTAAAGTGTATTCATTTATTTGGAGAGAGAGAGTGAGCTAGGGAGGGAAAGAGAGAGAAAGAGAGAGAGAGAATCCCAAGCAGGCTCTACACTGCCAGCATGAAGCCCAATGCGGGGCTCAAACCCACAAACCGTGAGATGATGTTCTGAGCTGAAATCAAGAGTCAGAAGTATAATCGGCTAAGCCACCCAGATGCCCCCAAAAACCCTTAAATTAAAAGAGATATTCACTTTTTAAGCCTCTATATATCACCACAAATGTTTACTTAGTGGAAAACACATACAATGATATCACCAATAGGATTAGCAGCAAAATAAATAAAAATACAAATAATGAGTGCTTTAATATAATTTTACTTTATTTATTTATAAGAAATATGACATTTAACTTGAGGGGCAATTCTCATCTCCTGAAACCTCCACTTTATTATTGCATAATACTTTTCAATCCCTGTCCATATAGATATTGTGTATCAAGAGCATGTGTATGTACATAAAGCCAATTATCCTTTGGCTATTAACATAGGATTTTGTATATGGTCCACATTATTACACTTTTTCAGAATTACCATCTTTACTGTTGCTAATAACCTGTGTATTAATTTATCATAATTTTAAGGGAATAAAGCAAGTGCTTCAGAGCACAGCCTCAAGAAAGACTGCCTGGCTTTCAATCCTAGCATTTGCAGCTGTTTGACATTGGACAGGTCAGTGAACTTCTCTGTGCCTCCCTTTGTTCATCTACAACACAGGGATGGTAATAGTAGTATCCATTTTATGAGGTTTTTTTGAAAGCTAAATGAGTTAATATAAAGTGATTAGAAGAGTGCTTGATATATGGGAAGCATTCTATAAAATAAGTATCATGTACTATGGTCAATCGTTTACGTTGTTCCTAGATTGCTTATCTGTATCACAATAGCACCTTAATTATATGGATATGAGGATGGTCATTTGGTTAGTTCATTGGTTTTGCCTCAATAGAATTACTCCCTTAGAACAAATTCCCAGGATTTCTAGCCCGTTTCCAAAAGGGCTTTTAATTCAATTTTTAAATGCTCAAGCATAAAATAATTAACTTTGTTTACTTATAAACTACTTTTTAAGACAATAATTTCACAAAACCTCAACAATCTGTGCAGATAGTTGTCAAAGAAACTGGAAGGGCCCCAAACTTTGGGTTTTATTTCAAGCTTTGCATCTCAGAGAAGTTGTGAATTAACCATCTCTATGCACATCCTAGCGAGAGAGAGGGTGTGACCAAAGAAATAATGTTTTTCCTAACATGCTTCACAACTCAAAATTCATGGATTTATGTATGTATTTTGTTTTTCTTTGTTAACTTTATTTGCTGTCACTAAACAAAGCAGTTTCTTTTATCACCCTCAATGAGAAAGGAAACATGTCTGTCAGAAAAAGAAAAGGGGAAAAATAGCCAAAGGAAAGCATCTCCCAGAGAAAGAAGCAAACAATAGGAAGGAAAACAATAAAATATGCCAGGAACTTCTTTGATATTGCCATTTGTGGAAACCAAGTTTTGAGCACTTAGGGAGAAGAGAATAGAAAGTTGGCATAACTAAAGAAGACAACGTTACTTGTCATTACATCTAATATTAAAAGATTTGGGGCACTGAACATGGGCAAAGGAAACATTTATAAATTCATTTCCTCCAAGCAATAATACATGTAGGTTCAGCACTATTTCTTAAGCAGAAAGCATTTGAAATTCAAACTCTGAATTATATGCATACTATATATCTTTTGCTTTCTAGATGTGGAATCACCTAAAGGGATATTTTTCTTTATCTGAGTCTTATGAGATCTTCCTTGATTCTTGATTTTTTAGCAAAGTTAATTTGTTTAACCAATATTTATGCAGTTTCAGGCATAGGTCACAACATGATTCACACAAACTGGACAAAAGTCAATCGATCTTTATGTCACAATGAACACAACTGTGTGCAGTCAGTGCTGAATTTGAAAAACGCTTTGTGGCCCCCTTAGTCAAATTTCTGAACCAATTTGAGTAACAGCTTGCTATAAAATAAAAACGATAGCAATTGTAGTGTATGTCCTTGTATAGCTTCTGGAAAGGCTAAATGAGCTGATCCATGTAAACCAGCCAGGGAATAGGTGCAGAGCAAGCCCTTAATAAATGCTAGCTATTATTATTGTTTTTTTTTTTCCAATCAGATACTATGTGGAGCTTTTGGGGTTTGAGTTGTTTTTTATTTGTTTGTTGTTTTCTGTTGTTGCTGCTGTTGTCATTGTTCAGTTGGTGGCGGTGGTGGTGCATCATCCTTAGTCAGGTTTTGACATCTGACTTAGATTGTCCAGTGCTAAAGAGATATTCTATTTTTCATTTCATATTCTCTTAAGACACCCAACAATTGAAACTTTCAATATTTGCAGTGATATGATGCTATATATAGAAAACCCTAAGGACTCAACCAAAAACTAAAAAAATTCAGTAAAGTCTCAAGATACAAAATCAATGTACAGAAATATTTTGCATTTCTATACACCTATAATGAGGCAGCATAAATTAAGAAAACAATCCCATTTACAAACGCACCAAAAATAATAAGATACCTAGGAATAAACCTAACCAAAGAGATGAAAGAACTATACTCTGAAAACTGTAAAACACTGAGAAAAGAAAGTGAAGATAACAGGAAGAAATGGAAAGACATTCTATGCTCATGTACTAGAAGAACAAATATAATTAAAATGTCTATATCACCCAAAGCAATCTACAAATATAACGTAAGTCCTATCAAAATACCAACAGCATTTTTCAAGAACTAGAACCAACAATCCTAAAATTTGTATGGAACCACAAAAGACCCCAAATACCCAAAGCAGTCTTGAAAAAGAAAAGCAAAGCTGGAGGCATCACAATTCCAGACTTCAAGTTATATTACAAAGCTGTAATAATCAAAACTGGCACAAAAATAGACACGTAGATCAATGGAACAAAATAGAAAATCCAGAAATAAACCCACAATTATATGGTCAGTTAATCTTTGACAAAGCAGGAAAGAATATCCAATGGGAAAAAGACAGTCTCTTCAACAAATGGAGTTGGGAAAACTGGGCAGCAACATGCAAAAGAATGAAACTAGATGACTTTCTTACACCATACACAAAAATAAATTCAAAAAGGGGTACCACTTTGAATTTATTATTGTGTGTGGTATAAGAAAGTCTGGAAAACAGTGTGGAGTTTCCGCATAAAGTTAAAGATAGAGCTATCCTATGACCCAGCAATTGCACTACTAGGTATTTGTCCAAAGAATATAAAAATATTGATTTGAAAGGGCACATACACTCCAATGTTTATAGCAGCACTATTAACAGTAGCCAAATTATGGGAAGAGACCAAATGTGTATCAACTGATGAATGGGTAAAGAAGATGTGGTGTGTGTGTGTGTGTGTGTGTGTGTGTGTGTGTGTGTTGAGAGAGAGAGAGACATACCAATAGAATATTACTCAGCCATCAAGAAGAATGAAATCTTGCCATTTGCAACAACATGGCTGGAACTAGAGTGTATTATGCTAAGTGAAATAAGCCAGTCAGAGAAAGACAAATATCATATGATTTCACTCATATGTAGAATTAATTTAAAAAAAACAGATGAAGATAGGGAAGGGAAGGAAAAATAAAATAAGGTAAAAACAGAGAGGGAGGCAAACCATGAGAGATTCTTAACTACAGAGAACAAACTGAGGGTTGCTGGATGGGAAGTGGGTAGGGGGATGTGTTAAATGGGTGGTGAGCATCAAAAAGGACACTTGTTGTGATGAACAGTGGGTGTTATATATAAGTAATGAATCACTAAATTCTACTCCTGAAACCAATACTATACCATATATTAACTAACTTGAATTTAAATAAAATCTTGGAAGAATGAATGAATGAATGAATGAATAGGGGGCACATGAGTGGCTCAGTTGGTTGAGTTTTAGATTCTATTTTGGCTCAAGTCATGATCCCAGGGTCGTGGAATCAAGCCCCCCCATTGGGCTCTGCACTGAGCATGGAGCCTGCTTAAGATTCTCTCTTTCTCTCTCTCTTTCTTTCTCTTTCTGTGTGTGTGTGTGTGTGTGTGTGTGTGTGTGTGTCTCCTCTCTTCCTTGCTCACTCTCTCTCAAATAAAAAACAAACAAATAAATAAATAAATAAATTCAATGGATTAAAGACTTAAATGTGAGACCTGAAAACATAAAGATCCTAAAAGAGAGCAGAAGCAGTAACTTCTCTGACATTGGCTGTAGCAACTTCTTTTCTAGATAGGTCGCCTGAGGCAAGCGTAACAAAAGCAAAAATAAACTATTGGGACTACATCAAAATAAAAATCTTCTGCACAGTGAAGGAAACAATCAATTAAAACTAAAATGCAACCTACAGAATGAGAGAAGATACTTACAAATGACATATCCAATGAAGGGTTAGTATCCAATATATACAAAGAACTTATAAAACTCAATACCCAAAACACAAATAATCCAATTTAAAAGTAGACAGAAAACATAGACATTTCTCCAAAGAAGACACACAGATAGCCAACAGACATATGAAAAGATGTTCATCATCACTTATCATCAGGGAAATGTAAATTAAAACTCAGTGAGATATGACCTCATACCTATCAGAATAGCTAAAACCAAAAACACAAGAAACAATAAGTGTTGGCGAAGATGTGGAGAAAAATGAACTCTTGTGCACTGTTGGTAGGAATACAAACTGTTGCAGCCACTGTGGAAAACAGTATGGAGGTTCCTCAAAAAGTTAAAAATAAAACTACCCTACAATCTAGCAATTGCACTACTGGGTATTTACCCAAAGGATACAAAAACACTAATTCAAAGGGATACATGCACCCCTAAGTTTATAGCAGCATTATTTATAATAGCCAAGATGTGAAAGCAGCCCAAGCATCCATCAATTGACAAATGGATACACACACACACACACACACACACACACACACACACACACAAAGGAGTATTACTCAGCCATAAAAAGAATGAAGTCTCACTATTTGCAAGGACATGGATAGAGCTAAAAAGTATAATGCTAAGTGAAATAAATCAGTCAGAGAAAGACAAATACCATATGACTTCACTCATATGTGGAATTTAAGAAACAAATGAGCAAAGGGATTAAAGAGAGAGAGAGAGAGAGGCAAACCAAGAAACAGACTCTTAACTATAGAAAATAAACTGATGAGGGGCACCTGGGTGTCTCAGTCGGTTAAGCGTCCGGCTTCAGCTCAGGTCATGATCTCACGGTTCGTGGGTTCAAGCCCCGAGGCGGGCTCTGTGCTGACAGCTAGCTCAGAGCCTGGAGCCTACTTCAGATTCTGTTATCTCCCTATCTATCTGACCCTTCCCTGCTCGTGCTGTCTCTCTCTATCTCTCAAAAGTAAATAAAAAACATTAAAAAAAAAAAGAAAAGAAAAGAAACTAATGGTTACCAGAGGGGAGGTGGGTGGGAGGAAGGGTGAAATAGGTGATGGAGAGTGAGAGTACACTTGTTGTGATGAGGACCACGTATTGTATGGATGTGTTGAACCACTGCATTGTACACCTGAAACTAATATAAAGGTGTATATTAACTAACTGGAAGTAAAAACTTTTTTTTTAAAGTTGATAGCTGATGGATAACCAGTTCAATGCTTATGAAGTATAAATTAAAATTGCTTTTTAAAAAATGAGAATATACGTCATCAATGAAGAAAGTTTTGGTCTATTGCAAGTTTACAAAAGTGACAAACCCTTGAAACCCTTCTAATAGTTAGACAGTCCCTTTTTTACAGATGGGCACCTCTATGCAACATGAGAAAGAAGGCATTTTCATAAAGTCTCTGCAGAGACTGCACATGAAAAAAGTCAGGCTCTGCTCCTTTAAATGTTGATCTGTCCTTCAGGATCACAACCACAGGCAGTTCCAGGCCTTGGTTTCCAAAATATTATGCCACATTATGAGAGAATAGAGGCTCATGAGGATAGGATTTCTTCCTATTCCATCCTGAAACCATCCTTCCACCTTGTGGCAGCCTTATCTGAAACCACACTACCTATTATTTAAAAAGATATAAATGGTGGGGTGCCTCGATGGCTCAATCAGTTAAGCATCTGACTTTGGTTCAGGTCATGATCTCGCCTTTCTGAGTTTGAGCCCCACATTGGGCTCTGTGCTGAAGCTCGGAGCCCGGAGCCTGCTTCAGGTTCTGTCTACCTCTTTCTGCCCCTCCCCCACTCGCACTCTGTCTCTCTCCCTCTCTCAAAAATAAACACTAAAAAAAAAAGATATAAATTGTGCCTCCATTTAGAAAAATACAAACCATTCCCCTGTTTTCCCTGCATCCAAGCTCTGCACAGGATCTTAATTAGCCAGAGGAACATGAGGATGGTGGCAAATCCTACATTAAGCAGAAAGATCCTCTAAACAGAAAAACAAACAAAAAAGGCTTCAGACAAAATATTATTCAGTTCATTATACAACTCATTTTTTAGAATATTTAACTTCAGCTTTGTTTTTTGTAGATGTAGGTCAAATAACCAGGAATGCTTTAAGTTACATGTAGAGATTCTAGCAAGCGTACTCTTTTCTTAAGAGAAAGAAATAGCTTTGGTACCAACTAATCACAGGTACTGTGAGCCAGAGCTGCGGGAAACATGGAAAGACTACACAAATGTAAACCTCACCAAAATATGTGGATTTATTTGGTCTTCTATAGCAATTTAAAATTGAGTAGTAATTGAGATGTTCTGGATATGTGATTCAATTCCCACAGGAAGTATCAATGCAATTTAGTTGCCATTCTCTATATCCAACCACACACTGACTCAACAACTGTTTACCAGAGGCCTGAGGGAGGCCCTACACTTGGTTGCGGGGGGTATACTAAGAAGAAAATAGAATCCCTTCCTGGAAATGCCAGCACAGTCATGGGCTAAACTTGCCTAATTTCCCTAACTTCTACAACTTATGTGATAGCTCAAAATTGTTTGGGATGTAAAATAGAACTTTCAGATTAGTTACGTGGCCATGGTCAATACACAGAACACGATTTTAATTTTAAAAAGGAGAATTCCATTTTGAATATCCCCCTGTCAAGTTTCATTAGATGCCCCACCACCACCACCACCATTTCTGGTCTATGTAAGTTTACCGGTTTAACAAATGGATAGGACTGATCAACTGGAAGTTCAAAGATTTGCCTCAACTCAGAGTTCATCCCAAAAATAATCAATACTTTGGGAGCTCTTTCATGAAGATAATATTGGATTTAATTCCCACTGCAGCAGAATTTCAGTAAGTTCTAAGACCTCTTACCAATATTTATGTGCAAATTAAAGTGACATTCTTTATATCATTTTAAATTATGCAAAATTCTAACCAATAAAAAGAGAGGAGGTATAGTGGATTAGTTTCCTAGAGGTGATGCAACAAAGTGCCATAAACTGAGTGTCTTGAAACAACAGAAATTGATTCTCTAACAGATCTGGAGGCTGGAAGTCCAAAATCAAGGTGTTAACAGAACTACACTTTCTCTGAAGGCTCTGGGAGAAGATTCTTCCTTACTTCTTGCACCCTCTATTGGTTGCTGGCAATTCTTGGCACTCCTTAGCTCTCAGATGGATTATTTCAATCTCTGTCTCCATATTCACATGGCCCTCCCCACTGTGTGTGTCTGTGCCTCTGTTTCTCTTCTTATAAGAATGGATTAGAGCCCATCCTAATCCAGTATGACTTCACCTTAACTTCACCAATTGCATCCATAAAGGCCCTATTTCCAAGTAAAGTCAAATTCTGAGGTTCCAAGTAGACTTTAATTTGGGGAACACTATTCAACCCATGTGGGGAATAAGTTTAGGAATTCCCTGAGCTTGCACCAGTAGCTCAACAAGGCTTAGAGCGGAAAGTGTCCAGAATAGGTACACAGGGCAAAAGTGCTCCCAGCATAGAAAAGCGTAGAGCTGCTTCCACAGGAGGAAAGCATCTAGAATAGATACACAGGGCAAAAGTACCCCCAGCATAGAACAAAAGCATAGAGCTGCTTCCACAGGACAAAAGTGTCCAGAATAGATATACAGATAAACAGGGTGATAGACCACAGTGGGGTGAAATTGCCCGGAGCTAATTAGTAAAAGAAAGGTACATTGTTGACCCTGAGGTAGCATGCTCTATCTGTCTTATCCCTTGGCAAGTTAAGATAAACCAACGCAGTGCCTGGTGCCTGCCATAAACAGCCATCTGCATGAAGCTGGGATTTTGCTTTGTATTAACCCAAACCCCTGACACCACATACTTCTGAAACCCCTTTCTCACAGACTTGAGTTCATGATCACTGTTTCATTGTCTCTTTCTGCACGTCCATCACATCTGTAAGCCTTCTGATCCTAATAAACACGGAGAAAGGACCCTTACTCAGAGCTCTTGTCTCCTCTCAGACATTAGCCTCTCTTGTATTTAATTCTGCATCTGCTCTCTTGCTGGACAAGAAAGAACTCCAGACTCAAAGTCTGCGACAGACCCACGATATATAGGGTGCAAAAAACTACTCACCTGTCCATCACTAATGAATTCCAAAGGGAGTCAAAGTTAATTTGGAATCTTCACCAAGTTCTCAACATATGCACAGCTTTGTCTTATCTAAGATCATAAACCTGTCATCTCTATTTATTATGTTGATATGTTTTATATTTACAAATTGTTTCATATTGTCTCATTTGACAGTGACGAATGTAAATATTTACCTTGAAACAGTCTCTTTTTACAGATATAATGAGAGAGAATAAAGGAAGTTAACCTTTCATCAAATAGCTACTTGTGAAATATTGTTCTTGGTGCTTCATGGGTTATCTCATTTGATCCATATAAAAACTCTAAGGTAAGTGTAAGTGGTATTATTCCCATTATAAGGATGAGGAAAACAGCACTAAATAACTTAGCCAAGGCCATAGCTAGTTAAGTGACTAGTCTGGGACTGCACCTCAAGTGAGTCTGTGTTCCAAGTCCATAATTTTCAGTGCTTCCCTCTTAATTAAGCCTTTCTAATAAGTCTTTAACTTTATTCAGAGTCAGGATTTGCTAAAATATGTTCAGTGATCTTAATATATGATCCTATTGATCAAGGCAGAAACATCATGATCTGATAAGAGAATTGACACAGAAGAACTCAGAACCTCTTATCATGACACATGTAGGGGACCATGGTTGTATTTCCTTTTGTAGTTATTCTTTACGTTCAAATAAAATACACATATTTTCCCAACAGTGAAAATAGAGGAAGCATTATGGTGGTAAGAACAGTCAAACATTTACACACTTTTGAACAGCTGCCAATACAGTAACCTTCTGGAACTTGAATTCTTTCTTCCCCATGAGTGTCAAGAGGGTGAAATCTGGAAATGACTCCATCACCCCTG
>CM053559.1:77162577-77370387 GCA_028646485.1 Cryptoprocta ferox
ATTTTTGATCACTGATTCGATTTCTTCACTGGTTATGGGTCTGTTCATATTTTCTATCTCTTCCTGTTTGAATTTTGGGAGTGCATGTGTGTTTAGGAATGTGTCCATTTCTTCTAGATTGTCCAGTTTGTTTGCATATAATTTGAGAAAACATACAATTTGGACCCTGCCTTTAAAAAGTTGTACCTTTACTGGGAAGCCAAAATTAGTTACTGAAAGATGCCTTCTCAAATCTGACGTCTCAGGAACAAACTCTGGCTGAGAATGTGTGTGATGTATCTGATTGTGCATGTGCATTGTGTGTGTATATTATACTTAATCATTAATTCTATCTCACAAATATTATAGACATTACCACAAAAAAACAGAACTTTCCAGATTCTTAATGCACTCTATTTTACTTGTTTACAAATAAATATTGCTAATAGCTACAGTTAATGCCTACTGGGTGTCAGAAAAGAAGCATTTTCTGTACATATTCCTTTGCCTTACAATCATCATGCAAGGTAGTTATTACTAATCCCCATTTTACCAATATAGACTCTGAGAAATTTAAGTAGGTAGTCATTCAAGCCCTAGTGAATGGATGAGCCAGAATTTGGACTCAAGTTCACATTAACTCTGAAGCCTACCTCCACACAAATAAAGTGTTCACTCATTCATTTATATAAGATCATGAACCTCTTCAAGTATGCCCTTTCATCCTAGGCTTCTTAAAAATTAATCAGCCATTCCCTTCTTTTGAGATCTGCTCTGACATAATGGAGATGAACAGAGGTAGGATCAAGAATCCTCATCTTCAGTATATGTTTGTCTTTTTAGCTCAAGAAAGCCAAAGCTTTTTAGGCCTAAACTCTTCAGATAATTTCCTCATATTCAGTTAGAAGACAGACCTGTCTTAGAGGTCAAATGCTTCATATCAGATTTTCACTATAAATTTTATTTCAGGAGACATGGTTTAATCTATGTTATAACTGGACACCTAATAGAGATGCATGTTATAAGTGAAATTATATTTATTTTATATGTAGGTCAATATTATCAAGTACATTTGACACTTTATATTAGATAACAGATATTTAAGAAAGCAAGTGATTTAAGTTTGGGATTTTAAAGGATTGAACAGTGCATGAAGGTTTAAGAAAGTAAGTAAGGGAGAGTACGGAAGGCAGAAGAGGGAGAGAATGATAAGGAACAAAGAAACTTCTCATGACTAGAAAATGAATGTCCTAATTGCAGAATTTTAAGTTTTTATTTTTATAAAATTATTTAAGTATATGTAAAAACAAATAAAGAGGAGTTAAATTGAAATAATTTTTAAATGTGAAATAGCTAAATGAGTCATTGTCAAAAATGTACTAGAGTTCTAATTGATTACAGAGTTCATTAATTAATTTGTATTTTCATGGCATAAAAAATGTGGTAGCCAAGCTGTACAGATAATGTACATAAGATCTACTGAATTGTAGACAGAAAGAGCAAACACTGGAAAGCAGCTCTCACTAGTCTGTAATATTCTATATCAAGCTGTTTGTGGAAGACTTCATGAAACGTAGTACGTGGCACAACAATCCCCAATGCATTCTGATACATCTCTGACTCTCATTTTTGCCTTCAGACACTCCTAGCAAAGCACAAAGGCTTTGCGGTTTTGTTGTACAGAAGCTGTGTGGTCAGGAAAGCAGCTTCCCCGTTCTGTAGCAAGACACTACAAGAGTTTAATACTGGAGAGCCAAGGGTTCCACCGAGGTTTCTAAAAGTGCAGCAGTTACCGTTAGAAACTTCCTAGCCCTCAGATGTGCATTTTATGGAGTGCTCAGAGGGTGATAAACAGATCTTTTACGTGATTTGCCATCTGTGAATTTTAAAACTGTTAAGACACTTTTCAGTCTTTATTTCCATGGTGCTCCTGATCACATTTGCTAGTTAGATGCGCTCACTATTATTCAGTTCTATTGAGAAAACTGTACTGATGCAGCTCTAATTTGGCATTAGCGCAGGGTTGCTCTTTAGCTTTTTGGGTTTTTTTCTATAATATATCAGGTAAAATAAATCATCTTGAAACTTTGGCCTATTGTGAGTGCTTCAAATAATTCTTTTCATTTCTTCATGACCAGTAGCTTACATTACAAGGCTCTTAATACATTTGAGTAGAATTTGTGTTCTCAATTCAACCCAGACCAGGAATGGAAAGGCATAGAGAAGAAACATGGCCTTCCTGGACAGCCTGAATCAATAAGTTGTTACTCCTTGCCAAATGTAGCTCATCTACAAACAGCTTCATTTCCATTCCTCTTTGCAGTCTGAGCCTAGATAACCAGTTACAGAAGCTACAGGACTGCACTGACAGCTGTCACACAGGCAGTACCCACTGATTTTCAATAACCTTTGCTGTGTTTTCATTTGTTGGTTTTCTGAAAGACAAAACTGTGTTGATCCTGACTGTATGAAGCCAAAAAGAAAAAAGCCATTCCATTTTACCTGGTGCTTCTGCCTTGGTTTCTTTCATCAATGAGAAGGCTGCATCACTAGTGCAGCTGGCCCTGTGTGTTCTTTTTCCAGTAGTAGCAACAGAGCCATTCATTCAATCAATATAACTCATACCCATGGAGCACCTACCGTGTGCCAGGTACTGTTTTGGAAGCATATAGAGCAATGAATGAAACCTAGTTCCTGGACTTGTAGAGCTTTCATTCAAGGGGGTGGGATGAGAGGAGATAGAGAGAAAACCATGTAAACAAAGAAGATTGTGGTACAACCTTAGAAAAAATAAAGCTAAAGGAATGGGTTAGGGCCAGGTTTCTCAACCTTGGCACTACTGACATTTTTGACCAGATAATTCTTTCCTATGAGGAGCTATCTTGTACGCTATAGGATGTTTAGCACCATCATTGGCCTCTACCTACTAGCACCCCACACTGAAGTCATGATAGTCAAAAATGTCTCCAGGCACTGGTCAGTGTTTCTTGGGGGACAAAATCACCCTCAGTTGAGAGCCACTGGGATTGATATTACCATCCTGGGGAGGGGATGGTGAAGAAGAACAGTCTCTAAGAAGAGATGACTCTTGAGCTGAACCATATAAGATGAAAAGGAGACAGTTTTAGGATGACTTAGAGGAAGAGTATTTGAGGTAGAGGAAATATCCACAGCAAGGCTCTAAATGGGAGAGAGCTGGCACGTTCGAGGCCTGTGTCCCTTTCTGCAGCAAAACTACCACTAAATTTCTATCATAACAATACCAGCCAGGAAGGAGATGCCACACATAAAGTGATCAAAGACACAATTTATGTTGATACCTAATCATAGAACCGAAATTTCAGAAACTTTTTCTTAAATATACACTATTATCCAGAGAACTACTAACGTGTCAGGTACAAAACTATAGTTAAAAAGTAATCTTTTGGTGGGGGCGCTTGGGTGACTCAGTCAGATAAGTATCCAACTTCAGCTCAGGTCATGATCTCATGGTTCGCAGATTCAAGCCCCACGTGGGGCTCTGCACTGACAGCTCAGAGCCTGGAACCTGCTTCAGACTCTGTGTTTCCCTCTTTCTCTGCCCCTCCCCAACTTTTGCTCTCTCTCTAATATAAATAAATAAACTTAAAAATTTTTTAAGTAATTATTTGGAATTCTAACTTGATGTGAAACCAAATGGTACTAGGATCCATCTCTGCCCCTCCCATGCCCAACATCACAGAGCTCACCCACTTCCCATCCTTTGTTCTCTGGTTCTAATTTGTACAATGCGGAAGTTGAAGTAGATGATTCCTAAAGGTCCATCAGGATAAAAGTTCTGTGATTCATTTGTAAATTAGTGCTAAGTAATTTTTTGTCCCATACATTTGAATGTTATTAAATATAGCATAATCATAGCAATTTTATTTGCAATTTTATTTTGCAATTCTATTTTAGAATTAATGCATTGTAAGGGCTCCTGGATAGCTCAGTTGGCTGAGCATCCAACTCTTGATTTTGGCTCAGGTCATGATCCCAGGGTCATGGGATGAAGGACTGCATCAGGCTCTTTGCTGACAGTGCAGAGCCTGCTTGGGATTCTCTCTCCCTCTGCTCCTCTCCCCCACTTGCACTCTCTCTCTCATTCTCTCTTTCTCTCTCTCTCTCTCTCTCTCTTTCTCTCTCTCTCTCCCCCCCTGAGAAAAAATAATAATAAAATAAAATAAAATAAAATAAAATAACTAATGCATTGTATATATTCCAAATATTGCAAGCTTTACCATGCCCGTGAACACAAATGTAGTCACATTTCCATTACTGTGGAAAATACCGGCGCTCAGGCTTCCTTTGAAGTCTCCCTCAGTTATTTTTGGGGGTACTATCAGATGTCATTTTACATTCAATAAGCACAAAACCAACCACTTTTGTTCTTCCACGGTGGCCTTTTTTGCTAGTCCTCTCCTTGTGAGGAGGTAAGAAAACTGGCATGCTGCCATGTCTCCAGGGTCGCCATGAGATCACTGACTTTCTGGAGCCATCCTCTCTACTGCTGCTTTGCAGCAATCCAGTGTGCTCTGCTGGGGGCACCAGGAGCATCCAGGGTGTCAAATCTTGCCTGAGATCTATGGCACGTGAGGAGAAGAAGATCAAGGCTCACCCACCTGCTAATGTTACAGTTAGTCACCTGGGCACTACAGCTCTTTCCTGTCCACTTCTACATGGTCTTTCACAAACACTACTCCCCCTCTGACCTTTACCGTTTCCAGCTAGCTAGACTCCATATAGTCCTCTTTATTCTCATCTCTTTCCCTACCTCTCTCCAGGCACTCATGCACAAAACAGGTGCCTTTTTTTCCATCAGGAACAGTCATTTTATGACCATCATTTTAGGCAACAACATCCCCATAGGAATGACTAACTTGATGTTCCAAAAGCCATAATCCATGCTGGACTCTGTTAGGAAGCTCTGCCAGCTATAGATACAGGAGAAAACTGAGAGCCACTAGCACCAAGGACACCAGCACCAGAACCAGTCTTTAAACCACTCAATTTGATTTCCTGACAAATTTATTTCTCCACCCAACTGCTAGAGCCTAGTATCATCCTATTTCCACCTATAGAGTTAGAATAATTGGATCTCATGAGTGAGGTGCACTCATGTTGATCCACCAAGATGCTTTATGATTCCTTACAAATGTAGACTCTCTAACTATTCTGGAAAAGCTGTCAATAATCTTGCCCAAATTGGTAGAGTCATCTCCTAGAACAACTGACTTGAGACGTACTGATCCATTTAACATGGGTTTTCCTAATCAATATAGAAATATTGAGCCTCTAAATTCTGAAATATGGATTCTATAGTGCTATATGACTTTCCCTGGTTATCAACTGCCCTAAGTAGGTAACCTCAAGATACAAATGGGCTTTGCAAAATAAATTTGGATTAAATAAGTTGTGTTTTTCACATAAAATACACAACGTATATTGTGTATTTTATGTTAAAAACAAAATTTTTTTAAAACATAAAAAAACAAAAATTATGTTTTTTTAAAAACATAAAAAACAAAAATTATTTTCCGATCTTTGTGATTTTTTTCCACAGCAGATCTTCTGTAATCCCAAGCTTTTTTATTTCCTTGGAATTAATATGGCACAATAACAGCAAACTTCAGAAAAACTTCAAGGCATGTGCACCTCAAATGCATGTCCAACTAGCTTCAGCAGCGGTCTTCTTGTACATAATTCAGTAGGAGAGAAAGCAAGCACCTCCAACATTCTGCAAGCCCACAGAAATCCAAGCTGCTTAAGTTTCATAAATCTATGTGCATGAACACCAGAGAACTTGCCAGCAGGAAATTCAAACACTGGTTGCCTCGGACATTCCTAGAAGACTTTTTCTTAATTATCCATCACGCCACTATGACATTAATTCAGACAAGAGATGACAATAGCCGCACTAATAATAGCAATAATAGCAGAGATAAACACACAGGACAAATTCAGAAGCTAACCAGGAGATGAAATGGCTTATATGTCCATAAACATGCACGGGTATGGGCAATGACGAAAGGAGAAGAGGCAGTAAGGACTTGCAGATTTCTGGCTTAGATGCCAGAGAGAATGCTGCCAATTTTTATTCAACAATAGGACAAGAAGCAGAGCTGGAGAGAAATATGGTTAACTGCATACTAGTTTATATTTGCAAAATGATGAAGAACATGGAAGAGCATACATTTTTTTATAAAACGCTTATATTCTTACTTAAGAGAAAATGTTTGTATTTACTATCTATGCATTTTGTCCTCCATTATTTTCAGAACACTTATTCCAAAGTTTTCTATTTTTCTTAATATGACACCAAATAATACTAACCAGCAGGAGATGGAAGTAATTAAATGAAGTAATTAAATTATATGAAACTTTTAATAAAACACTAATCATAAAAGCGCATTCATTTATTCAACAAACATTTATTGAATGCCAGCTATGAGCCGAATACTGTTCTGAGATATAGAAATATAGATAATAATAATGCCTGACATGTAAGAAGCACCAGCCACCATAACATCACTTGACCTGCCATTAACAAACTGTCCCGCCCCCCGACAATGACCCTGCAAGGAAGATGCTACTGGAATAGCTGTTTTATAGATAATGAAACTGAGATGGTGACATGTAGAGTAATCTGAATAGCAAGTAGAGAGCCAGGATATGTACCCAACACTGAGACCCTGCTATATTACCTCCCTCACAGAACTCAAGATCCGTTCGGGAGGCAGACCCAGAGGGAAATGATTATAAAGCTTTCATAATTATCACCTTGCTTGTTCAATTCAAATCACACAGTTCTGTCATTCTCCAGGCCTCTACTAACCACTGGAGTCAGTACACCTGACATGATCTATTATCACCAGCCTCTCCTGAGCCCTGCTCTCCCTATAATCATAGCAGTCACTGGTTTTCAGTCATTTCACTGAGTTTTCCAGCTTGTAAGTCATCTGGATTTCTTTTCTTTTTCCTGTTGAGTTTTTACCTTGAATGCCTAACTTTTCCTTAGGGATACATAGTTCCCAATTCCATTTCCCACAGAAGTTTTAATCTTGGGATATCTAATAGAGTGTGTTTGTTTCAACATCAGGGATATAAATACTTAAAAAGGAGGTTTTGCTTGGTGCTGCAAGAAACCAAGGACCAGCCAACCATGCGCCAAGGGACTTACCATGTTTATTTAAATATAGTTCAGGCTTCTCCCCTCTCTCTACTCCAACAAGATTTAACACTGAGAACAGAACACTGTGCCTTCAGTTTGCACTCTGGGACTGCTAAGGAAATAAACCTACCTGGAAACTTCATTTGAGAAGGAGCAGGGATACATAGCAGCTGATAGGAAAAAATTATCCTAGAACTAGCACTAAGTGTCAAATCAGGAGGGAAGCTTGTTAAAACCCCACCACCTTTTCCAAAGCGAAGAATATGTTGTCGAGTATGAAGTCCAGCCACAATCTCAGCTGTTAAGTATTCAGTGAAAGAGGAACATCGAGGAGACAGAAGGGTACCTCGCCCACATCAGAATCCCTGAGAACTCAGTATCCTCTGTCTGGTTCTGTTGCTCTGTTATTTGCCATGTCCCATCCTGCCCAAGTCTAAATTCCAAACCTTCAGAGCTAGACTCAGAGTTTCTAGGGTCGAAAGCATAGAGTGAACCAAGGAGATTCCACACATGTAATTCACTCACTATCTCTACTCTGGAAAAACTACAAAGCTCTGGAATCATGGCAAGCCATTCAGTAGAAGTGAGAGAATTCCCAACCCTGCTAAGAGTTCAGATGTTAGACCCTGAAATAAGCAGGTAAACAGCTTTTAAAAAATATGAGGGTTCCTGGTCAACCTTAGAGAGCCAGAATTCTTTTCCCTACTTTCAAGACAAGCCCACAGTAGCTCAATGCCTAAATTACAAAGCCATACGACAAAGATGTTGATTCTTTCAGTTTGGGGAGCTGCTGAAAGAGCAGCAAGCATTTAGGCATTATGAATTACACTAGCTCAATTCATGTAGGCTCACATCTGTAAACATAGTGATAGATATATAGCTCATCGATATACTGTCTTTTAACTTAGTTTAAAAAAAAAACTTTCAAAGTGTGTGATGCTTTACCTCCCAAGCACGTTATGAGTTGGACATTTGGTAAAATGGTTTTAGCTCCCAATACAAAGGAGAATAGTCTAGACCTATGAAATACCAAGCGATGGAGTAAACCGTGTTATAAGGGAGTAAACTCCGGTCCAGCATTCAAGCCAAAGCTAGATGGTCATTTTTCACAGATGCTTTAGAGAGTTCTAGTAATTTGGGTGTGAGGTAAGAATAAATGACCCCTAAGATTTCTACCAATCCTAATGTATATGAGGAATCTTTTTTTATTGCAAAAGCACCCAAAAGTAAAGTGATCAGTGATTTTCCTCCAGTCACACAATCAGATACTCTAACTCCTAGTATACTTTCTACTAGATGATCTTTGGCACCACCAGTAAACTCAGTCTCAACCCCAAGAGGACACTAGCTATGAAAAGTTCCCTTTGATTGCATAGATAATGGGCACAAATAGAAGATTCAATATTGATGGCTCTGCTTTCACATATTTTGTAAAATTATTAACTTAATATAGGTTCTACATTATACTAAGATTGTTTCATAAACTTCTGAAAACAATGTAAACAGTATCTCAAAGTTAGTACCAAACATTCTAGATAATTGGATTAAACTAATAATTTTACTGCTAGCCTCATAATCAAACATATGGCATCACTTATTTGGCTGAGCCGGTCTCAGACTATGGGAAAAACAAGGATTTTTTCCATCATAAAGATCACAACCTCATATAATGGTATCCCTTGCATAACAGTCACACCCCTATTTTTGGACTAGCAGAGCCAGCATAAAAAGTATTATCATTACACAAATAAATATACCACATTAAAGGTGTTTTTAAAGACAAAAATGCATTTTCATTACTTCTTTTCAAATATCAGAGGCTAAACAGACGTTCTAAGCACCTTGCTTCACTGCTTTTGAAGCAGTTGCAACAGTGATCCAACTGACTACAACCACATATCTTCCCAAACATAGAATTTCCCAGGAAGTCTGAGGTTATTTGGGTCAAGTTCATAAGGTATTTGATTCAGAGCCTGATAATATAGCTTTTGTGTTGTATAAGCACACCAGGTCATGGAGCTATATTTTAACTGAGACACAAAAACCAAGGTAACAACAAAAACTTGTATTCATTGTCAAGTTTTCATATCATTACAGCCAAAGAAATGAAAAGCACATCAAACCTGCCTGCTTATATTAATATACACAGTGAACTTTGATGTAAATGTCAGACATGCTCACTTTAGGCTTCTGGTCAAATCTGCATGAGGATAATTAAATTCTAAGTTTCCAAATCCCCCCTGCAAATTCAACAGATATGATATATTTCTTTTCGTGTACTAAGCTATTGTTTACTATTGCTCTGAACTACTCAACAGCTGTAATTTTGCAATTCACCAGATGTTGAACAGTATAATAAGAGTACAGAGGGCTCTGAATGTGTGTAAACTCAAAGCCTGATGCCAGCACTGTGATGTTACACTAAGCCACATTCCCCCACCTTCACAAAATATCACTCTGCTTCAACTGGCTCATTCCTCCAAATACCTAGTGACCTGTGGTCAATTTCACTTCCGTATACACCTTCATTAGTTAGACCTGCATAGTCTAACCTGGTAGTCACTAGCCCCATGTGGCTATTGAGCACTTGAAATGTGGCTGGTCTAAACTGAGATGTTCCTAAGTATAAAGTCACACACCAGATCTTGAAGACTTAGTATGAAAAAAAGAATGTAAAATGTCTCAATAATAACTTTTATATTGATTCATTGTTGAAATATGACTATTTTGTATATATTAGGTTAAATAAAACATATATACTAGAAATTTTTAAAATTTACATTTCTGTATTACATTTGTTTGATAATGGTGAATTAGATATGTTTAGGCTCTCTCTGACTCAATTCCACTGAGCCTTCTTCAATTAGACATAATTGATATAAGTTAGTCTTCTAATTTTATCTTTTATATCTCTTAATCTCTTTCTTGATCCTTTTGTCTTTCTGAGTTGCATACTGGGTATTTCTCATTTTTATCTTCCAAATCACTGATTCTTTCTTCCCTGGGTCTAATCTGTTGTTAATCCATCCATTCCATTAGGTTTTGTGTGCTTGCTTTGGTATTTTGAACATGGTTTTATTTGTTGAATTTCCACACAAGATTTCATCAGAGTTAGAAAAAGGTTGGAAATTGTTAGGCAGTTTCTACTAATCCTGAACACATGCATACTCTGTGACGTGGCAACTTCCTTCCTAGGTATAAACCAACAGGAATGGATAAATAATAACTGGAAATTACCCAAATTCCCATGAGCAGTCGAATGGGTAAATAAATTGTGGTATATTTACAAAGTAGAATATTTTATTAAATAACAAGAATCAAACTATAGCTATATAGAAAAATGTGAATGAGTTTTGTATTTTTATTATTTTCATATGTTGACAGATAAAGGTCATATCCAAAAGAGTATATCCTATATAAATTTATAAAATATTAAAAACAAAATAGGCAAGAGGCACCTGGGTAGCTCAGTCAATTAAGAGTTCAACTCTTGACATGGGCTCAGGTCATGATCTTGCAATTGTAGTAGAAGCCCCACATTGGGCTCTGGGCTGATAGCACAGAATCTGCTAGACGGATTCTCTCTCTCCTTCTCTCTCTGCCTCTCTCTGAGCATATTATCTCTCTCTCTCTCTCTCTCTCTCTCTCTTTCTCTCTCAAAATACATAAATAAACATTAAGAAAAAAACAGGCAAACCGACTATGGTATTAGAATTCAGGTTAGTGGTTGCCCTTGGAGTGGGGAGATTATCTGGAAGAGTACAGGAAGAAGGCTTCTAAGATGCTGATGAAGTTCTGTTTCTTTAACTGAATACTAGTTACATGGTGCATTTAATTTGTGAAAATTCATCAGGCTATACAATGATGGCTTTTATACTCTTCTATGTGTAAGACCTTTTAAACAATACTATAAATTCAAACTCCTTATCAGTCAGATTTCAAAAAAAGGTGGTTAAAGCCTTTTTTTCTCCCTTTCAGTTTTAAATTTAAAATATAATATTCTTTATTTTCAGAATTTCATTTTGGTTCTTTTTCAAATTCTGACTAATCATTTTTGAAAAAAAAATTTTAATGTTTATTTAATTTTGAGAGAGAGACAGAGTGTGAGCAGAGGAGGGGCAGAGAAAAAGGGAGACACAGAATCTGAGGCAGGCTCCAGGCTCTGAGCTGTCAGCACAGAGCCCAATGTGGGGCTCAAACTCACAAACTGTGAGATTATGACCTGAGCAGAAATAGGCTGCTTAACCAACTGAACCACCCAGGTGCCCCTTGATTAATCATTTTTAACAGCCTCTTGTATTTTCTCATGTTTTAAATATTGTATTTTATTTCTATAAATATTTTAAGGATACTTAGTTTATATTATGACTCTGTTAAGTCTTCTATTGATGTCCTTGGGAAATCTAATTCTATTGTTTTTTGTTTCTACTTATAGCTTGTGCACTCTGTAATTAGTAGCTTTTTATTGTGAACTCATACATGGCTGATCCAGCCTGTGGGGTTCCAGAAAAGCCTCAACCACGGACAGGTACATTCCTCCAAAGAGGAGCCTCATCAGATTTTGCCTGGCCTTCTGAGTCGCTCTCACACTAGAAATCATCTTAACACAATTCTTTCATTTGAGGTTTCCTGGACAGCATATGTAGATTACATAAATTTAAACCCAAAATCCTCATGAGGTCAGAATTCTCAGGAGAAACTCTTTTTATTACCCCATTTCCAGCCAAAGCTAGAACAAGCAACTTCTCACAGCAAATTTCTTTGCCAGATGGATTTTTCCACCTTTTCACTAAGGATACAGATCTTCAATCCTTCCAAGTTTTGTAGGCTCTTAATCAGCCCTGACTCACTACCCTGTAGCACCCAAGACCCTGTCTCCTATTCCACCACCCACCCCCAAACACCCCCTATTGTGTGATAGGCTCCAGGTTTATCTTCATACACCCCCAAGGCAGCCCACCCTGATATTAGCTCTCCATTTTTAGCGTCCGTAAATTAATCTTAAATTTCTATGAGCTTAGCTACACATTTTTATATGATATCCAGCATTCCTCAGTGTGTGTAATCAGAAGAGTTTCTCAAAACATTCAGTCTGTCATAATACCAGAGGCAGAAGTACACCAGGCCTTCTCTATCTGATACTTAAAAGCTAGTGAGACAATATAGTTATAATTTCCAGGGCTTTGGGAGGCTCCTCTTGGTTACCTCCCAGCTTAACTATATCTGAATTTTATAGAACTAAAAAATGTTTGAAGTGAACTGAGATAAGCTGGGATGTCAATTAATATTCACGATACACTACCACCTACCATTTAGTGGATTTACATTAAAAAATCCCCCAACAGAGAGAAACTTGCTCCTTTTTTATTCCAAAGGATAAAATAATTCAGAAACTATTCATTCACACAACAAGTATTCACCAAGAATCTACTCTTTGCCACAGGCACAGTACAAAGTGCTCGGCATACAAAAGTGATTAAAACATGAAGGGAGCCCTCAAAGAACTTAGCAACAGTGTTTTATAGGGTTGTTTTTTTTAATTTTCCTTAAGTGCAAACTGATCAATAAGTACAGATTGCCCAGAATATAGTGCTAAGAGTCTGAGGACAAGTCAAAGTTTGGTAGATAAAAATGACCTGTTAAAAATGTGAATTGTATCATGCCACATTACTGCTTAAATACCTCTAACAGCTTCTGGTTGTCTCTGGACTATAAACCAAACTCCTTTGTGGCCTACAAGGTGCTATGGAATGTGTCCCTACTTATCTCCCACTCTTCATCTTATAATACTCTTTTTGCACATTCCATTCTCTCTACACTGGCTTCCTTCTATTCTTCAACGATGCCTGGGTCATTCTGACTTTAACTCATTTGCACACACTCTTCCTTTCCTCTAGAATACTGACTCTTCTCTCAGATCTTTATATGGACCCAAGTCCCATCTTCTGGGTCTCAGCTCAAATGAGAGACCCTTTGAGAAGTCCTTCCCTGACCACCTATTATCATTTATCTATTACACCATCATTTTTTCTAGTTTTCTCATAGTACATATTTGTATTTTACAATATCTAACTTTTTATGCATCTTCTCATTTATGAAGCCCATTCTTTGCTTTTCTCTGTATTCTCTAAATGAATCTGGTGCATATAGTGGGGGCTCCATTCATAGACGAGAATGAGTGAATAAATGATCAGTGATGTCTGCAAGTATGAAAAATAGGAGAGTTCCTTCCATTTGTGTCACCTAATTGCATCCCAGGAAATAAGTAGCAAAAAAATTCCAATTAGTGCGGTAAATGCCATAAGGTTCAGCAGTAGCTAAAGGGAGAGTAATGAACTCTGTTGGGAGTAAGTGTGGGAGACATCAAATTGTCCCAGAAAAGACAGCATACAAAAGATCCTAAAGAATGAGTAGTCAGGTGCTAGTTAGACACGGTGGAAAAAAGCATCCAGACAGGAAAAGACCACATGCAGTGGCAAGCAGATGAGAGACTCCTCCTTCCTTTACGCTGTCACCTTAAATTCAGAGAATGTAGAACTTCCCAAAGGGTTCAAGTGTGACCCCTCATCCAGAGGTGGCCAGAGTGTCCTATTGTGGACTCTGCTGCCAACTAATTTTGCAATCTGTAAGTTAGTTGCTTTTCCCTCCAGTCCTCCGTTTCAGCATCGGGGTAATCAGGGTGTGACTCAAGAGTCTCCAAGATCACTCTCAGCTCTCAAAATCCATCAGTTACTCCTCTGTTTGCTCCAGCACACATTATAAAATGACCAATGCTGAAACTATGAAACACAAATTCCTTTTTGATGATTAAATTTTGTGTGTGTGGTTTCTTTTTTGTTTTTAATGATTAAGAGAGTCTGCAGAATATCTGTGTTCGGGGCCCTTGCTGGATTACGGCTCAATGCATAAATCAATTATGAAATGCAGTTCTGGATTTTGGTCCATTCTAAGGCCTTGTGCACACTGCCTGTGGCCAGTCAACCTTGCCAGGATGGGCACAGAGCAGGAGGCTGACTCACCTCTATGATTCCCACACCACAGAGCTTCACAACATGAGATTTGCACACCATTTGTTCCATATCACCTAACGTCCTTTTGAAAAATTCAGGTTTCAGGGCACCTGGGTGGCTCAGTTGGTTAAGCGTCCAACTTCGGCTCAGCTCCTGATCTCACAGTTCGTGGGTTCAAGCCCCACATTGGGCTCTGTGCTGACAGCTCAGAGCCTGGAGCCTGCTTCAGTTTCTGTGTCTCCTTCTCTCTCTGCCCCTTCCCCACTCATGCTCAAAAATAAATAAAACATTAAAAAAATTCTTTTCGAAAAAGAAAAATTCAGGTTCCTGTGTGCAAATCAAAACCACAATGAGATATCACCTCACACCTGTCAGAACGGCTAAAATAAAAAATACAAGAAAGAAGCGTTGGCAAGGATATGGAGAAAAAAGAACACTTGTGCGCTGTTGGTAGGAATGCAAACTGGTGCAGCCACTGTGAGAGACAGTTTGGAGAGTCCTCAAAAGGTTAAAAATAGAATTACCCTAAAACCCAATAATTGCACTACTAGGAATCGCACTACTGGGTATTTACCCAAAAACTTAAAAAATGCTAATTCAAAGGGATATATACACCCCTATGTTTATTGCAGAATTATTTATGATAGCCAAATTATAGAAGCTGCCCAAGTGTCCATCAACAGATGAATGGATAAAGAAGGTGTGGTGTATATACACAATGGAATATTATTATTCAGCCATAAAAAGAATGAAATCTTGCCACTTGCAACAACATGGAACTAGAGAGCATAAATGCTAAGCAAAGTAAGTCATTCAGAGAAAGACAAATACCATGTGATTTCACTCATATGTAGAATTGAAGAAACGGGAAAAAAATGAGCAAAGGGGAAAAGAGAGAGAGAGAAACCAAGAACCAGACTCGTAATTATAGAGAACTGATGGTTACCAGAGACGAGGTGGGTGGGAAGATGAGTGAAACAGGTGATGGAGAGTAAAGAATACACTTATCATGAACACTGAGTAATGTATAGAACTGTTGAATCACTATATTATATACTGGAAACTAATGTAACACTGTATGTTAACAATAATGTAATTAAAATTAAAAACTGAAAGAAAAAATAGGAAGATGTTAACAATAATGTAATTAAAATTAAAAACTGAAAGAAAAAATAGGAAGAAAGAAAAAGAAAGAAAAGAAAAAGAAAAAGAAAGAGAAGGAAAACAAATTCAGGTCCCTGGGTCAAACAACCCACCACTCCCTCGGGCCCAATTGAATAAGAATCTGTCATGAGTGGAGCCCAGAAATCTATTAATAAGAATGCCCAGGTAATTCTCTTTTAGACATTCTCAGGTACAGAACCACCACCTCTTAGCTTCTCTCTGTTCTGTGGCAAAAACGAAATGCTAGCAATAATAGTGGCCAACATTTATTGAGTGCTTATTATATGCCATGATCTGTAGCAGGGTTCTCTGACTTCGGGTCGTGCCTTCACTCTGTTACATAACCTACTCAAGCTCACAGACCAATCAGTTGAGGGAGTCAGGATTTGAGGCCATGTTTCTCTGACTGCAGAATCCATGTTCTCAACTGCTAACTAGACTATAGCAGTTTAAGGTTATGGTGCTTAGGAGCTGCTGCCCTGGAATGATCCACAATGGGTTCAAATCCCAGCTGCACTGATTACTAGCTGTGTGCCCTTGGACAAGTTCTTTAGCCTCAATTTCCCCATTTGTAAGGTGGGACTATTAAGCAGTCCTACCCCATAAGACAGTCAGTTGTGAAGAATAATTGAGGAGATTCATATTAACTGTTTAGAAGGACACCTGGCACATCACAAGCGCTCAATAAGCATTAGCCATTACTATCCAGACTCCCCTTTCTCCATCCTTCAGCCTCCGCAGTGCCTGTCGCTGGTCCCAAAGGAGATCTCTGGCAAGTGTGAGGAGACAGATCTGAAGAAAACCTATCGTCTCTGCTGGAAAACAACCCATAGCACACGCTCCACCAACAGTGGGTCAGTAGTGCGCTCTCTGGAGATAAAGGACGGCACATTATTTGAACTTAAATGTTCAAAGGGCATCAACTCTTTTCTAGCACAGAATACTTTCAGCCTTGCTGCTTCTTTTTCTTTCATGCCTCCTAATGATTCGGTCTGTCATTATAAACCTTTCAGTTCTGCTTCAACAAAGCACAAAGGGATTCCATCCTTTAATCCTCAAAATAGTTTGTCTTTATAGTTTGGCAGGTAAGACTTGGTTGCAGCAGTAACTCCTGAAACCTGGCTCTCATTATGCCAAGAACTGCAATGTGTTGCTGCATCAAAGCATGAGTGATAACAAATGCTTTTAGATGGTGAGAACTACTCTTTATAACCTGCCTTCCAAGTGCCCTCTTGACATAGAAGAACTTTTTTGACTACCATCAATCATCATTAGTAGCAAATGGTGATATCTGTCCAGGTGACATCTCAGCCAAGGAAGTTTATCCTTAAAATGTCAACTACAGCAAGAACTGAAATATAGAAACACAGTAAAGACTTTTTCTTCCATGTCAAAAATTATTTCATAAGTCATGTTTTTACCAAATGGCAAAAATTATTTCATAAGTCATGTTTTACCAAATGTCCTAAGGAGATACTTAAAATTATTAATTTTTCTTTCTAAATGAAGCGATTTTTACAGTTGTGCATTGAATTTTAAATAAACCACTATTTATGAACACAGATATTTCAAGAGCCCAGAGAAAGGAGAGTCAGCAGAAAAAGCAGCATTGCCACACCATTCTCACACAAATTCTAATAATATGCCTGTGAGCTTTCATGTCCATCCCAAAACCTCCACCCTCAGGAGTCCCAGCAGACCACAGATCTCCTGACCAGGCTGTAAACTGACTTCTCCTTTGGAAAAGTCAATCTACTAAGCAACCCCCAAATGTGGCAGGACCCATGCAAATAGGCAGCTAGTTCCTTGGCAGAATTTCCTTTTGCTGTGCCAAGCTGAGACCTTCCTCCCTCTGAAAGGCACTGAAGCTTTCTCAGATCCAGAACTCTTTGAAAAATGGAGAAAAGATACTGGTCCCATAAGATGGCAGTCTTTTTACTAATAAATAATCCAAGCTCTAAACATCCTTAGAAACATCCAACTCCAGACAATAAATGCTTGGCTTTGGGTGAAAGCCAACTTAGGTGACTATGCCCCCAAAAAAATGCCAGCTGAAGGTTTCTTCCATAACCTACTATGAAGCCAGTCATTTGGTTTGAGATTCAACTCCACAGTGAAGGCGTTTCCAACCTGAGGGCATCTAGGGTAAGCCAAAGTTTGAAAGTGGTAAAAGCTTTGTAATCAAAAGACCTGCATGAATAAATGAGCCGCCCCAGAAACTTATTTTGTTGGATATTGACATAATTTCCTGAAACCACCAAGCAGTTTCAGAGACCAACACAGAATCTATGCCATATTTCAGCAAGAGTAACAGCAAAGTATCAACCACTTGTGTCATATTACAATAACATATCCTCATTAGAAACCTCTATCCTAGAGAAGAAAACTACCTGCATTACAGGGAGGAGCTCCACTGTCCTGAGAGAACCTGAGAACTGACGTTACTGAGATTTCACTCCACCCCAATCCCAACCTCACCTGCTCCTGCTGCTCCCTACAGTTGTCCAATTTCATATGGGCACATATGAAAATCCAGAAACATCTGCCTCTTCCCCTGACCAGCATATAAACTGCAAAAATGAGTCAAAGAATTATTGCAAAATGTTTCTAATAATGTACTCAAATTATAAAAAGGGCTCTTGTTAGGGGGCTGGAATTAAAATCACACACCCAAAAAAATGTTTACAAAATACAAGGAACTGAAGTCTAGATGCTAAATACATTTAAACTTCTAACTAGAGCAGATTCCCACTGCAACCACTTAGACAGGGAGCAAGCCTTGGTTCTACCCAGAATCTGCTTTCCAGACTGTCTCTAATGTAGACTTCCTTGCTGTCCCCTTGGTCACCAGCCATGCAGCTCTTCTGCCCCTGAATCTACCTAACCATGTGCAGGTCCTAGCCTCCAAGGTAAGGAAGCCTCTTCCCTTCCAGGTCCCCAAAGATGCCTCCCTGGGTTTCAGGCTATGTGACAATAATATCACAGTTGCCTCCTTTGTCTTCTTGAAGGTTTTGTTTCCATGGACCACAGGCCAGAAGGCCCAGGTCTTACTAAAGCCAGTGTTTTCAATCAACTCACCTGAGTCAACAAAGCCTTAAGCGTCCACCTTTGCCAATCCTTTTTTAGATGTAAAGCAGAAAGACTGAATGATTTGCCCAAGGTCACACTGCAAATTAGGGAGAAGCCAGACCTTCTGTTACCCAAGCCAATGGTTTTTACCTGGTGCCATGATAAGCCCTGTTGAGCCACACCCATATTCCCAGGGATCCCTCCTCCAGCAGCTGCTAGTGCTACTTCTACCCTCATACCTGTAACCTTCTCCAGAGAACTGATCTTGGGTGATAGAGCCAATTATCTCTACCCAGGGCAAGGCTGTCCCTAGCTAAGAACTGAATGGTGCAAGGATATTGAATCCCCACTCCTGTGCCTCAAGACAGATTAGATTCTGATGTGATTAATGTTACAAAGCATCCCATGGGATCAGGCTGACACTAGGCTTCACCTGAAACCAAATCCTTTCTCCTGAGAATGCTCTTTAATAAATCACTTATATAAGAATCTCCTGCCTAGGGAAACTGACCAGACCCTGCCTTGGAACCATGAGTGTTCCAAGCTGCCATACTGGCTCAGTGTCCACAATGGTCAAAAGGTCTCCATGGAACTTATCTAGAGCCCATCAACATTAAATCCAGTGACACTGAAAGCCAAGAATAGCCCCCTTGTCCCTTCCAGCTTAGAAATCTAACCTTCCACTGGGAAAAGCACCAAGACCCTCCCTTCCTGCCCTCTCAGCTTGTAGTTAGGAGCTAAAAGACATATTCTCAAGTCAGTTAAACAATCAACCTGAAGTTATCAGCAACAGAACATTGTCTAAAAATGCTATCAATGACTCATTCTTCCAGCTCCACCCCTTCGGGAGCAGAGGAACCTTCCCCAAGGTCCCTTAATTTGCTTCTTGCATTGTAAAATCTTTTAAACAGAGAGTGGGGATACATCATAGCATTAACTTTAACAACAAGCCACCCATTGCTTTTAAAATGATTCTACCCCATTTGCTTAGAGGAACCACTGTGCTTTCTCCATGTTCTTATTGGATGCAGTATTTGGGACAGGAAGACATCATTTCTGAAGATCATTTAACTATGACTTGTTTAGATAAAACAGCATCCTCACTGGGTTTGGAGTTATTTTTTCTCTCCTGGTAGAGGTCAGACTATTAACAAAATACCCAGAGAATTTATAACCTGCTTTGTAGCAATAATAGCTATTATTTTATAGCACCTGATATGTTCCAGGCACCAGAAATATGCCATTTCTATTCACAACAGGTAGATACAATGAATCTCAGGGGGAGTAAAAAACTTATCCATGTTATATAACAATTACATGGTAGAAACAGGATTTGAACCAAGGTTCATCTAACCACCAAACACGTGATTGGGCCTCTTCACCAGAATGTCCTTGCCATTGCTGTAGTGCTAGAGGCTGGTTCTATCCTGAAGCAATTCTTGTCCCAAGCCAATTTTGTACAGAATTATTGGGTATTCTCAAAACATTGGCTGACCTTGAGACAGTGAAGCAATACAAAGAGTTTCTGGCATGGATAAAGATCAAAGAGATCAAAAGGAATTTTGACAGGAAGAAGTAGTAATCATACCATTCCCTATTTCTCCCTTAGGTATAGCTAAAAACATGGACATTACACCTACAGAAAACATAAGAAGATTCTGAAAGGTAAAGAAAAGTCAAGAAGATTAAGGACCTCGGGACCCAAGGAATAACATGGTAGTGAGTTCCTAGATTTTCTTTTTTCCTCATGTATTTTAGACTAGATACTAGAGAATCCAGCAACCTGGAAATTCTAACATATATAGAAAAAAATAAAAAGGCTCTCTCTCCAAAGAACCAGGAAAGGAGCATCCTAGCCATTTTAGATAGAAAACTTTTAGGTAATAAACACTTTACTCCATCCAAACACTGCAGAAGAAAACTTTAGTCCCATACCAGCAAAGCCCTAGACGATAGTAAGGTATCCCAACACCCTGACCAGGATGATTTTAGAGAAGCTTGAATGAGGAGACTGGATTTTCATCTCTGTTGGGTATTTGTTGAGCCTAGTGGAAAGTCAGGACTTTACCATCACCATTCAGCAGTGCCAATCCCCAGCAATGTCAGTGGAGGTCACATGGAGCAGTATCAAGGCACCCCCCCACCATAGCCAGAATGGTATCAATAAACAATTACAAACATTCTTGAAACAAATGGAAAAACTAGAAAGATTTGGCAAAGAAATAAGAATTCTCAGCAAATAAAGAGAAGATATAAAGAAAAACCAAATGATAGTTTGATGCTAAAATATACCATAACTGAAATTAAAAAAAAAAAAAAAAACTTCAATGGATAGGTTCAACAGCAAAATGGAGAAAATAGAGAAAAGAATCAGTGAATTGAGGATAGGAAGATAGAAATTACCCAATTGAAACAATAGGGAGAAAGTAGACTAGTTTAAAAAAAGAAAAAGAATAGAGTCTCAGAGACTGTAGAATTATTTTAAAAAAGAACTAAATTTTAGATCATCTGACTCCCAGAAGGACAGGAAAAAGAAGGTGGAGCTGAAAAAGTATTTAAAGAAATAATGGCTGAAAACTTCACAAACTTGGCAAAAGAAGACCCAGGAGTGTCAGTGAGCACCAAACAGGATAAACCCAGAAATCCACACCAAGACACACTGTCGTCGCACTTCTCAAAACTAAAGACAAAGACAAAATCTGGAAAGTAGCCAGTGAGAAATGATAATTAACTACAGAGGATTTCTCATAAGAAACCAAGGAGGCCTGAAGGAAGTGGTGTAATAGTTTTCAAGTAATGGAAGAAAAGAAAAATCAATCCAGGATTCTATGTCCAGAGAAAATATGCTTCAGGAAGGACATTCTCAGAAGAAAGAAAACTAATAGGGCTACCCTAAAAGAATGGCTAAAGACAGGTCTCTAAACAAAGGAAAAGTTTAAAAAAGGAATTTTGGAATATTAGGAAAGAAGAAAGAACAACAGATATGGATATGGATAAATATGGATAAATATAAGACTTTACTCCTCTTTAGTTTTCTAAATATGGTTTATGAATAAAGCAAAAATCATAATACTGTCTAAAATGGTTCTCAAGGTATACAATGATAAAAGGGGAGGGTAAAGGGATATAAGTTCCTACACTTCAATGGAACTGGTAAAATATGAACACCAGTAGCCTATGAAAAATTATGTATAAATAAATGTTATATGTAGAACCACCACAAAAAAAGCTATTTAAAAGAGACATACCCTAAAATAGAAATAAAATCAAAATAACAACACTAAATTAAAATGGAATTCTATAAAATGTTCAAGCAACCCACAGGAAGGCAGGAAAAGGGCAAAGGAGAGACTGCAGTAGAGAAGTGGGAGTGGGTGGAGACATCTCCATCTCTTACACCAGGGTCATCTGGAGCTAACTAGACCTTTTTCACAGGGGAGCAGTCTGTCTGCCATTTGGGTACCCATTTGGGGTGGAGATAAAGAAATGATCCCTCCAGGAATCCACAGAGCTTTCCCTGGGAATTACAGTGGGCTGGTAAATGCCTGCACTGGGACTCACGGAAGGTTGATCTTTTCAAAGCCAGCAGGCTGACCTGCCCGCATACCAAAAGGGACTCTTTGCCAAGCCTTGGGTCTCAGCTAACCTTCAGCAAAGTGGAGCCTCCCTCCTTGGAGAGGATGGTACATTTACATTACAATTACAAAAGCCAAAAGCCCCACTTTGTGTGCAACCTATGTTGCTGGGGGTGGAAATGGAAATAAGGAGGGTTTGATGAAGGTCAGATGCAGTTTGGACAAGGGGGAAAATGAGTGTGATCATTTGGATCACTGCTGCAAATGCTTAAAGAAATGAGCCAGATTAAAATCAATCAGGCTTGGTAAACTCTCTCTACCAGATATATAAAAGATCTATATTAACAGGCATCTTCAATCTTAGAAATGTTAAGAAGAAAATGAATAGAGTTCCACAGCAGTTCAACCTCCCTTTAATTTCATGAGAAGCATTGTCCTGAATCCTTCCAGGCAGATGGAGAGCCCCCAATCTTATAGTAAAACATTTCATAAGACCTGCTGTCCCTGCGTTTCCGGCACCCCAATCCTATTGTCTCCTAGAAGAATGCTTCTGGAAACTTCCCATTACAGTTGCTTATGATTTTTATGCTTTAAAAAAAATTTTAAAGGTGTCTGGGGAAGGTATTTGTACATTACATGTCATTTATTATTCCAAATGTAATTTTTATCAATTCAACATAAAAGCATCTTAATATGCTCAATAATGGCAAGGGTAATTTTAATTATTAAAATCCACATTAGGACAAAAGGAGCTTTGATTCATTCTCTCCTTCCAAATAAGCACAGTCAACTTGGTGCACACCTCTCCCTTCCTCTTTTCTTCCCTCTGCCTTTCCTCTTCCCTCTCATTCTTCCTCTTTATAACAAAAAGCAGTCTTGTAGGGGCAGAGTCAGGGTTGACCTCAAAAATCTGATTATTCCTTCTCCTTTCACATGCTCAGAAACCTAAGACTCTTTATAAAAGTAGCTCTATTTTTTCCCAGAAAAAAATATCTGCTTTTTATATTTGCCCTGTCTTTAGCCAACTCTGATAGATTTTTCTATTGAGTTACAGCCTGCACCACAGATTCCTAAAAAGTACATTTGCCGACAATACCAGGTAGTCTCCCTTGAGGTTTTGGAAATAATCTTCCTTTCACCAAAAGGCAAACAGCCCAAGGAAGGCTCTCCTCTGCCTACATCCACCTCCAACTTCCCAAGAGCAGAACTGGCCCTTGCAAAAACTTGGGAAGGTTTCTAAAAATTCAGAAATGGGGTTGTATGGCTTCTTCTAAACTGTTAAATTTGAAACTAATGCCTCAAGTTAATTAAGCTCCTCCTGCCTTGAGCTGATTAGTGAACACTAAATTTCATGCTAATGCACCCAAACCATTTGCCTGCAATGCAAGACTCGCTTTCCAAATTCCACTGATTTCATTTAAAATAAGCTCACAATATCTCACGAGCCATGGCTCTAAATGTTTCTATCTAGTTTGCACTCTTCTTACAGGTGGGATGGTATTTATTGTGTTAGTCCATAATGCTCCAACTTTCCACTTGCGCATGAAGCTAGTCGTTTTCTAAAGTAGTCCTGGAATCCATTACCACGGAAACAAAAGATATGAAAATCTGTTTATATCTAATAGGAAAATCTTGAGGAACTCTAAAAAGAGTTTTCAAAGTAAAGGTATAACCAAATACATCCTAGGATGGTTAAAGAAGCCTTGGAGTAGAACAATGAGGCAAGTTAACAGAGGAAGAAAGGGGGTGGGGGTGGCCATGAATACACAGCAGCAGTATTGGGAGGCTCTGGGGCTGGTTAACTGATGGACAAGTGGGGCTGCTTGACCAAGTCTACCCCCAAAAGTGGCTGAAAAAAAAATTCTCTTCCTCTGCCAAGGTACGGGAAATACAATTGGAACTCTGTTTTCTCCCCGCATATATTTAATGTATTGTCTGTTATTCTGATGTTGATAATATCATAAACTTATTATTTGTATCTATCTTACTATCAATATCTCTGCCTAACCATTCAAAACTAGACTCACTGGAAATGAGGAGTAAATCAAAGAACCTTAATACAAATACGCTCATTTTATCATCTCTGCATTTGATCTAGAACTTGATCCCACATGTTGAGGAAATGCTGTCATGCATCATATTTTAGTTTGGGAAAGGAGTAGGTGCAAACCATGTATTTATTTTGATGTTCTCAGTGTTTTCCTTAAGTCCAAGTAGTTTTACCACATCCTGCCATTAACTTCAAAGAATAATTTTGGATACATTCATCCTTCCATGGAAAACTTACTGATATATAAAGTGTTCTGGCCATCTGTAATAATATAAATTTTTCCCATCCAGTATACTCCTTAGAAAACATCTGGAACAATAGAAAGCTCCCATCAATACTGCTAAAGGAGTACACATTTCCTAACATTTCCCAGGGAACTGTGTGACCACTCCAGGAGAAGAAAAGCCATATAAGGTCATAGTCAGTCAAACTCAATCCTTATATTGAGGCCACTGCCCACTGAGGATGCCCACTGCCCACAGGCCAGGCCATCTGCCATTCCACCCATTCCACTTACTCTATAAGTGAAAGGCTTATAGAGCTGACGTCCTGTGTGTTAACTCTTTTGCTCAAAAGCTATCTTTTAGAATAGCAAGGAAAAATGGATTTAACTTAGAACAGAGTTAAACTAACAGCAGGACTGTGTTCAGGGGGAAGGAAGCCATAACAGAAAGGATTTAAAATCATACTGTATGAAAGGCTTTCCCAAAAAATGGTTAAAAGCATCAGCTTTTGCATTTGTCATTCCAAGGTTTGAGTATGCCATAGCCACTTACTATCTAAGTCAGTTATCTAAGGAACCTATTTAATAAGCCTCATTTCCTCATCCGAAAACCATAGCTATTTGATGGAATTGTGATGAGGATCAAATAAGATGAGGCATGATAAGTGTTTAGCACAGCACCTGGTATTTAGGAAGCTTTCAAACGTTAGCTTTTATGCTGTTACTACTAGGAGCAGGTAAACAATAGGAACTTTGAGCCTAAAGAACTCAAGACTCAGGAACAACAGGGATCTGCAAACATTTGAAGGACTGTCTGTCTCATGAAAAAGAGATACATCAGAAGACAGGAGCAGGACCAATGTGTAGAAGGGACTGACCATGACATCTGCCCCCCTATTAAGCACCTGGATTGCTTCATCTGGTCCAACTGGCTAGATGGGCTTCCCCATGCTTTCTGGAATTAAAATTATTCTGAAAACTATTCAAAGGGGAAAAAAATTCAGTTGAGAATAAAGAAAATAAATATTCCATTACAAAATGGAATGGGACAGTTGGTGAAATTATTAGCATCCCCTCACTGACATTGTTAAATCAGTTCAGGATGCATTCATTTGGTATCTACTATGTGCCAAGGACCATGCCAAGTATCCTCAGGAACATAAAGATGAGTAAGGCATGTTTCCTACTGTCAAAAACATTATATTCTAGAGGGGGTTGGGTGGAGACATGTTTAACACAATTAAGGGGAGCAAAAGGCAGCACTGAATGACTATGTACCAAGGATCTTAATAGATTAGATTCTGCTTTGAATGAAAAGCTATAATGGAAGATCTCAGAAATCCCTTCCATCTCTAAGGTTCCATAATGGTAAGTATTAGGAGAACTAGGAAAGGGCACCTGAATGGCTCAGTCAGTTAAGCATCCTGACCCTTGATTTCAGCTCAGGTCATGATTTCACAGTTCATGAGTTCAAGCCCTCCATCCGGATCTGTGCTAACAATGAGGAGCCTGCTTGGGATTCTCTCCCTCTCTCTGCCCCTCCCCTGCTTGCTCTCCCTCTCTCTCTCTCTCTCTCTCTCTCTCTCTCTCTCTCTCTCTCCCAAAAAATAAATAAACTAAAAAAAATTTTTAAGGAAAACTAGGAAAAATAACTTTAGAAAAAAATATTTTGCATCAAGTTTCCTAAAACATTTTTTAAATGTTGGTTAGTGAGTATGATATTTGAAAACAGTGGAACCCCATTAATGAATTTAACTGAGTTACATAAAACAAAGAACAATGCAAAACTGTCCTTTTTCCTTCATAACAATCATTTTCTTTTTTTTTAAGTTTACTTATTTTTTGAGAGAGAGACAGAAACAGAGCGCAAGTGGGGGAAGGCCAGAGAGAGAGGGAGACATAAAATCCGAAACAGGCTCCAGGCTCTGAGCTGTCAGCAGAGCCCAATGTGGGGCTCAAACCCACGAACCATGAGATCATGACCTGAGCCAAAGTCAGATGCTTAACTGACTAAGCCACCCAGGTGCCCCAATAGGAATCATTTTCTAACAGCAAATAGATTCTTTAAGGATAATTCTCATCATGTAGATGTGATCAGCATATTTATAGGTTTTAATTTATTTAACTTTAAAACCCTAAACTTGTTCTACTTTACTAGAAAAAATATTAATGTTATTAGTTTAAACATCATGAAATTTTAAAAATAAGGGGGTAAAATAATATTTATTCAACAACCTTGGACCACTACAGTATGTTAGATCACTGATTTAATATCCTTTTTTTTTTTTTTTTTTGGTATCATATGTTAGACCTAATACTGATCAGTACAGGCTGAAATTTAACTGTAATTACAGTCCAAAAATACAGGTTTTCATTTTAGTTTCCCATAAGTCAGAGAAATACATAAAAGTAAATATAAGCCTGAAGCTTCAAATCCCAATTCTCCCAGCGTGTGTTTAAACCCACCCTGCTTCGCATGGTAGACCCTTGGCCCCACACTACTCCCAGGACAGAGTTGGCTCAGAGCAGCATGGAGGTGACAGATGGGGCATTCTGTTAAGAAGTGGTGCTGGGTTATTTTATTTTCGTTAGAGAAGGAAGCTGTGGGAAAAATATTCTCCACTTAATCTATTTTATTTTCAGCAAGGTGTTATCTGTAAATACTAATTTATACACATGCAAAACTTCACTAGGTACTTTAGCTGCATGAATATAAATGAAATAAAGTAATCCAAACTAAAAAATGAAATTTCCAGTATCTTCATTTCCTTGGACAGAGGGGAAAAAAAATCCAAGGATTTAAAATTCCATCCTAGTGGTTTCAAAGACAACAAAGCATCTTACATCTAGCTCCCATTTAAATCAGTGGGATACAAGAGTAGAAATTACAAGTTAAAGTACTGCAGCATTAAGAAGAAAAATAATCACTTATACCATTTTCAATTTAGAACCTATGTCCAAATCATTCAAAACACTTAACACTTAGAATACTCTAAAATCTCCAAATTTTTACATTGTCAAGATCTATGACCACTTTGTGAAACAGAGAAAGTGCAGATATGATTACTCCCAGTTTAGTGAGGGGTCAAGAAGATAGAAATAAGAAACTGTGAGCCTCTCAAGGATGGTGGCTTTCCTTATTGGAATGAGGCAAATAAAATCGATTCACTGATACTGTATTTAATTTCTCTCTCAACATTATATATCTATGCTTAATAAGAATAATATAAACAGTCAAGATATGCATATGACAAATGAAAAAAAATTTTTTTGATCTTAAATTTCATGGATTTCCAAAGTACAAAGAATGGGGGATGGGAGTAAGGTTCTTCCTGGATCCACTAGCTCCCTCCTTGAATCCCACAGCAATTTACCTCCTTTATCTATGCCTACCCCTGACAGAGGGCTAGGCATTCTACCCTCTGGATGCTCTATACACACTTGCTTGGATTTTAACAGAGGTCCCAAATTTTGTATCCAATGGGAGCAGAGAAAATAGCCCTCCAAGCTTCCCCATTTTGAATCCTCCCAGAAGACTCTTAAAGTGATCCTTTCAGGTTTTATCATAGGAGAGAGATGCTATTAAGAAGGAACATGATTTTCATTTACTTCCATCTTCACTTAGTTGAACAGGGCCAAGCATCAGGTCAAAGTTTCCTGGGATTCCACGCCTGGAAAAGCCCTCCTCCTCTCCTGGTCTCTTGGTTGAGAAGCTCCTATTCCTCCCTCTAGGTCCAGCCCAACCCCACATTACCACACAAAGCCTTGACTGATAGCTGCAACTTCCTCAGGTTAAGTGGCCTTTCTTTGAAACCCCGGAACCACACCATAGCCCTGACTATATTGCTTTACATTGTTATTTTATAGATTTCTCCCCAACTAGATCTAAGCAATGTAAAGCTTAAAATCTACTTTCATAGTTGTTCCCTAGAGTGTCAAACATGATGCATATACCTACAAGATAAATATCTGAATAAACACCTGCTGAGGGATTGATTTACTATTACCTGTTTCACGTGTTAAAGAAGGAGAATACGTAAATAATATGCTGGCATTTCTTCATCTTATTCTGCTTCTCTTGGTGGAAAAAAGGAGATTTAGCGCTTACCAAGTTTAAAGAACTAAACCAAGAACTATTTGGCATTATCTCCCAACACCCTGATAGGATTCCGTCCTTCCTAACAGGACCTCACTAGAATTCTGCATTATGAAAATAACAGTTCTTTTTCCCTATGAAGTCCTTTAACATGTGAGTAAATTATCCATGTTTGAAGTGAAAATTTACTGGGGCATAATTGATATGTGTTTGACTGAATTATTCACATTTTAAACAGGTGGAAAAAGACAATAAGTCATTGTGTGAGTCCAAATTTAGTATGTTTAGTTCCACTATTTTTCTGGTTTTCCAAAAATGAATGTGACTTTGAAAGAAAGTACCTCTGAATTCTTTTAGCACTTACATTTCTGACATTTGTATTGGAAGGTAGAAAGGTACAAATGTTATGCAATTCATCCCTAGGAGAAAGAAAAATTATTCCCTCAATAAAAAGGTAGTGTGCTTTGTCCAGAGTGGGCCTGTGTTTCTATGTTGGGGGACATTGTATCAAACATAAAAAAGAAAGGAATTCCAATCAAAAAGACAGATTTAAAGGCTGCCCCCCAGCTTTAGGCTTAGTCAGCTGCTTCTCTTCAACCACAATTCCACCTCTTATACCTTCAAACTGGGGGTTCTGGGAAAGAATCCAAAGAAGAAAAATTCATTTTTTTTTTCAAAATTGAAACCTAGTAGCATTTTTGTTTGAGTGCTGGAACAACAACAAAATTTAGCACAGTTTATATTTGGGTCATCCAATCTTTCCCTTGGTTTTCTGATTTTTAAATAAAACAGACTCCTACCACCTAACGTGGATTTGCAAAGAGTAACAGACAGCACCACTACTTTTTTAGCTCAGTTGGCTGGAGCATGGAGTTGGCAAGATCCCAGTCTCAAGTCTGGCCTTCAGAAAAACTAGATAGCCTTTCTCCATGCCAGAGCCTATTTGGACCATTAATTGTGTTGTTTCTTGGTCAATGACTGCACCTCTAATGCTAACCTGCCATTGTTCACAAAATAAGGCAATTCAGGATGAATGGCTGAGAATTTAGAAAAAAGGTATAACCCATAGTGAATATCCTACTGATAGTGGACATCCGTATCTTCCTCCGCATTATCATTATAGCAAATATTTATGGTGCTATTTGCCAAGAATCTTGCTTAGGACTCTATGCACTTTATCTTGTTTATCTTCATTTAAAAACTTATAAAGAAGGTACTATTATTATCTAGTCTTTACAGATAAGAAAGCTAAGACTTAGATTAACCAGCTTGTTTAAGGTAATATAGCTAATAAGCATTATATCAGAATTTGAACCCAGGCAATCTGACTTCAGAGCCTGGCCTATCTTATATAATTCATATTAATCTATTTTACTCAAAAGAGTATCAGCACCACTAAATAAGTGTATTACAATAATCTATAATTTGAATAGACAGCCCCTTTGATAAATATCTATAAGCCACAAATATCTGCACAACAAATCTGCCTAAGTATTAAATGCCATTTGCTTTATAAACAATATAAATTCAAACATTCTCAGAACAAAGATGATAAACTACTTTGAGAACTCTTACAGAATTGTCACAATATAAATACTTAGATTTAAAGTGTAAGAAATAGTACAAGCACTAATCAAAGCTAGAGTTTACTCTCAATCTACGTGAAAGGAAGCCAAGGTAAGAAGCTGGAACAAGAATACATCACCATCCTCACATCCCAAGGAAGCCCAGTGTGGCACTATGGGGGACACAGACAGATCCATGAATTCTCAGAAGCTGGGCATAACCAATAGATCTGGGGCTATGTTACACCAAGGAACCCAGCCTCCCAAGCACAGAGTGAAGCCTAGGAGAGTCTTGGAAGGAGACTAATGACCAACACTGAGAACACATGCCTATTAGCTTGCTGGGCCTAATGGAGTAAAGCAGCAGAGATTGGCCTCATTCTGGAAACAGATAAAGGTGGCTTTGGATGATGCTATACCTGGACTCCTTCCCACCCCACCAGCCTGGTACTTATCATGTACTTAAAAGACACAAAGATTATGTTTATGTTTTTATGTTATGAAGAGTGCTTAGAGATAAGGAAAATCCCTAATTACAGCTAAAAGAGATGTCTCTGTCTTTTGCCAGAGAGTGTATTCTATCACTTAAATTGGTTAAAAGGCCATTTTTTTCCCACCATGGGGAAAGAAGGGCCTCTTGTGACCCTCTATTGATTAAGACTGCTGTGGAATGTTATTTGCAATCTCATTGCATAATGGGAATCAGGAGGATGCTGCCATGGTTTCTTAAGACAAATTGCTGGTAACTGAGACAAATCATAGTCTCTTTCTTCTTTTACTGTTCTCAATTCCCAGTTAATGTGTATCTTACAGTCTAAGTTTCTTAAATCAGTCTGCTCTACTGTCACAGGTAGTAAAAATGAGTAAAAGTGGTAATCTGAGTGACCCTGCTTTAGGAATCATGTTCAAGTGACCATTATGCTGATCATTACTCCTGAGCTATGCATTATTTAATAAGGAACACAACTTCCGAAAGGTATACAATTAAAAATACATCCATATAGCAGCTGCTGTGATTATGACCAATATGAACAGAAATCCAACCAGGCATGAGTCAAAAGAAAAGTCTGCTGCCAGACAGAACATTGTTCAATCTCATTTTTGTTTTGTGTACTTTGACTTGCTAAGTCAGCCAGCAAGTGATTTATATGGAGCAGGGGTTCTCAAAGTGTGGTCTGCGAAACAGCAGCATCAGCATCACCGGGAACTGTTAGAAATGCAAAATCTTAGACCCCAACCCAGACCTACTGACTCAGAAATTCAGAAGGTGGGGCTCAGCAATCTGTGTTTTAACAAGCCCTCTGGGTGATTGTGATGCAGGCTAAAGTTTGAGAACTACTGGGCAGGAGCCAGGGGACAGCCTTTGGATTGTAAGTCTTCCTAGGAAGGTACACCTTTGGTTGCAAAAAGTTATCTTGACAAGAGTCTGGTAAGAAACCTATCCTGAAACCAAATAAAACCACTGCCATCTTCAATTTTGCTGTAAACCTAAAACTTCCCTAAAAAAATAAAGTCTATAATTTTTTTAAACCAACCACTACAATATTTAGGTTGAATGAGAAGAAAGAAGAGCATAGGACTTTCCTTATGTATGTATGTGGGTATGGGTGTGGGTGTGGGTGTGTGTGTGTGTGTATCCTGACTTGCTCTAGAAAGATTTTCAGACAACTTCTTAAAAAATAAAGCAGCCAGCGCAGGGGCACTGGAGGCCTGTGCACTGTTTGTTGGGTTGGCCCGAGGCACCTGGCTGGAGAGTGAGGGCACGGCAGGGCTGGGACTTGGATGCCACCTCCAGATGGGGCCCGGGAGCAGTAAGGGGGATGCCGTGATGCCAGGCAAAAATATCTTCCTGTTTGTGCCTAACTTCATCCGTGAGTGCTGCCGGCGGCTCTGGACCAAACGGGAGGGCAAGGAGCCTCGGGCAGGCTCCCTGATCCCACCCTGTCTACCCTGTCCATCCCAAGGCTATGCTGGATTGCTTTAGCCATTGTTTCTTTCTACTTCATGCCCTGCTGCCCCCTCACGGCCTCCTCCTTCTACTTACTCAGTGGACTTATGGATGCTTTCCATCGACACACTTCTTGAGCCCTTAATCAAGCCTCAATCCTTCTGTTTATCCCTTGTGCTAGAAATGAGCTCTTCTACTGCCCCCTCCACCTGTTCAATTTCTCCAAGGGACCTTGAGTTGGCTCTGTGGGTTTTTCTGAGTGGGCCTCTGGATCACCGCCCCTATCACTATGCTCAAGTCTCTTATCAGTGTCATCCATCTGGTCACAGCTGCACACAACATGGCTGGCCTCAACGTAGGGGATGGTGCCAGGAAGAAGTGACCTGGAAACCTCCAGCCCCTGGCTGCCCACCTGCCCTGGGAGTCTCACTGTGCCCACATGGCTCCCCTCTTCCTCCTACGAGATCCCAGGCTCACATCTTCCTAAGATGTTGTCCGGCCTGCCAGTAGGGGGTTCAGCCTCTTTGGTGATATCATGTTCTCCAAATTGCTGAGGACCTGGACCCAGTCCTCAGCGATTCCCACCACTGGGATTCCCAAGGACCTGGACTTGAAATCAAGAAGGATGCTCAGGAGACCCCACCCATATAGGGAGTGCTCCTGAGACACCAAGAGACCTAAGGACCCCACGTGGTGGCACCTGCTAACTTAGCCCTGGGATCTGGCTTGGCCTGAGACTTTAGGGGCAGTTGAGTGAGGGAGATGGGGTAGGGGCCAGGTTTCTCAAAAGGCAGGGAATCACACTGGGTGGTTCGGTCAGTTAAGCATCTGACTCTTGATTTCAGCTTAGGTCATGATCCGAGGGTCATGAGATCCCACCCAGCATCCAGTTCTGTGCTGCGTGGAGCCTGCTTGAGAGTCTCTCCTTCTCTCTCTGTCCTTCCTCTGCTCGTGCTTTATCTCTGTCTCAAAAATAAATAAATAAACATTAAAAAAAAAAAAAAAAGGCAGCGAATTAGACCTGTGCCCCTGGCCTGAGGAAGCCTTTGGTGCCACAAGCAGGAAGGAAGAAGAAGCCCTGTAGATCCTTTCCCATCCCGGTCTCCAGTAGCAGTCTATCCTGACTCTGAAAACCTAGATAATAAAGGTGGAGGGAGACGGGGTGGGACAGAGGCTTCATTCTCCAAGATTTGGTTTCCTTTGAGATCCTCTTAGACCAGGGTTTGGGTTGAGAGGAGCTTGGGGAAAAAGAAAGATTTATCTGGATGCTTTTCTCTTAGTTGTTAACTAACTGGCTTTGTCTTGTCATTCCACGGTGACCTCAGAGAAAGCCCCTCCCTGCCACCCCAGCTCATGTCCTATCTTTGCCCACCTTCTTTATTTTCTTTATGACATTGTCACTGTCTGTCTACATTTATTTGTACACCTCATATTTTCTACCCCCACCAGAATGTAAACTCCCTGAGGACACAGACTTTTCTTGTTCCTTCTCTATCCCCACAATGCCTTACTATGGCTTATCATGGCTGCTTCATAAATATTCATGAACAGAATGAATAAATAAATAGATAAACAAATAGCATCCAGTCACAAGCCATTCTCTTGGAAAGATTCCTTACTATTTTCAAAACAACCTCATTATTTAAAATACTCAAAATTTAGGCATTAATCACTAAGTAAGCTCTTAAGATATCTTCAGAATTCACTGTAGGATTTCAGACCTTACACAGCTAGAAAAAAGGAAAGTAAGATTAACTTAAATTCACCAAGTTTAAAATCTGCTCCACCCAACAAAAGTCATGATGCTCCTTCAGCGTTTCGAGCACATGACCGCTACACTGACTCTGTTTCTTAATGTCGTGAAGAGCCACAGTCTGTGATGTGTGCCTGTGAGTCTGTCTTATAGCAAGGTGTTTTGGTAATTCATTAATTCAGTCCTTTGTTGTTCCATAAAGGGGCCCTATGATTCCAAAATTCACTTGAGCTCTTGTGTTTAGATGAGCTTCTAGCATTGTTTTAACTTTTTTTCAAATGATAAATGATCTTAAGAAATCAAAGGGAAGTAAACTATCACTAAGGGATTTGTTAAATAAATTATGTTCTATACATATAATCAAAAACCAAGCAGCTGTTTTAAAAAAAAAGGTTTCTAGGGGCACCTGGGTGGCTCAGTCAGTTAAGCCTCCAACTTCTGCTCAAGTCATGATCTCATGGTTCGTGAGTTCGAGCCCTGTGTCAGGCTCTGCCTGCTTCAGATTCTGTGTCCCTCTCTTGCTCTGCCCCTCCCCCACTCATGTTCGTTCATTCTTCTCTCTCTCTCTCTCTGTCTCAAGAGTAAATAAACATTAGGAAAATTTTTAAAAATAAATAAATTAAATTAAATAAAGGTTTCTAGTTCTCAATCCTACACAAATATCAGAATCACCTAGCAATTATTTAAAATATACCAATGCCAGGGCCCCACCCCAATTTCACTTGTCTTGGATACAGTTTGAGCATCTTTTTTTTTTTAAAGCTATCCAGGTAATCCTAATGTGCAGCCAGGGTTGAGAATTACTGCCACAGAACTATATTAACCAACATGGAAATGTCTCTGAGATATATTATTCCATGAAAAGAGTCATAAGACATACATCTTTTAATAAAATTATGTCTGTGTATATAATTTTACTAATAGATATATGTGTTTAGATGTGATCTCCTTCCATTTTACACTATTTACTTATCCATTGGTTAAACTTTTCAAAACGAGAATGTGCTGTCTTTGCTTATTAAATTTTTAATTTTAAAAAACTGTTTAGAGAAAATGTGAATGTGTAGGAAAATGAGGAAGCACATGAAAATAGTAACTCCCAAAATATACTATGTCTCCTTCTTTCTACCCTGCTTCCTCCTTCTGTTCCTTTCTCTCAAGGAGTATAAAAGTAAAACAAATAAAATTCCATTTCCGTACTGTCTACCTAACACAGATTATTTCCAATGTTTGGGGCTGGGGTGAGGGAGAAAGTACAGATGGAGGAAGTAGAGAGATACAGTTCATTCATTCACTCATTCAGCAAACATTTATTGATTCCCAGGCAGGTCCATGCTAGGTACTGGAAATAATAGCAACAAGAGATCCATGCCCTCATACATGTCATAGATATATCCTGCCCTACTGGAGCTTTGTTACACGTAACAAAAAAACTCAATCTAGTCAAGAGAAGTGAGAAAAGACTTCCCAAAGTAGATATAGACCTTCATCCTGGAGTTAATGATAGCCATTAAGGAGTTTTAAGAAGGGAACTGAAGTCTACATTATACTTATATTCATAAATATTTATTATCTGACTCCAAGTTGAAGTGCCAGTGACCACAGGGAATGCCCACCTCCCCCAGTACTCTCACTTAGAGCCACTATAAGAGACAGTACCCATCATCTCTCATTTGAGGTGAGTGGGCTCTTAACAAAGTTAAATTAGAGCTTTCTACAGTGGCAAAGGATCGGCTTAAGGAGTTTATCTTTCAATTTATTTACAATCAAGTAACATTTAACATGAAATGTTACCTCCTGCTGAGTTTGATTGGGCACATATATATGTCCATCTAACTAAGATGAGTCTGACTATGGCAGATTTACTTCATCTGAGTTTACAGTTAAATAACTCGCAAAATGCTTGCCTTTATGGAAATGGTTGCTACCATTCATAGAGTCTCTTGGAAGAAAACATCTTTGTAAACATAGCAAGGTAGGTGAAGACTTCCAGGGTAATGAGATATTTCACTGTACTTCATTTACTTAACATTAAAGTCAATTTTAGCCATTTATAACCAGAACACTTGCACATGGAAAGAAATTATCCCAACCACAAGAGGATTTCTATTTAAGTAGCATTTGATTGCTTTGTGAAGTATATACTAAAGACTACTTAATTATTCTTCAAGAGTAGAAAGTTCATTCTCTAGGTGAAGTTAAGTAGGAAAACAAAAGAGAGAGAAATTATATCTGACATTGTCCTTTTATTACCCAGATGCATCTACGTGGACATTAATGTGAACGGTTACCTCCAAGCATCGATGTTATTTTTAACTTAGAATGTTCAATCTTTGCTCAAAGTAAGTATATCATTAGTAAGTATATCTGTTTTGAGGAACAGAATTGCTCTAATTTAAAGGCGAGGGCTGGAAAATGTTCTAGCAAAGGGGGGAAATCTGAGCTCTTCATAAAACATATGCAAATTCCTCAAAATTGCTTTTTTAAAAAATAATTTAAATTATGGGCTTCTCAGTCAACATTTCCAAAAGGCCCCCTCATTCTTTTTTAATTCTTTCCAAACTACACAATCTCTTAGAGCTCAGCCCCTCTTTTCATTGGTCTCTCTGCAATACAAAGAGCCACTAGGGTGACATTTTCACCTCTAGCTACGTGGGATGAAGCAGTTCTGGATTTGCTATTCTGCAGTTACATGTCACATTATCCTAATTGATACAACTATTATCTAAAACCATTAACTTGCTGTAAGGATTAAACAATCACTTAAGTGTCCACTCTGCCTCCATATTAACCCATACATGACATGAGTGTGTTTTAAGGCACAGCAGTGCTTCTAAAAAGTTCAGATCATTAAAGTCTTCATCTGTGGCTCTCAAACTTGTTTTCACTCCTAACACACCTAAGAAATGTGAAACTCTTGAATCCGTAGAAATGATTCCTTGGGGAGAAGGGGAGGCATATACTCACACACTAGGTCCTGTCATTTGAAAAGCCTCTGAGTTGGTTTTGATAAGTCAACATACTCCATTGGGGCAATAAGGAGAGAGAGTGGTGTGAACCTCACCTCATGAGGATGAAAATCACTGGTTTAGCAGAGCATTCATTGTCCTGTGGGCAGAGGCCACAGGAGGCTTCCAGCTCACAACCCTGTCCAACTCTCCTCTGAAGTTAAAAAGGCTGATTTTTTTTTCATTAGTCTCTGGGTTGTGGTAGGAAGAGAAGCAAAAATAGAACAACATCTCTTCCCTCTAGAAAGGAGTAGGGCCAGCTGTATTCCTGGGCAAAGGAGGTGGCCACCCACAAGGTATAGTCTCTGGTGCGAGAGCTAAATGAACTTCTCCAACGGATGCCTGAACCCCCTTCGTGAAGACAAATTATTTCACCCCGCTGTTAGTGATCCTGCAGAAAATAGAATCTTCCTGGCTTAAACACAGACCAACTATATGCAGATGACTGATAATACATAGCTCCTTTCCTGAAACCAGGCTTTGATTAGAACACAGACGGATACAGGGTACAGAAGAAGGTGCCACAGGAGGAGCAAGGCTGAAGCAAGAGGGAGATGCCTGGAGGCCTTTGTCTCCCACATGACTTAGCCCAGGCAGATACAGCAGGTGAAGACAAGGCTATTTCAGGATTGTCCAAAAAGAGAGAGAGAGAGAGAGAGAGAGAGAGAGAACGAGAACTAAGACATCTAGATATTACTTCCAACTTTAGCACCAGTATTTTCTATACAATTTTAAAACAGGTTCTGGCTGCACTCTAAAATCTTCAACTAATGTTTATTGTTAAGCAGCACAGTGAGTATTCATTAATTAAGGCCCTTTTTGCATCCCTATTCATCACTTTTAATTGTGTGTGTGTTTTCAAACCAAGATGCTCTACCTCTTTTAACCCCATTAATTTAGGAATAAGTGGCAATATACTGACATCTGTACATCTTGTTTAGATTCTATGGGTCTTATGCTGTCCTAAAGGGACTCAAGAGCCATAAAACTGTCCCAAATGTTCACTTTTATTCAAGTCATAGCATTTGGTTTAATCACACTATTATTTTTCAAAAAGAAATTATAAGCCAATCTCCAATGCATTAATTTGCTAATCATTCCTTTGCTAACTATTCTAATATTTGATGGAAGTCCTAACATATGTGTTTAAACAGAATACATTCACACATAAAGTGAAGTATTTTCTATTCTAAGAATGAATATCATAATTTCATGATTAATATCAGTGTAGACTGCTGACTGGAGGTCTCACATAAATCATCAAAGTAAATTAAAGTAGCAAAACAATAAAAGTTACAAGTATCAAGTTCACATTCCTGTGGTTCTAGGTTCAGCTGGAAGATAGGCTGAGCACCTACATTCTGTCACTTACTTTTGAAAGACACATTTTTCAGGTCCCAGTAATTTTATTGATAAATACATTTGTTTCCACATAATAAATGCTCACTCTGTGCCAGTGTACTGATTTTAGTTATTATATTTACCATAGCTAACACCCCCTCCTGGCTAAAAGTCACCCAACCACTCCTTAGGATTTGGTCAAGGGTGGCAAGAGCAATTCTCTCATGTGCTGACCACTGTCTTAGGAGTTGACCTGGAGCACTGACTCTGCCCAGAGAATCAATGGTAATTCTCCCACCTAGTCAAATAAGGTCCCTCCGGAATTATCCAAGACAGTAAGGAGACAATTGGTCAGCCAATAAAGGAAGAATGGACCAGAGGGAAGCTAAGTTGAGACCACATAAAAACAAAACCCACCCTTCAGATGGCCTGAAGATTCCTTTAGCAGCTCAAGAAGGTGAAGGACATAGGCAGGTAACAGTGGAACCCTTCACCTGTATTTTCTCATTAAATCCATTCCAAAACCTAACACAATGTTATTAACCCCATTTTACAGATAAGCTGATTCTATAGTAAAATCAATGTATACAATCTTTAAAGGGTTCAAATAAGCAATTATCACCAATACCCCACTCCTCAAATCCTTGTCTACTTTTGCCTGGCCACCAGACTATAGGAAGGAGATAGGATTCATAAGAATTATGATGGGATTTCTGGGAACCAGAATTAGTGTATAAGGGAAGGTAACAGAAGGCAGGGAGAAGATGCTCATGAAGGTTTCTTTCTTCTCAAAAAGTGGGTACTGTAAAGGAAATAAGAGAAAGTGATAGAGAGAGAAAGAAACCAAGAAACAGACTCCTAACTATAGAGAACAAACTGATGGTTACCAGAGGGATGAAGGGAGGGTGAAATAGATGACAGGGATTTAAGAGCAGTGCACTTATCACAATGAGCCCTGAGTAACGTACAGAACTGTTGAATCACTATGTTATACCCCTGAAACTAATATTACACTACACAGTGTTAACTATATTGGGATTAAAATTAAAAACTTTTTAAAAATAAACAGAATAAAACAAAACAAAACAAAATAACATAACATAACATAAAAGTGGGTGTTGTTGAGCCACAATAGCTGAGTTAAGATTAGGAAAAAAAAAGATGCTTAGGAGCAACTGGGAAGAGAAATCAAATCAGAGAGGAAAAAGATATTGGGAAAGTAGCTGAAACTGGATACCATCACAGAGCACAAAATGGCATACAGCACAGAATTGAGACTTTGAGGAGAAATTCTAGATCCCTGGATGTGGTGAGAAATCTGGAAAATCTGTCCAGGCAAGGGGTTAGCTAGCCCAAGAGAAATTATTCTAGAAATGACAAATTAGAGCACCTTTGGCTGCCTATTTTAATCTTGTGTCCTTCTCATTGCCAAAAGGCTCTTTCTAATGTCCTTTGAAATGTCTCCAGCATTCCTTGAAGCCTGATTTGTGACTCTACAATACTCCTAGACACAGAGAGCTTCTGCTCAGCATCCTCATTTCAGAAAATTTCATCAGTTTGAAAATAGTCATTGGGCTGACTCTTAGCATTCTGTCCTCTAAACTAAAGGGATTCATACAGAAGCTGGACGGCCACTTAGAGGGAGGTTAAGAGGATTCCAGCATACAAAGTGAACCAGACTAGATGGTCCCTCCAGATATTTCCCAAACCAAGAGCCTTTGATTTAATTCCTGTCATCTTTTTTGTGAAGTAAGTTTTCCATCAATTTGTTCATTTTTGTCACTGTATCATTTTTGTCACCATACTTTTATACTCTTTTAATACCTTTAAATATAATATTCACAGGAACAGTTTCTCACAATATAAAAAAACTCTCATTAATTCAGAATAAATTGGAAAAGTCATGTCCCACTAAGAAATCAGTGAAAAGTACTTTCAACTCAAAAAACTGTCTACTATAGAACACTACATAATAGATATTGATAAACAAAATGAGAAAGTTAATGAAAGATGGTGAGTTACAACAACTTTATTTTTATGGAACTTTATACTTTTAAAAGTATTATTCCATTTTATCTTGTCAATTTTATTCAATATGTAAATGCAATTTGTAAGTAGTAGGTCATCAAACCTATATCAGAAAGGCTTGAATTATTCTGCTAAACTTGAACTTTTAACTCAATATGAATTATATATAATTATTCCAAGTCTGCATCAGAGCAGTCTGAATTAATGAGGTTCTTCTCTATTGTAGCTATTATAAACCTGACAATTTTATGGCCATGTTATATCCCAGGGTGTCATTCCCATCCACACATTAGTAATAAATACTGTTTCTTCATACAGGAACTTTTGTCATAACAGAGCATCCTACTTTAAAGAAGTTTCACCACATAAATTATCTTATATCTCAAGCACCATAGAAATGTTTTATATGAAAAATGTGCTAAGATTTCATTATACTCTCAAAAAATACTTGCTTTGACTTAAAATGAGCATCAGTAAGAAGGATACCCCAAGATGTTAAGGACCCAACATGTCACAGAAATTATCACCTGTTTTTTCAGGGGGGAAAAAAGAGTCATAATTAATCCAATTAAGTAATGGAACTAAACCAACACATGTATAAACCCAGACACAGAATCCTCTGTTTGAGTAACCTGGTGACCCTGAGAGAGTCTATGAGCATCTTCACCATGTTCATGTTCTTAAACCTGTGGTTGGAGTCAGAACAATTTATTGTCTTGTCACAATGATCAGAAAGACAATGCCTTCACCTACCTTAAAAAGTCTTAAAATGTTAGCGACCATGATGGACACGGAGCTTGCTGCAGCACCTATGACACCAGAAATCTTGTCAGGCTTGGTGAAAATGGGTGGATCTCCATTAGCACACTTCACGTCGGAAGCGTCTTTCTCTATCAATGCCTGCACGAACGTTAATGACTGCTCCAAAGCATACGTGTCCCTGGAGCACGTGTCAAGGATCCGGACACCCAGAGTAATATTGGAGAGGAGATCAGGGTCCTTATTAATCTGGTCGATTGCATAAAGCATGGCCTCCAGTCTGTGGATCCCCTTTTCCTTCTTCAGCTCCCCACAAGGTACCCCTCTCTCTCCCTTTGCATGGACAGGGAAGAGACCCCCCAAAATGATGTCCCCATCCACTCGTATGGAATGGGCATACTCCTGGCTGTGAGTTCTTTGCATCATTGTGAGGATCCAGTAGAACTTGGCGGTGAGGAGGAAGAAACAAGGGCAAGAGGCTGATCGCTTTCCCTCGCATACCATTTTCTCCACAGGTGATGTTGCAACCCGAGACCCAAAGTTTATTCTTGCCACAGTAGAAGGGGGACCACCAGAGGCTGCACCTTCTGGAGGCTACCATCAGGGCCCATGGGGGAAAAGGCTCTATGGGTTTCAGCAAGTTTTCTTGATTTGAATGTCACAGTGAATTTCCATCAGACCCCTAAATTTCAATTTTATTTCCATATAAAGTCAACTTGCCTGGAATGGTGCAAAACTTAGAATAACAGCTGAGGTTCTGAAGGTGGGATGAGGTCAACAATTCACGTCCTTGAAGTCAGCCCTGTAGCAGAATTATTCCTGGGGGGCAGGGGGAGGGAAAAACAGGGTTCAGTTCAACGGGTCTACATTTTTCAAATTTTTAAGCCCTGTTTACACCACCTCTTTTTTTTGTTTCATTTCGCCTATTCAGTGAAAAACTAATTTTTTTTGTCCCCCTATGATTCTGAACACCTGGCTGCACTGCATCTAAACAGAGAGATTGATGACACTTTTGGAGCAAGGGAAACAGAAAAGTATCAGAAACTAGGTTGATTCTCCCAAGCCAGAAAGTATTTTTATTTACCATTTTATTTCAGTAAATCCAATTTCCATGGGGGTAAAAATCCTGTGATTGATGGCATTATTTCTTTTCAAATCTGCTTTTACTTTTTACAGCTGTCTGAATTTAGCATTTAAATGTTGTCCACAAAATCATAATGAAAGTTTATTTTCTGTGATGTATTCAACAAGCCAATCATCTGTTAATTTCATTTTTTGGTGTCTCAGATTTCCCAGTGGGGAAAAGTGATTATTCAATCACAAAAAGGAAGGAAGGAAGGAAGGAAAAAAGGAAGGAAGGAAGGAAGGAAGGAAGGAGTCCAACGAGTCCAAAATATACAAGTTTTATAGCTTGTGAAAAGATTTAACATAGAATGTCAACTATTTCATATAAATTATCTCATTGTTCTCTAGTAAAAAAAAAAAGACTTGAAAATGAAACACAGGGGGAGGGTAATGTGTGAAGATATTCGTATAAATTTGTTGGGGTGGAAGCAATGGGTATGCTTATAGTTCTGAAGTCCTATTCTTCAGATATTCTTTGATCCTAGAATCAGTAGGAGCAAATCAGAGCTGGAGATCAATTGAAGAGCTTCTTAATTTTGTCTGACTCAGTGGGGAAAACAGTTATTTCATCAAGATTAGAAATAACCTAAAGTGAAACATCTACCAGCAAATCTATAGAAAAAGTTTGTTTTAGGGACCTTCAATCTTAAAGAATTCCATGAGATTCTTTCAAAGCACTTTTGAGGAGGTTTTACGGAAAGCAAGAACTGACTTAAATAAGGGAATCTGATATTTGAAACACACATATAATTAAGAAAATAAACAACACCAACTTGTGTTGGCAAGATGATTAATCGAAGGCTCGTTTCTGATGCATATATGTTTGAAGTCTGAAATTTGGACAACTCTCCTCTAACCTAGCCAATCAACATCTGGTTGTATTTTCCATTCACTTGTTTAATTTCCAGTTCATAAAATTTTTGTTCCACCCTCCCTGTCCCAAAAGAAAGTATATTGCCTCCCCAGAGGATAACTGAACATATGTCCAAAAGCCTTCAGGGAAAGCTGTACTTTTTTTCCATTTCAGATTAGAAAAGGGGGCTCATCATAGCCCACTGCCCTGGATTTCTGAGCATACACATTTCGGAAATACAGCCAATGGCCCATTCTGCTGATAGGGTTCTATTCTGCCTATGACAAGCATCCCCTGCCTCCAGGCCCGAGCTAAACCCTAGATTCCCTCTATTCTGCCCCAAAATACTTCATCATTTTCCAATTTTTCTCACCACTTGACTGATATTCCTTCATGCTCAAGTGTCCTAGCAGCTGCTTCTCCCTCAGAAAATCTGTGATTTGACAATAGCCTGATCTCAGGCATTCCACAAAAGGAAACACTTAGAAAGTCAACTTGACTTCCTGGATAAAACCATTTAAGTGAAGGACCATAAATTACATCGACCACGACCATTACATTAAGAGACGTAGGATTAGGTTTTACAGTTTCACAAGGAAGACCAGTTGTAAGACAATAAAACCTCATTAACTCTGATTGCTAATTCAGAGCTTGAGACCAAGTCCACATGGCTAGGCTGACCCTTAATGTATCCCTTCTGACAGAGCACAGAATAAAAGGATACGTAAAGGATAAATGTTTAAGGGGGGAAAGAACGGGAAGGTCACCTGTTGTTCTCCAAAAACCAGCCTTCCTTCATTATACCAAGCCACTCCTAAGTACTTAAGAGAATAAAAACAGTCCATCTGTTAATTACAAATCATCCTTCCCTCCTGCTCCTGTGGCATCAACCTAGTTCCACTGGCTGTACAGACCTGGAATTAATAACATTGAGTTTCTTATAACAAGTATTTGTGTTTGTAATAATTTCTAGTCTTTTTAGCATCTCATCAGTCTGTTTAGAGATTTAAGTTAAGGAAAGGTTGAGGATGAGTAGCAATGAGGCAAGAATTCATTTTATTTAGTGGATGAATGCACTCACATGGAAAACAAGAGGTTCCATTTTGGTTATAATTGATTGGACAGCTCGCTTGAATTTTTGCTTAAGTTCCCTCCTCTGCAACATACAATTATTAGCACATAACCTCCCTAAAGCTTGGCTTTCTTGTCTGTAAAGGGATGTCAGAGCCTGCCGTGCAGCACACACAGAAAACACAGTCCTGGCACAGGGCATTTTCGCAGTAACCAGGGGCTGTCACTGCTGATCTAGCCTGTAACTCATTTGCCACAACGCAGAGGAATTTTTCTATATTTGCCTAGTTGGTGAAGTTTTTACTGAATTTTGTCACTTTAAAATTCAAATCATAACTACTTATAAAATACTGAAATACTGGAGTTATTTCAAAATCTGATATGATGTCATAAAAATCAGACTCTCAACAGCTGAAAAGGTTTAGTTTCTCCTTTAAATTCTAAGGGGAAAAAATCTATTTCAAAGTTTGTGGAAAATCACATGAATTCAGTTTCATTGTATAATCTTACATTGCCTAATCTTACTCTTAGGCAATTCTTGTGAGCTTTAATCTAAACTCATCCTACTTGGAGTCAATCAATTTTAAAGAAATGACCTTTTTGTACTACAGAACTAAATAGCTCTACTTCATGCTCTGTGCTTGATTTAGAATAAAACAGTTTTTCTCTCAAACGGACCTTCCTCTGGGAATGGGTACAAACTTCACCCGCGCTGATGGACTTCTTCAAGGAGGTGTGAGGTCTGCAATCCTGAAAACAACCTCTGAGGGGAGCAGATGCCTTGCACTATTTCTGAGCCCAAGACCTCTGAGGTTGAACCATTAACCCTCGAAGCCCTTCCTGTTCACTCCTTCCCAGCCTGTCTTAAGTACAAGGAGCATCATTAGCACTTCACCAACAGTCCCTGCTGGCCGGGGGAGAAGATCTCTGGCTGGAACTTGAGTCTGCGACTTCCTATGAGTGCTCTGTTTCCTAAAAGGCCAGCATAGGGACAGCTCCTCAGGGCCAGGGCCCTGAATTCTGCTTCTCTTTATTTTCTACATACCTTCTCTTGTACCAAAGTCCCAAGTGTGTAACGCAGTGGCTCATGAATTTTCATATGCCCATCATTAGCTCTGGTAGAAATGAGAAAAGGAGGCCCAGAAAGGTTGAGTATGACTCAAAGCCCTGAGCTACCAAATGGCACCACAGTCAAAATCCTCAGGCCTCCAGGATGGGTCCTGTCCTTCAGAAAGCCCTCAGTGCTGCAGAAGCATCCGTAAGGATGCAGGCCCTTCCCCTCACTGAAATCTTACAGAAATGTGTATATCTTCAGTGGTTAGCCCTTTAAGAAAAAAAGTGTGCTAATTAGGAGGAGACAATCTGGGGGCATTTCCAGGGCAGGGTAATTTCCAAATCTCTCAAAGGGTTGAGAATATCAAATATGGTTTGTCCAAACCTCTGTTTCCAACCAGGTTTCCTGGTGAGCCTGATGCCAATGAGAACAAACTCACCATCCCACATGGGACCCATCAGGTCTGTCAGCATGTCCTCCTCCAACACTTGGCAAGTGCTTTTAAGACACGGTATGGTAAAATCCTCACTGAGGAATATCATTGGCCAAGAATTGTGATTTTTTACTCATAAAAAGGCCAAACAGCATCCCTATGCTGGATTCCATTCAGCTCTTTAACAAAAAGGTTAAGCTGAATATTGTCATCAACTCAAAATGGAAAATCTAGCAGTTTCACTTGAAACTGCCCACACTTGCAGCTCTTTTAGGTTGCTTTAGAAAATGCATCACATTTGTCTATCGTCTCCCATGCTACAGCATGTGGGCATGGCCCTGGAATCTTGGGAGGGGGGTGCCCCAGAGCACGGATGGGCCAGACAGAACCCTCCCCTGGCAACAGAGGCCTGGAATTGGATCCTTGTTTGATGGTTGCCGGCTAGCGACACTGAACATGTCACTTCACCTCTGTGTGCTTCCATTTCCTCATCTGTGAAATGAGTGAGATGGACCATATGATCTCTAAGGTATCTTCCAGCTTCCCGTTCTGAGATTCTATTATTTAATAATAAGGGAATGAGATTATGGTCAAACACCAGAGCAAGGCTTTGCCAGCTGAACACAATAACTGATTTTGTTTGCAAGCTGAGAGACTTTTTCCCATCAGTGAGAGAGGGTTGTGAAAGCTCTTCTGTACAAGCAAGCCCCATATTAAGAAAATCTGATACATGAGAAGCTCAATTTACTAAACAGATAAATTAGAAGGTGATTATTTGCATTACAAAAGATTTCACCACAGGTTTCGCTTAAATAGCTAAATCCCCCATGCATTTAAAATGCAATCTGATTTAGTAGAATTCAATTTGTGCAGTTTTTTTTCAATAACACAGCTATTGCATAAAAAAGACCACAGTTAAACTAATGAGAAGCCACTTTTGTAGTATGTAGAGGGAAAGGGAGTGAAACCAACATTTATTGAATGCCCACAGTGCACCTGGAGCCTCACATCCATGATCTCATTTCCTTCACAAAATACACCTATAAGACTGGTATCATGGCCCCCATTTGGGATATGAGGAACCTAAAAACAGAAAGATTATATGAATGTGTCCAAAATCTTGGGCCAGAATTCAAATGCAGAACTGCTGCTGTGTTCTTTCCCTCACTCCATGCCCCTTGGGTTCAGGAGACCATGATGGATAATGTGGACATGAGTGTGGGATCCTTATTCTAATCCCACTCTCCCTGTACTTGCTATATGGCCTTGGGCAAGTCACTTAACCTGGGACTAGTTTCTTTGTTTCTAAACTGAGGAACGATTCCTGGCCACCTCCCAAGACTGTGAAGTCAAATGATATAATAACGTATATAAAAGTATTTCATAAACTGCCAAGTGCCATAAGAATGTACATGGATACTATTAGTTTAACAATCAGTCCTAGAACTTAAATATTTTACTTGTGTTTTGTGCTTAGTAGACCTGGAAAAACCACTTTGCCATCAGACTCAGAGCTGGCCAGACCCTAACAAGTCATGTGTCTGTGTAATCAAATGAGAGAGACCAAAGGAAAACTGGAAAGAAGGACCCAAGAGGAAAAGTTAATGGAAGTGCAGTATTTGACCTGGAGAACTGAGAGTCATGGACACTTGAAGCATCGAAAGAACTATTCTGAAGGAAGTGGTGACAAGATATTCTTCAGCAGTGAAAAGTGGACAATTAGGAAACCTTCCTAAGTTGTATACAGGATATAATGCACAGCTTCTAACACAAAGGTCATTACCACTGGAAAAGTTAGCCAGTGGTAATGACCGCAAACAGTCAGTAGATTTCCATCTTTAAACATAATCTTGCCTGGAAAATGTGAAATTGGCAACACACATGCTCAATAACTTCCACAGACTCTTCTTGGGACTCCCGTATCTTCCCACTTGTGCTCACGTGTTCCTTCCTCTCCCAGACCTGTATCTCCTCCCTCCCTCAGGACTGATGTGTCCTACAGGTCACATTCTTAAGACCTGGTTCTCCCATTACCTTGGCCTTCCCCAGGGAGTGAGTTGATTCATTAATAGGTATCAAAACCTAAAGATGCATTAATGTCATCCCCAATTGGAACATCTGCATTTATAAGACAATTTCCAAGAGATCTATAATTTCTTTACCAAAGAAATATTTCTAATAGTGGTTAAAACAGGTAATGTAACAAGCCAAAGTCAGGAGCTACTATGAATTAGGAGCCTCTCAGCAGTGTCCCTCAAATCACTCCAATAGCAATGTCTACCACTCAGAAGGCAGGTCATGGGGTAAGAATACATCATGTTCAAGGTTCTTAGTGAGTTTATCACAACTTGTCAAAGCACCAAGTAGAAATGAAAATCAAAACACCTCTCTGAGCCAAGAAAAAAAGGAAGGAGAGAGAAAGGAAAGAAGGGAGGGAGGGAAGGAAGGAGGAAGACAGGAAGGAAGGCAGGGAGGGAGAGGGGAATGGAAAGGAAAGGAAAAGGAAATGAAATCTAAATTCAATTCCTAGCAGACAGAAAACCTGTTCTTATGATAGATACAATGTGATCCAGCTGACTCTGTTCACATCCTCTCCTGGAACAACATGGCATGACTGTCCCTCCTGAGAAAACTACATACGTGAGTCTGATGCTGTACAATCATGTTCTATCAAGAAAACAGCAACAGTTTCCTGAACTTTTGAAAGCCAGTTTATTCTACAGGCATGAAGATGTGGCCAGGTTTTACTATGAGTTCAGTTAAAAGATACATCCATGCAGCATCTTCTTTTTAAGATACTAGGACAGAGCAACTCCACTTCCCCCACTAGAGGCAAGGTCCTCTTTATGTCGGGCATTCTAACTACAGGAGAAAGATGGTAAGAAACTTAGAAGGAAAAACATCATTGCTACCACTAGTGAGTGAGGGAGAGCCTGTGAGTACAGTGAGTGTACTGTGCCTCGTGCCTGAAGACAATAGAACATTGTTACACAAAGATTGGCACACAGTGTTGCCAAAGTGAATGTCAGCCTGTTGTTCACTGCATAAATACCAATTAAACAAGCCCCATAGCAGCTCCAACCTGCTCAGCTAACTTTGTAAAGAGTACATCTCTCCACACCTCTAACTTTCTCTTGCACTCATTAGAGATCAACTCTTCCTTTTATCTATTCCTTTCGTATTTAGATGTTTTTAGAATTATTCAAGTAGTCATAATTTGCAAAGGGAACATGGTAGGGCAGAACTAGCTGGCACAAACCAAATAGAAAAAATAGAGCCTACATAACAGCATACAGCTGTGTTCTCAGCATCTTTTTCTTTATTCTCAGTAAATCTAGAGAGCTTCTCCTGAGCTATTGCTCCCCATATCCCTGATTTAAAAGCAAGAAATCTCTCTCTTTATCTCAGGTATGATGCAACCTGTAGTTGACTCTGAAATAGGAAAATTGCATTTAAAAACCTTACGTCATTTTCCCTGATGGATAAGGCTTTTCTCTTCAAAATTATCAAACCACATATTTTCAAGAACCAAGCAATGAATTTCACACAGCTGATTCTGTCTCGTACAGAGATTTTTCAAGATATTATTCACAAGCAAGTGACCAAGGTAAACTAAAGTGGTTTCTGTAGCCATTTGCAATTATTGACAAACAATTTCATAAGGGAAAATGGAAATTACAGTCAAGTGCAATAAGCTGTTTATCCAAGATCTACCTGCTGGTGGCTCTTTCCTCTTTTTATTTTTTCTTTCAAGAAAAATACAAGCTATTATCAGAATGCATTTCTACTGTGTATGATAGTTCTTGTCAATATCTCCACCACCAACCCTGTTTTCCAGTTCTGTCAGTTGGCAGGCTTTGTACTTGATCGCGACAGGGGCCGAGATGGTAGAGTACTCCTGGGTGTCCAAGAGACTCCCACGCCATCAGGTCTGTGGGAAAGGATCACCCTCAAACGGCAAATAGGACATTCCCTTCCCAAGCAGGACTAGCTTCGGGAGGGAGGGGTTTGGGCTACTCCAGCTGGCTGGTGGGTCTATTTTCACCCCCACCATCCCGGGAGCACAGACACTCTCTGACCCCAGGCCCTGCAATTTGGGCCACTAGGGAAACAAATTTTCAGGGAAACGTCGGGGGTGCCGTCTTGCGCAGTTGGGCAACTCTCACATCCCTCTGCATTTCATTTGCACCAAGGGAGCATGTCAGACAGACGGGTTTTTTGTTTGCTCTTGGTTTTGTTTTTGCTTTTGTGTGTGTGAGTGTGTGTGTGTGTGTGTGTGTGTGAGTGATTCTGTTATATTTTCACCAACTGTAAGAACCTCAAGGGATCTCTGAGCTGCTTGGCAGAGCATATGGGCTTGCTACTGGCGTGGCTCAGAGGGTTCTCTACCTCCGTCTCTATCTCTACCTAGATCTCAGCCGGCAGCCACTCACCCCGCCCCCCGCTCCTGCTCCCCTCTTCCCAGCTGCATCTTCCTTTATCTTCCCAGTTCCTTCGGCTGTTGAACCTGGGCTCTGGGTTGAGCCCAGGGTCTTAGAAGTACCTGGTTTCTCTTGCCTTTTCCCCGACGCTGGGGCATTCCGGCGCCGCCCCAGTCCCCCGGGCTCGCCCGGGGGATTCAGCCTCGGCGCTCTGCTGGGCCGGGAGCGCCTCCCCCACCCCACGCCCCACACGGCTGCCCCGAGCGCCCACGCCCGCGCCGGCCCGCGCGAAACTGGGGCCACGCTGGCCTCAGGTGCTTCGGAGGAGCTGTCGGGCGCATTTGCCTTTGCTTTTTAAACTCAAGATCCACCTTTCCTCACCATTCCTCCTTCACCTCCCCCCCCCCCAAACAGGACAGGGAACTCCAGTGTTTTCCCGAATGCCACAAAAGGGGGGCGCGGAAATCCCAACCTCGCCGGGCTAACTCGGAGAACGCGAACTCAAGGCAGAGGTGTGGGGATGGAGGGGCTCTCGAGAAGCCCCAAACCACCCGGCTTCTCCCGCGACTCGCGTCTTCCCTAGATCATGGTTAGACATTCATCCAGCCCCACTCTCAAGAAGGCGGGGGTACCCTAACTCATCCCGGAAGCCTCTAACTTCGGAAATCCCTCCCGTTAGATTTGCAGAACGGAGGTACCTCGTCATCGCGGCGGGGCAAGTCCGGATTCCGCCAGGGCAGGTCCGGGAGGTCACCCAGGGCAGGCAATCCGAGGAAGAGCGCTTTTAAAATGCTGCCGCCGCACGCCCCATCAGAGCATCCTAGACGCTCCTGTCCCCTAACCGACACCCTTCAGTCTCTCATTCGCCGACTAAACTTTTGGGGGATCACATCTCCAAGCCTTGGGAGTTCCAAGCTAAGCCTTCCTCTTTTCTGAACCTCTTCACTTGAATGTAATCATGGGAAGACAAGAGGGGTAGCTGCCTTGTTCTTTGCAACGTAAAATCAACAGATACCCAATCAAGCTCCGATGCCCAGCCAGCCCCTCGCCCCCTGGTGCCCAGTCTCCCTCGCCCCCTGTTCCCGTCACCTCCGCCCGCCACTTCTGTTCCAGACTCCCGGTGTGCAAGGCCATGTACTTGTGCCCAGGAAAAACAAATCACTAAAGTGATCGGAGAAGAAACGGTGCACCTGGCTGTCTGTCCACTGAACGGTTTTAAAGGAGAAAACGGAAAGGGGAATAAAATGGGAATCTCCTTTTACCGCGGGCACCATCTTTGCGGGGAGTTCGGGGGTGAGGGCGTTTTTTCCCATGGTTTGGCACTTGCTCCGCTTTTTCCTCTTTCTGGCGCTCGGCGCGTCTTACCCTGCTCCCCGCAGAGGGCGCGGTGAGGAAGCCCGCGGGGGGCCCGCAGCTCCATTTCAGCGCCGCCGCCGTTGCCGCGCGAGGCAAGCACCGCGGCCGCACTTGTGGCTGGTCTCTGGGCTGAGGGGGCTGAGCTGGCCCGGCCGGCGCCAAGTGTCTTCCATGTGAATAACAAATACTCCCACCGGCGGCCGCGATTGGTCTGCGCCCGGCGCCTCCCGATCCTCCGCCCGCGGCCATTCACCCGGCGCGGCGCGGGGAGCCAAAGCCGGGATCGCGTCCGAGATCGCCAATCGCTTCGCGCCAACCAGTCACCTCCAGAAGCAGGAGGAGGAACCCCGAGGGGCGGGAGCCCCTGGATTTCAGTGCCTCTGAGCTGCCCCGGCGCGGGCAGGGCGAGGGGACGCTCGGCCGACGGATTCCCCTCCGCGCTACATCACCTCAGCCCGCAGCGACGCCGGGACCAGAAATGTCAATAGTTTTGATTAAAAAAAAAAAAAATCACCCCCACCAGCCCCGCCCCGTCCCCAACAAAAAAGGGAGGACTCAAAGACGGGGTGGGGGAGTGGCGAGGAGGGTAGAAGTGCTGGCGGATGGAAGAAGGAATATGGCTGTGAGGGAGCTGAGCAGCCCCGATTGCCTGGCGAGCCCGGACCCGCGCGGGAAAGCGCCGCACGACGGCCACGCGGAGCCTGGAGTCAGGACCGCGAGCCTGGGGTCCTCCTTGAGGAGCACAGCTCCGAAAAGGGTCACCGTGAAGAATACGTGGTGGATGGCAAGTGTCCCGCCACACGCTTTCTTTTCGGGGATGCTCAAAGTAAAGCCCGCCAGCCGCGCGGTTCCCCTGCAAAGTTTACCTCACGCGGCGCTGTCGTTCGGCCATTTGTCCTGCCCGCAGCTCCGGCGATCGTCTCCCCCACCCCCGCCCCCGAGGGTTTCGGGGGCCGCCTTCTGCCGAGCCCCCGGAGCTCGAGCATGGACATAAGACTGTCCCGCTGCGGGCACTGCGCAGGAGGGGGCGCGGGCGGTCACGGGGACCGTCGTGGTATTGAGCCGATTCTAGCAGCCGCAGATGCGGGGCGGGAAACTCCTGAGGCGCCGCGCCGCGCGGCTCCTCGGTTTCTGAGGGGGGAACCTCGGGATTCCCTTCGCCTCCAGCCGAGGGAAACCCGCGGGCTCTACGTGCACAGTCCAGCGGCCCTGCCCTGAGTTATCGCCCAGGCACCGCGCACCTGCCCGGGCGCGCGCGCGAGGGAGCCCCTGGCCGCCCGGCGCTGGGGGAGCGGCGCCCGGCACCGCTTTGTGTTGGTGAGAAAGTTCCATCTAGAGGCGGCCGCGCGCCACTGCAGCCGACACGCCAGGCCGGGGCTGGCGCCCAGGACGCCAGGTGAGCCTCTCCCCGCCGCCCAGTGGGCGGCGTGGGAACGCTCCGGGACAGGGGACGGCCAGTGAAAGATCGGGAGGAAGGAGAAACGGAGGACAGACCCCGTGCAAGGCAGCCACGCTTCCCCCATTCGGCGTCCCTGCAAGGAATTTCAACTTCCTGAGCGAACGAACTTCCTGAGCATGGCAAGTTATCTTGCAATAGCCTGTGTATTGCTTATCCTGTTCGGGCTCTTTTCATTCTCACACCAGCTCTGTGAGGTGATCGAGATAATATATTAAGTCCACTCTACAGATGAAGAAGGAAGCCAAGGCTTAGAGACACAGCTGGAAAGTACTGGAGCCAGAAATCAAAGCTGTCTGGCTTCCAAACCCCATACACACTTCCTCCAGCGGATTGTTGCTTTTCCCCAAACTGGCATTGGTGTGTGAAGTTTCCACTGAGGAGACAGCTGTCCCTCCTTGTATCATAAAGCCACCCTCTTTGTCACTTAGAAAAATCTACAGGTTTCCAGCCTCAGGAGATCTCTTTCCTCCTTCACTCCCTCCCTCTTCTTCCTCTCCCATCTTCACATGAGGGCGTGTCATTGTAGAACCATTATTTTATGATCACAACCACCTGCAGGGAAGAAGGAGGCTTTGGAGAAATAAGGCTGGGTCCCCATCCTCAAGTTTCTATGTAGGGAGGCTCAATTCAGTATGAATGTATAGCACAGCCTTGAAGGGAGGGACCAGCAGGCTGTACAGCCTGGAGCAGAGGAGGTGTTGGGAGAAGCCCTGATACAGAGATCAGATTAGGAGCCGGTGGGGCTCATCAGTCACATGCCTGCACATGAATTCTGGGAGACTTTCTTACCAACAGGCAGGACTCCCTTCTTCTCTCCCAGAAGTGTGACTTCTCACCCAGCAGCCCGGCTTCTGTAGTAGACAGCCCACCCCACCCCAAACTGCAGACCAGTGATGTATGTCTTAGCAGTTATCACAGGTAATGTGGGTGTATGAGTGTCTCTCTCTAAACTCTTTACTATGTGTGCATAGTAGTACATTTGGAGGGTAGAGACATCAAGGAGCCCATGGGCAGAAAAAGCCTAAAAATATTCTGAGCCCACAGAGCTGCTGACTGCACTGTGATCTTCAGGGTCTGCTAGAGGCTGGCTGTGGGCCTAGTAGTTGTTGCATCAGGGCACGCCGGGAGGACAGCACCCTGGCACTCGGGTGGGCCCGTTTTAGAAATGAGGATAGCATAGCTGGTTGTGGCTTTGGAGGCCTGACAAGGCTGTGAGCTGCTCAGGGGAGAAATGCCTAATGAGCCTACTTTTCTCCTTTCCCTATTGATCATCACCTGTGGAGAACTGCTGTCCTACAGGCACATCACTGCCTCTGTTTTTCTTATAAGCACTACTAAGTTGCTTTCTTTTTAAGTTTATTTATCTTGGGAGAGAGAGAGAGCATGAGCAGGGGCAGGGAGAGAGAGAGAGAGAGAGAGAGAGAGAGAGATGATCTTAAGCAGGCTCCATGCTGTCAGCGCAGAGCCCCACTCGGAGCTCTATCTCACAAACCGTGAGATAATGACCGAGATCAAGAGTCGGTCGCTTAACCAGCTCAGTCACTCAGATGCCACTCGCTGCCACTTATGGTGCAGCCCTCTGAGAGATAAGCAGAATTGATCTCCCCTAGGGAATGTTTGTTTTGCACCATATTCAATTCTTGAAACCATGTGAAAACCATTTTCAATTCTGGAAACGCAGAATGGGACCATCATCCCAATTCTACATGGAATCTGACCAATAGAGAACAGATCCATTATACATTTTCCAGAGTGTTTTCAATGAGTTTATCTGGTGGCCCCAGAGCAAGTGACATAAGCTCATACACAGGTTATGACAGGAACATCAGGGGCAGAGGAAGAGAAGTCATCTCCATGAGTCCTTGGTCTCTATCAGTTACATTCACACAAAAAAGGCACGAGACTGTCCAACCCCCATTCATCAGACTCAAACCCCATGGCTCTGCTTGCCCTCTGCTGCAGCCTGTGTACAAGGAAAGTGTCTAAAGCTCAGGCAGTCCAGACAGCAGGTAATTCTGGAGCCATCCACCTGGTCTCTCCTTGGGCCATCACACTATGATATGAAATATATCTTCGGAAGGTGTCTGACCTCATCATCCATCCAAATATTTATGCAAGCCAAATATATTTCCTGGTGGTTAATCCTCCAAGAAGATTTGCCTATAATCTTCTCATTTTCAGTTGATTTAAAATGTGAGAAACTGCCCATGTGTTAGAAAATGCAAAAAACAATGCCATATGTTTGGGGTCCATTTAACTCAAGCTGTGATATGTATTCCACACATGCAGATTTATGCCACAATTTCTGCTTTGGGGTAATCATTAAGACTCGGAACCTTTGCAGGCTATTCACCCAGAAGGAATATTGATAGCATGAAGCTCCCACATGGAGCAAAACTGACAGGGGAAAGTGGGAATGGGATTTGTTTCTTTTGGAAACTAAGACGATATTTTTCTTGCTAAACCATCTGCAAGTGGTGGTAAGTATATCCTGTTGGTTTTGCTCAGTTTATTAAAGCACTGGGTACTGGAAGCAAGATTAGACATGTGAGACTGATCAAGCCAATGAGGTTCATGACAGTCATGTGTCCCTCACCCTCACAGTCAGCTCACACCTGTGTGTAGGAGTCACGGGAGGGAGTTCCTGAAATGGTATGTATGGCACAGTGCACATGAATGCCTAACTGGCTTCATTTGGGTTCCCCCAGAAGCACAACCTGAGACAAGGATTCAAGGGCAAGTAGTTCATTGAAGAGGTGAAGGAAGCCCCAGTAGTCAGGTGGGGAAGTGAGCCAATAAAGGATGCATTATCAAGCCAGTTACCACTGTGAGCCCATGGAGCTTAATACCAGTGGAGAACTCTGGAAGCCAGGGTAGAATTCACACCTGAGTTGCCCCAACCAAGGGAAAGGGAGCTATACACCCACTCCTGTCCATTGTTGGTAAGAACCACTCACAGATGGTATTAATTTCCAGCAATTTCAGCCTACCACATGGGTGGCAGCCAGCTCCAGAGGCCAGGTAAAGCCCTCTGGCAAAGAAATGCAGGTGCTGGCAGTTAGCAGCAGGCAGTGTGTAATCTAGAAGTCTGAGAAAATACAGCAGGTGACAGCATCTGCAACATCTGTTATTAGGAAAACCACACAAAGCTTACATGGATCAATGCAATGTCTCTCCACATGTGGTCCTGGGACCACCTGCGTCAGAATCACCAGGGAGCCAGGTGTAAATACAGATTCCTGGGCCCAATGCAGAGCTTCGTGAATCAGATTCACTGGGATAAGGCCTGGGGATGTGTATGTTTTGCAAACATTCCAGGTGATTCTGATGTTTTTTACTAAAATTTGAAATCTACCATGTTTAGGAAAGCATTCTCCACACAGGCAATCAGCAGGCAGCGTGTTTAAATATACAAAAAACTACTTGCAGAGCCTAAGGAAACAGACCTTAGTGCTGTCCCTATCTGTCCACGGTCACAGAAGCTCCTTGTCCTGTCTTTTAAAACTCCTTTTAAACTGAGGTGGTTCTATCCAGTGCTTTCTGAGGAACAAAAAGGCTGAGTTTCAGCCCTAACTCTGCTGATTGATAAGTCATAACATCTTGAACTTTTAACATGTCTATACATCAATTTTTACCTGTAATGCGGGGATGGAAAGACAGCTACCTGTTCAACCAAGATTCATGCTCCTCTATCAGTAGTGTAGTGTTGTCACTGGAAAGGGGCTACCACACACACACACACACACACACACCAGTCACATGCACAGAATTCCCCACCTCCCTTGTATCTAGTTGTCACATATCTCATTGATGTAGATTGAACAGAAGTGACGTGTGCCATTTCTAAGCTGAGGAAATTAAGAAGCAGATGCATCCATACCCTCTCTTTCCCCTTCTTCCAGGTGGAGGCAGAGATCTCCATAGTCCTAAGATTGGCAGCTCAAGAGGGAAGCACCCTGAGTCCTCAAATGGCCAAGTTGAGGAATGCTGCCTGCCTACCAAAAAACATCCACACTGCATTGTTAGGTGAGTGAGAAACTTTCACTGTGTCGAGTCACTGAAATTTGAAGATTAGCTGTTATTCTAACTGATAAAGTAGTATTGGAGGAGGTCACTGGGAGAGCATAACAGCTGTTGACCCATGAGCTGGATCCAGGCAATCAGTGGTTCCTTACCCTTTCTCCTGTCCTTGGAATGTACATTCTGCCTACTGTTTCTACGCTGGCAGCTGTTTCAAGGACACAGCCTTGAGAGAGTAATGTGTTGTTGAGACCATCTGGACTGGATACGTGATGGAACCCCATTAAGGTTTTTAAGATTCCGGCATGCGGGCACAGAGATCTACTTGTAACCACCCAAGACAAGCCTCATAAGTACACTCCCTTGCTTGTTACACCTACCACCTACAATCTGGGGTGCTCTGCCTCTGTCTTAGGTTTCCTTGCCCTCTGCTTGTGGGGACCACTTTCAGATTTCACCCAGGGAACTCCCAAGTGACATTGTGAACCAACAAGTGGACATGGTAAAGTGTGTCCCCACTAACCTAGGAGACACAGAGAGAAATAACCCTGCTTCTCTAAGAACCACTTCACATGCCCCTCCTTAGTAACATTTCTGCACTCAGAGGCATAGGGCCACATCATGTCCTTCCCAAGCCCAATCCTCCCTATTTCTGTCATAGCCTGGCCTGAGAGAAGGAAAAGATAGCACAGTGCAGTGTTTTCCTCCTCCCTGAATAGCCACTCACTGGATCTACAGACATCTTCAAGCCAAGGAGACAATTACTGATAAGAGAATTGCTTTTCACTTCCTCTTATATGATCTCCTTCAAGTATCAAAAAAATTTTTTTTCTTCTTTTGAACTAGCTGGGAAAAGGGATCTGTATTTCCTGGCACTGAAATACACTCAGTATTTTGTCTCCACTCATCCTTCTCGGACCAGCTTGGTCCTATCTTTTCCTCAAAAATTCTCCCAAACTTCTAGAACAGCCTAATATGACCTGCATGATTTAGCTGTTGTTGTTTATATTAATGCATTTTTTCTCTTTTTTAAAAAATGTTTATTTTGACAAAGAGAGAGAGTGCACAGCATGAGCAAGGGAGGGGCAGAGAGAGATTGGGAAAGAGAGAATCCCAAGCAAGCTCCACACTGCTAGCACAGAGCCTGACATGGGGCTCAAACTCATGAACCATGAGATCACAATCCAAGCCAAAATCAGGAGTCGGACACTTAACTAACTGAGCCACCCAGGTGCTCCTAATGCACTTTTTTCTCTTATTGCACCTCTATCAAGCTGGACTGTTTTCCCTTATGGTGTAGGAGCAGTGTCTTCATTCAGGTCCCTGAGCATATAGTAAGTAATCCTGAGTTACTTGGCTGTTAACTTTGGAAAGAATCAAATAGCCATACCACCACCACCAGTTACACCACCCTTGCCCCCTCCCCCATTACCGCCACCTACACCACCACCTACATGGCCGTGGCTTCCTCCCCCACCACCTCTAACACCACTGCCTCCTCCTCCAGCAGCACCACCACCTGCATCACTACCACCCCCACTGGCTACACCACTACCTGAACCACCACCACCTTCACCACCTCTGTCTCCCAGTCCTCTACCATCACCCCTCACACACACACAATCCCTCCAAGGCTATATATAGAAAGCTTAATATAGATCATATTTTTAAATCACATTGTAAAAATTGCTGGATGTAACTCAATCCCTAATGTGACTTTGAGTCTTATATTTCAATAGTTTTTAAACCTAAAGCTACTCTTTATTTATTCACTAAATTTTTAATCTGAATCTCAGAAACCTATGTTCTTATAAGAAAAACACTTAAAACAATGATTGGCAAATAGAAAGAACATAAATGTTAGCTACTAGTTGCTATTGTCCAAGAAACAACTTGTATTACATTTCATGTGGCTTTACATTTGTAACAAAAACTTCTTGTGATAATTTGATGTCAGAAATGAGCATTAGTTTCATGAGACTTCCAGTGACAGGGATGTTTTGGCGCATTCTGCTACTTGTCAACTGACCAGGAAGTAATAACCAAATAAAAGTACACAATAATGCATCCAGATAAGCTATTTGATTCTTTCCAAGGCTAATAATCAAGTAACTCATGATTACCTACTTGACCCAGGGAACTATGAAGTCACAGCCACTACATCATAAAATAACATAGTCTAGCCTGTGTAATAATACAGAGAAAATGTAGGAAAACAAACAACCAACAGCTAAATTATATAGGTCAGAACAGGGTGCTCTAGGAGTTTGAGAAGATAGGACCAAGCTGATCTAGAAAGGATGGGTAGAGAAGAAAAGAGTATGTTCCAGAGCTTGTAGGAAATACAGCTTTCCCTTTCCCATAGTCCAAAAGAAGCTCACTAAAACATTATTTTCTAGGTATCAAAATGTGGCTTATCAGGTAAGCAAATCATGAACCTCACTCAGGTGTACTGAGAGACCACAAGAACCCAGTTTTACAAGGCAGCATAGTAGGTATCTATAATTGTATGACAAATTACCCTAAAACTTAGCAGCTTTAAACAGCACATATTTATTATCTCACAATTTCTATTGCTCGGGAACCCAAGCCTGGCTTACATAAGTCTCCAGCTCAGGCTCCTTCACAAGGCTGCAGTCAAAGTGTTGGCTGAGACCTTACCCATCTCAAGACTTGACTGGGACAGGATCTGCTTCCAAGCTTACTCAGTGGTTATTGGCAGGATTTAGTTCCTTGTGGGATGTTGGAATGAGAGCTTCAGTTCCTTGCTGGCTGTTGGCCAGAGGCTGCCCCTAATTCCTTGCCGCATGAACTTCTTCATAAAGCAGATGATAACTTGGCAAGTAGTTTATCAGAGTGAGCAAGTGAGAGAGAAATCAGGAGAGTGCCAGCAAGATGGAAGTAAGTCTTCTGTAACCTAATCTTAGAAGTGTCATCCCATCACATTTGCCGTTATTCTTCTGCTCATTAGAAGTGAGTCACTAGGTGACTCAACCCCCACTCAAAGGGGGTGATTACACAAAGGCACAAACTCCAGGAAGCAGGAGTCTTCCGGGAGCCAGCCGTCTTAGAAGTCTGCCTACTACAGGCATTGTTGCTTTGAAGATCTTATTACAGTGAGGCTTGCAGAGCTTTGAATATGCTTGCTGATGGCTTGGTGGCTCGCAGGAAGGCTCGATGAGGCATTCAGAGCAGTTGTTAAGCAAGGAACAGCATCTACCATTTATAAATTTATAAACTCTGCAACTGACAGTGTTAACACATCATTGCATTTAATGCGGGGTGGGGAGGGAATAGTTTGTGAACTAGAGAAACAACAGTGGGCAGAGATTCCACTGCTTTGTAAAAGCTTTAATTTTATTATTTTTCTTCCGGATGGTCACAAAACAGTCTAACGGATTTCTCCTGCCTGGACCCAACAGCAGTCCTACTTTCTTTTTTCTCCTTTTCTTCCTTCCTTCTCACTTCTTCCATTTTCAGATACTTAGTGGTAACTTCATTGGAGGGAAGAAGAGTGAAAAACATGATCATCTTTTGGAAAAATTATTGCACTTCTTCATCTTTTTTTCCCATTTCAAACTGAGAAGAGGGAGGTAGGAAACCAAGCAGAAAAGGAATCAAAGAGGAAAGGAGAGAGGGGAGGGAATATGAGGCTCTGGGAAACACTCTAGCTATCTGGGGTTTTACTGCCTTAAATTAGAAGTGAGGGAGGATTTCCCAGCTAAATTAGAAAAGTGGAATCCAGGAGCATTTCCAGGGGCAAGTTCTGGGTGCGGCTTTCTGAGTGGGGAAATAAGTGGGGTAGCACAGGTAAGTATGCAGGCTGGAGGTATGCAGGCTCAGAGGCTGCAGACAGGGGGGGCTGTCCCACAGCCAGGGGGAGCAGTGAGATGGGGTATTGGGCCTGGGAAGGGCAGGAGAGGGAACTGTGCCCAGAATAATAGCTGGCGAGCAGGGCCAGGTCCCAATAAGGGGATATGAAAACAAGAACTTAAACAAGAGGTGGAGAAGGAGTAATCTTTCCTCAAGGACACGTTAACAGTTGATCAGAACAGGGATTCGTATGCCCGTATTCAGAATCTCTATCCCTGTATCCAGGACCTGCTCATTTTCCCCTCCTTTCCCTCTCCAGCCTTCTCTACTTTTACCTCTTAATTCTACCCTTTCCTGTCCACTTTCCTTTCTTATCGTCTTTTTCTCTTTCAGTCCTTACTCCTTAAGTGACCTTATTACAGCACAAAAGGATATTTATTATATATTATACCTCCAGAATAGAATTTCTGCTCCTTGCTCTAAGTTGAAAACATTAATAGATGGTTGTTTTTTTTTAAACTCCTGTTTTCACTATTTTTAATTTTTGTAAGCTTCTATAGACTTTTTCCTCCTTTCTCTGACCCTTGATAAAAAAAAATTTTTTTCATGTCCCTACATCAAACTATACATAATAGTTGAGTTGAATCTCTATGGTTGTGCTTGAGTATAAAATAGCACACTTGATAGTAAAAGGGTCTTTTTTTTAAGTCTAAGATTCCCAACTGGACATTAGCATGACCATCAAATCTGAACTAACTTTAAAATCTTTGCATGTGACCTGTGGATTGAAAATATCTTACAATATAAAGTCAGTACAAAGAGAGACTTATGTTAAACTGTTTTTGGTAATCTATATTGCAAATATATTGTTACATCCTGATGAATGACAGTAAAGAGTTTTAATGGCGGCAATGAAAAAAAAATGATAAGCAACAGTTTGATCTCAGACTTTGAAGAAAAGAAAAAGGCCTAGTTCTCAAAAGCCTAAAATTAAGCTTTTCACCTCATTTCTGATACTATTTTGGCAGCATATATAGGGCTTCCAGCTGCTAAACTCTGAAGTGTGATCCTGGGAAACACTCTAGCCATCTGGGGCTAGAGGCTTAAGGAGGACTGTCACAGCAGTGCCTTGACTAGGAAAACTCCCAGAGATACCTGAATGTCATTGAACAGAGCTTCTGGCTGCCATAAGTGAAGAAAGGGCTCACCCTTTCCCACACCCTGCAAGGCCAAAACATCCCCTCTAGTCAGGAAACATTTCAGCACACTCAGTGTCCTACCTTTAAAACATTGAGACAGTTCACTGTGCTCAAGTCCAAGTTAATCATGTGAGGCTTTTGTAAACTCCTTAGGAAATAGACAAGACTAGCATGTCTTGGGGATGGTGCTCTGCCTAACCAGCAGTGTGTATAGGCGGCCATCTTACCATCCGATAAGACCAGCCATTCTGCCAGTGTGGCTCCTTCTAAGGAATTGTTAGCAGAAGAACACACTCACACATTCACCTTTGAGGCTAAAATTAAGTGTATAGAGTCTAAGATTTTCTTTTATAAAGATGTATAAGTTTGGGGAAAGAAATTTGAGTCTTTCCTCTATCAGTGAGGACCATCACTCTCACCTGGGCTTGGACAATAGACAAAGGGGTAAGAAAATGAAAAGGGAAAAGGAAAGAAAGTGGGCAATAAGGCAGGAGGGGAATCCAGATGGATGCTTCAATAGGAAGCAAAACACAGAAGCATTGTTTCTAAAGTACTCAAATTTCAGCCAAACCTAGAATCACCAAGATTGAAAAAGCTGTTGAGGTTATCTTGTTCAAAACCTTCAAACCATAGCGAGGAGACTGATGTCCAGGGCAGGGCAAGGACTTGCCCAAAGTCCACTTGTGAGTTAGAGAAAGAGACAGAAGACTGGCCTGCTGACACTGGCCCCGTCCTTTGCACAGCACCCAGAACTCATATAAGGAGTGTTTACATTTACATTTTTAAATATGTGTGTGTGTGTGTGTGTGTGTGTGTGTGTGTGTGTATTATAGATTTCTTTCTCTGCATTTGTAAATTATTCTATGCAATGTTCTTTTCAAGTTAAGGTAATATATATTTTTTTCTTTTCAAAGAAATGTATACATTCTAGTTAGCATACAGTGCAATATCCGTTTCAGGAGTAGAATTCAGTGATTCATCACTTACATACAATACTCAGTGCTCATTATAATAAGTGCACTCCTCAATGCCCATCACCCATTTACCCCAGCCCCCACCCACATCCCTCCATTGGCCCTCAGTTTGTTCTCTATCTTTAAGAGTTTCTTATAGTTTGTTTCCCTCCCTTTTCCCCCCTCCTATATGTTCATCTGTTTTGTTTCTTAAATTCCACATGAGCGAAATCTTATGGTATTTGTCTTTCTCTGACTTACTTCAACTAAGCATAATACACTCTAGCTCCATCCATGTCATTGCAAATAGCAAAGTTTCATCCTTTTTGACAGCTGAGTAATATTTCATTATATATATATGTACCACATTTTCTTTATCCATTCATCAGTTGGTGGATATTTGGGCTCTCTCCATAGTTTGGCCTTTGTTGACAATGTTGCTATAAAATTGGGGTGAATGTACCCCTTCGAATCTGTATTTTTGTATCCTTTGGGTAAATATAAGTTAACATGTTTTCCACTAAATCACACTCTATCATTTACTGGGTATTTAAATTTACCTGACCCAAAGCCGTAACCATAAGTAAATTTGAATGAAGAAGATAAAGTAAATATTGCAATTTATTTACATTTCCCAAAAGCAGTTATCATTACATTTCCCAAAAGCAGTATTACTCTTGAGCACAGAGCTATCCTAGCTACAGCCTCCTATATTCAATCTTATTTTCAAGACACATGAATAAAAGATTTGGGGCCTATAACAACTTAGACTCCTCCTTGATAATAGGATTAATTCTTGGCAATGCCAACAAACTGACAAAGATTGCTCTAAAGCTCATCTTCCCAAGCTCACCTGACCTTAATCCCCAGCCTTCCTACTCCCAGGCCTCCAACATACTCTCCCCCAGGAGCAAAATTAGGGACATTTTAACAGAAGGACAATAATGGAAACTCTTAATGCTTAATAGATGCAGTTTACTTCTTCATTAATGAGAAGTGTTCAAATCACTAAGCTGCATCAAAACAAATAAACCAGAGCTGAAAGCAGCTATATGTTAATTAGATAGACAAGAAAATATGATTTACTAGATTTTGTCCTCAACTGGGATTAAGCTAACTGGTTTCTCAAAGATGGCTCCTAAGTGACTTATTTTGCAACCTCCTTGATATATTTAGGTTAGTACCTATTTATATTAAGAACAATGAGACTCTCTGCATTCCTAGAACTTGTTTTCTCTACCTGCCCTCCTCCCTTTCCTCAACCAGGGCCCAGATAGCTATGGTGTGGTAGAATTTCTGCAGTGCCCTTCTCTCACTTGTATTCCTTTCTCTTTTTCCTTAACCAACCAACCAAGCAACAAATAATTAACCAATCCTCATCTCTGCAAAAAACAACTCCATACTAACTCCCTCAACCCTCCCCCCTAAACATTCTTAAGAATGACTAAAATTTCTCCTCAACAAAATATTAGCAAACTGAATCTAACAATACATTTTAAAAGTCACTCACCACAATCAAGTGGGATTTATTCCTGGGATACAAGAGTGGTTCAATATTCACAAATCAATCAACATGATACATCACATCAACAAGAGAAAGGATAAAAACCATATGATCATTTCAATAGGTGCAGAAAAAGCATTTGACAAAGTACAACATTTATTCATGATAAAAACCCTCAAGGGGTGCCTGGGTGGCTCAGTTGGTTAAGCATCCAACTTCAGGTCAGGTCATGATCTTGTGGTGCTGACAACTGAGAACCTGGAGCCTGCTTTGGATTCTGTGTCTCCTCTCTATCTGCTCCTCCCCTGCTCATTCTCTCCCTCCCTCCCTCCCTCTCTCTCTCTCTCTCTCTCTGTCTCAAAAATAAATAAACATAAAAAAATTTTTAAGCCCTCAACAAAGTAGTTTTAGAGGGAACATATTTCAACATAATAATAAGGCCATATATGAAAAACATACAGTTAACATCATACTCATGGTAAAAAAAACTAAAAGCTTTTTCCCCTAAGATCAGGAACAAGACAAGGATACCCATTCTCACCACTTCTATTCAACGTACTACTGGAAGTCCTAGCCACAGCAATTAGAGAACAAAAAGAAATAAAAGGCATCCATGTTGGTAAGGAAGAAGTAAAACTCATTATTTGCAGATGATATGATTCTATATATAGAAAACCCTAAAGACTCCATCAAAAAACTACTAGCACTGATAAATTCAGTAAAGTCTCAGGATACAAAATCAATGTATAGAAATCCATTGCATTTCTATATACTAATAATGAAGTAGAAGAAAGAGAAATTAAGGTAACAATCCCATTTACAATTGCACCAAAAATAATAAAATACCTAGGAATAAATCTAACCAATGAGGTAAAAGACATGTACTCTGAAAACTATAAAACATTGGTGAGAAAAACTGAAGACAACACAAACAAATGGAAAGATATTCCAGCCTCATGGATTGGAAGAACAAATATTGTTAAAATGTCCATACTACACAAAGCAATCTACAGATCAGATTTAATGCGATCTCTATCAGCATTTTTAATGCAATACTAACAGTATTTTTCACAGAACTAGAACAAATAATCCTAACATTTGCATGGAAACACAAAAGATCCCAAATAGCCAAAATAATCTTGAAAAAGAATAAAACTGGAGGTATCATAATCCCAGATTTCAAGATATACTACAAAGATGTAACAATCAAAATAGTACGGTACTGGCATAAAAATAGAAATGTAGATCAACAGAACAGAATAGAGATCCCAAAAATAATCCATGATTATATGATCAACTAATCTTTGACAAAGCAGGAAAGAATATCCAGTGAGAAAAAGACAGTATCTGTAAAAAATAGTGTTGGGTAAACTGGAAAGCAACATACAAAAGAATGAAACTGGACCACTTTCTTATGCCATACACAAAAATAAACTCAAAGTAGACTAAAGACTTAAATGTGAGACCTGAAACCATCAAAATCCTAGAAGAGAGCACAGACAGTAAGGTATCTGACATCGACTATACCAACATTTTTCCAGACATGTCTCCCAAGGCAAGGGAAACAAAAGCAAAAATAAACTATTGGGACTACATCAAAATAAAAAGCTTCTGCACAGCAAAGGAAACAATATACAAAACTAAAAGACAACCTAAAAATGAGAAAAGATATTTGTAAATGACATATCCAATAAAGATTTAGTATCCAAAACATATAAAGAACTTACATAACTCAGCACCAAAACCCAAAAACAAATAATCCAATTAAAAAGTGGGCAGAAGATTTAAAAAAAAAATTAAAAGAGACACCTGGGTGGCTCAGTCTATTACATGTCCAGCTTTGACTCAGATCATGATCTCGTGGTTCACAAGTTCAAGCCCCAGGTTGGGCTTTATGCTGACAGCTCAGAACCTGGAGCCTGCTTCGGATTTTGTGTCTCCCTCTCCCTCTGCCCCTCCCCTGCTCACACTCTGTCTCTCTCTCTCAAAAATAAATAAACATTAAAAAAAGAGTGGGCAGAAGATATGAACAGACATTTCTCCAATGAGATGTAGATGGCCAATAGACACATGAAAAAATGCTCAACATCACTCATCATCAGGGAAATGCAAATCAAAAACACAATGAGATATAATGGAGAAAAAGGAACTCTCATGCACTATTGATGGGAATGCAAACTGCTACAGTCACTGTGGAAAACAGTATGGAGGTTCCTCAAAAAGTCAAAACTAGAATTACCACATGATCCAGTAATTCCACTACTGGGTATTTACCCAAAGAATAAGAAAACACTAATTTGAAAAGATTCATGCACCCCTATGTTTATTGCAGCATTATTTACAAGAGCCAAATTATAGAAGCAGCCCAAGTGCCCATCAATAGATGGATGGATAAAGAAGATGTAGTGTATATATAATGGATGTGGTATATATATTATATATATAATGGTATATATATATATTATATATAATATTACTCTCATAAAAAGAATGAAATCTTGCCATCTGCAAGAATATGGATGAATCTAGAGAGTATAATGCTAAGTGAAATAAGTCAGTCAGAGAAAAACAAATATCATATGATTTCACTCATATATGGAATTTAAGAAACAAAGCAAACAAGCACAGGGGGAAAAAGGCAAACCAAGAAACAGACCCTTATTTATAGAGAACAAAGTGATGGTTACCAGAGGGGATGTGGGTGGGGGGATGGGTGAAGCAGGTGAAGGGGATTAAAAGCATATTTATTATGGTGAGTACTAAGTAATGTGTAGAATTGCTGAATCATTATATTGTACACCTGGAAACTATATGTTAACTATACTGGAATTGAAATAAATAAATTTATTTATTATTCATTTATTTATTTTAATTAATTTTTGAATGACTAAAATTCTATCATCCATTTTGTTCACTACACTGTTTCAAGGGGAGTCTCTTTTTATCTCTTGGGTGCTCAAATAATCTTACCTTCTCTATCTCAATCTACTCTGAAGAAAAGATTGAAAACCTTACACTAAAATTGAAATGACTACCAGCAGCTTGAAAAGGTACATTTCTTGGGGGAGGATTTGCATCTTAGCAAAGTTGTTTGAAGATATATTCCCAACACCCATTCTGTTTCCAGGGCATAATAGACTCTCTTTTTGTTGAATTGATATATAGCTCAGTGGGAAAAATATTTTCAAATCAAACTCTGTCTTCATTAAAGCATTACTTTCAGAGTGATAATTTTCTATTGATAAAAGTTCATATAGGAGAGCACTAGAGTCGGGGTTGACCATGTAGCCATTTGAAAAAATATTTGATTAAAATATTGTTGTTTTAGTCTTGAAAAACAAAATAATTCTTGTGAAATAATTTTAGTGGATGGCTTGTCTCATCAACTAGTTTATAAATTTGAATTCAGAGAAGACGTAGGTAGGATATTTCTTAAGGACTTATTCTCCTCAGTTCCTGATGCATACCTCACCTATAACTGGAGTTCAGCAGATGCTTGCTGAATAAATATGAGAACCAATGAATAAAAATGAGATAGAAAAACAGATGAATCGAAGTACGGAAGGATGAGTGGATGGATAGGTGGGGGGATGAATGAAAGAAAAGAGAAGAGTATCAGTGGACTGAGAAGGGGAAGCACAGATAAATACCACAATTCACTGTCACCCAATACAAAACTTACGTTGAGTTTCAGTTAGAAGGAAATATATTTATTGGTGACAGAAACGAGAGAAGAAAAAGAGGAAGAAAGTTATCAGTGCAAGAAGCAGCATGGGCAGTAAGAGAGCAGTGATGGTAAGAAACTTTTGGCATACCACGTGTCAGAAATTTATCCGAAACATGAAAATAGGCAAAAAGAAATTATTAGGAACTCTTTCAGTAAAGTGCTAGGCTTGGCTGTTTATTGTCTAGGCCAATTTACAACTCTGCAGGTGCAGAGGTTAACTTGTAGATATTTGTTTGGTAAAATAGATAACCAGAGAGGTTGTGCTTTATGGCTCTGTTGGATATTAATAGTTTTGTATATAACCCCTTAATCTTATCTTAGTATTGCCTGTAAATGCCTAGCTACTCAAATATTCTTTGAACCAGTTTTAACATCTTACTGGTTCCCTCATTAATGAATTAAATAAAATCTTTGGTGAATGGTGATTTTATCTTTCCTGAGAATCATGATTTTCTCTTTACATAAGTATCAAAGATCTTCATGACACATCATTAGAGAAATATTAGTGATTTAGGGACTAGAATAACTACAGTTCTACTTGGTTCCCAGGCTCTACAATACAACCAGTCACTTTGATGTCTGGCTTCTCATCTGTGAGAGTCATTGTTGTCATCCTGTGCTACCAAAGAAGTGGGAAGTAATATAATTCATATACTTCTTTTTAATGGCCAAAGTATTTTTTCATTCATTCAACAATATTTATTAAGTACCTATAATTATATATTCTCTATACTAGGAAATATGAGAAAATACACTATTTTGAACAATTCAGTTGTTTTCAAATTCTAGGGACATGAAAAACCTTTGTACAGCTTTTTACCAATTTTTTTAAAGGTAATGGTTGTCTTTCTGTTTGAAGGGAACTAAACTTGGAAATTCTATACCTGTACTAAAAATATGCCTTCAAAAGGGCCAATGCTTTTCTAAGAGCAAAGAGGGAAATAAATTCCAAACCCAAGCCAATTACTAATATTTGAAAATTTTAAGAAAATTGACAATAAAAACTTTTGATAATTCTTAGATAAATCTCTGTAGCTGTAGTAGATTGACATCTACACAAAGTACATATTGCTTCCTCATCCATCTAATAATTACAGTGTATTGGTAATCTGAGATAACCGATTCAGACTTGGTTATATTGGTTAAAATGCTGTGTTAACAAGATCAGGATGGTAGATAATCTTCCTAGGTGAGCTACTTAGTTGTACTCAATTTCACAGCTGAAAACTGGTCCTATGTCTTCAGTTAGACATAGGAGTATGGGGAAGTGTGAATTAAGAGTTCATAACTAGGAATCAGAGGATTGGGTTTTAGTCTAGAGTCTACCACTAATAGCTAGATATCCTCAAGTGTCCACTCTGATTCTCGGGATCATGTCAAGATAAGGTCCCTTATGAGGTCATGTGCGGTCATTATTACTATGAATGATTTAGACAGTTTGCTGATAAAATTAGAGGTCAGAATGTAAATCATCACCAAAATATAGCAGTAAATAAATTGTTGAATGTTGTTAAGAAGTGGTGTTGTAATAAAAGTTTATAGTAACTGATAAAGGGAGTCATCAAAATAAATACATGTAACCAGCTCAGAAGAAAGAGGAGAGTGCCCTAAATATAGTCAGGACTTACTTAGACCAAAAATTCCTAACCTGGAGAAAGCTAACACAGCAATTAATAGTAACCTAAATCAAATGTCATTTCAGCAGCACCGTATTTCCTCCCTCTAACTCTGTGCTCACTATGATGACATGCTACTTATTCAATAAGCTAGAGGTGATGGTCCTTCCGCTGCAATTTGGTGAACTGGGATTCCTATTTGTTAATAAAATATCCTTTGAATCTAGTTTGATTTAATCACCCCAAGACCACTTAAACTTCATGAAGTGACTAATTAAATTTCATGACTTTAAAATGAAGATCTCACTCTGGGCTAGAGTAATATAATTCCAAAACTGAAACCCATGCGGTTCTACCTGAAAAGGGCAGCCAACCGTACCCTCACCTGCAATAAGAGTGCATGTGTGAGGGCTTTGACCAGAACTTAAATAGACTACTATTAGCAAACTCATCAATTAGCCTTCATTTTAATCATGTCTTCATTGAACCACATCTCTCAGCTCCATGGTGACAACAAAGAGATTTCAAGAAAAAGGAAGAATTTTCTATACAGTGAAGGGCACAGATTCAATACTCCTGCCCCTCTAGAGCCTTCATAAGTTGTAGAACTTGAGAGAGCAGCCTAGGGATGTGGATGCTTAAGACATCAACATTTCAACTTAACCACAGTAGTGAAAATAATTGTTATATATTTCTAGAGAGCTCTTCAAGAGAGGTTGCAGAGCATTTATATTTCAAGTCAACAAATATTTTCAGAAGGCATGTTGCACACAAGAACTATGCATTTCAATCACTAGCCCTGTCAGTAGGTTCCAATCACTAACCAGCCAAATGGCAAAGCCTCCTTAAGGGAGCAGTTAAGCCAATTTGAATGTCTTAATATGACAGACTCCTCCATTTTTTTTAAAGAAAGAGATTAAAATTGAAATACTGAATACTTTAGAGACTTGCTAAATCTCTAAAGTTACCTTTTTTTTTTTTCCACTTACAAGCCTTAGAGACAGATTTCTGGCTGTAATCTCTGGGCTACCTTCTTCCAAACCACAGAAGAGCTTGATGAGAATGCAGATTTCTAGGTCTATAGATTTACTAAACCAGTGCTTCCAGAATGGAGCCTAGGAACCTGTATTTTTAATATACTCCTCAGGATATTTCTAACGCATGTTGGGTGAATAGGACCCTAAAAATAAAATCCAATTTGAACACCATATTGCTAACTTCAGATCCTTTTTGACTACATCTACTTAATCTCCCTCCCTTCTTCTCTAGGCTAGTTTATTTATATGCAAATTCAAGAATGTTGCAATGCAGGTTTCTGGAATCATCCCCTCTCTCTGATCCTCAATCACATGATCCCCCAAGACTTCAAAACTACAGAAAAGGTCATGTTCAAACCTAGAATTACAAAAACCACTAATTTCTCTCAGTTGGTGCGGAATTGCCTCTGTCATGTCATGACAAACCATAACTCAGTCAGTTTTTATCAAATATAAATCTGTGACAAAGGATGTGATGCTGGTGCTGAAGAAAACACACTGGCTTTTGTGGTAGGCAGACCTGTCATGCTCCTGTCACTGGCTCTTAGTAACTCCTTTTATTTTGGATACATATTTAATCTGTCTGAGCTCTAGCTTTCTCATCTAGAAAATAGTGCTTGGGATTGTTTCTGTGATATGGATGTTCAATTAATTCAATCATGCACTCAACAAATATTTACTGAACAACAGCTGTGCATCTGGCAGTCCTTCTAGGCCCTTGAGATCCATCCATGAAAAAAACAAAAGATCCCTGTCCTCATGAGGCTTGCAATTTTAGAAAAAGGAGCTAAGTGGTAAACAATAAATAAAATAAATAAGTGTATTATACATTAGGGTAAAAGTGTCAAATATAAACATTAAAAAAAGGCAGGATAAATGGGATCAGAATAGCAGGGGTGGGGAAATGGGTCAAGGTAGGCTTCTTGGAGAAAGAAGGATATGAACTGATTTGATAGGAAGGAGGGAATGAGCAAGGGAAGAACATTCCAAACAGGGAACAACTAGAGCAGAGGCTGTAAGATGGGTAAATGAAGACAGGATGCCTTGGAAGCCACCTTGAGAACTTTGGCTTCTACTCTGGGTGAAATGTAGAGTAGTTGCAGGATTTTGAACAGAGGAGTGACACGAGCATCATGATTCCTTACCTATCATTAGAAACAATGTGCTTCAATTACACGTTTTAAGATATTGCCTTAAGTCCAAAAAATTTTTAATAGATGAATCATTTTCAAGAGGAATAGATTCTGCTTGAGCTTATAGTGATTATTCTTTACAACAGAGCTTTAAAACAGGACAAAATTTGCCAAAGGGCTCTACTACATTGGCATAACCATCCCTCAATATGATCTCTCTGGAGGTCACTTTGTGTGTACGCATGTGTGTGTGTGTGAATGGGTGTGTGCACACAGACTCCCAAGCTAATACCTAAATGCCACCACCAGCCCTAACTGGATCGTAGCCCAAGTCCCATCCTACTGATATTTAAGTGCAAAACTGTGTTCCTAGTTGTGAAGCAGGGTCTGAAGAAAAAGCAGTAGCCATAGACCGCCAGTCACAGGCCATTATACCCATGCAAGAAATGAAACTTTAGCTCTAGAAACATACATTCAGGCCACTTGACATTCTAGTGAAAGATTTTATAAATTATGCATTTTCTCAAGTCTGCATAGTTAAATGAGAAATGATACGATGTTAGATATGAGCATGAAGGAAATGGGTAAGCATTTAGGAGGAACCACATAATCTTCAATGGGCTCAGGAACAGCTAGCAAGGGCACAAGGGTATCTGTCACATTTTATTTTTCCACAAAAAATCTCTCACTGGACACCATGTATTTCAAAGAGTTTTACTACTAGAACTTTGTGGTACATTTTAGAGATGCTACTAGCAAGGGTGTTAACTTCCCATATTTTACTTCATTCCTGATATTTTTATTGAAAGTTAATTTTTCTTTATAGGCCATTGTACTTGCTAATATTGCCTGAATAAAGTGTAATGGTGCAATAAGGTAAAATTTCTCCCATGCAATAGACAAATGCCAGGCTATTGAATGGGGACGCTTTGCTGTGTCATTGTATTTGTATGATGTTGATGGGTCCTTTAACTATTAAACCTTCATATCCAAAAAAGACAAAACTGCACTATATTAACATGCTTATCTAATAAGAGATGAGTGCAATAAACTGTTACCCTGTGTTAATTCCTTTTTTTTTTTTTTTTTTTTTTGATTCATCTGGAAAATTGAACCAAGCTGGGTCAAATCTTCTGGTTGAACATACAAGCTAATAAGCTTCCTTCTTCATCTCCCTTCTAATTGCTATATAATCTAAATGCTGGTACTCACTATTGTTAAATTATTTTTCTAAGAGTGTTTACATCAGTATTCAAATTGAGTGGAAATCATTTGAGATGGAAAATATGGAAATTTAAATGTATTCCTTTGCCAAAGTAGTCAATAGAGCATCAACTCTGAGGCCAAACTGCCCGGGGTTTGAAACCCAACTCTGTGCCCCCCCCCCCCCAGCTGTGTGGATCAAGGGCAAGTTGTTTAACCTCTCTATGATTTAGTCTCGTTGTCAATGAAATGGGACTAGCAATAAGGATGTTAAGAGGATAAAATGAATTAATATAAAGTGCTTAGAGCAGTGCCTGACCTGTGATAAGTTGCTAAATAAACAGAAATATCAAAAATCAAATGGCCCTCTTTATGACCTACTCTAAAGAAGAAAAATTGATGGTTGGGGGAGACAATAAAATCACTACTTCAAGCATTATTTTACAAGCTACTTTCATAGCCCACCTGGTCACATTATATCTCTCTAAAATCCTCCTGTTTGTGAGGACCTGCCTTCCCCATGCAAAGGGAGTATCCATACAGGTGATTCCAAGCACAAGGCCAGACTCTCATTTCTTCTTTCCTTTTTGAAGTTCTGATTACTGGGAAAGAAACCTAGGGCTTGCCTCTTGAGAGGAGACTTAATATGCTCCTCCAAGTGTTATCTGTGGTATTTATGGAGGCTATGGAGGGGCAAATTCTGGAAGTGTGAAAAATAGAATCCAGAAGTGGTTTTATAGTCCCACAGGTCTCTAACACCATGGTGAAATGCTGATCCTGCCATCCCCAGTGGGTTTGACCTGGACCAGAGTCAGAGTATACATACATATATATATGTATATGTATATATATATATGTGTGTGTGTGTGTGTGTGTATATATGTGTATGTATATATATATACACATATATGTGTGTGTGTATATATAGTGCCTGTAAATACACACATACTCAAAATGGATGAATTCCATTCCCTCCTGGGAGTTCTGTACTAACTCCCTCTGCCTGGCACAATCTGGTCCAGCTTTCACACTACCTTTTCAGAAAAGTCTTCTTTGATTAATCTAGTGCCTGGAAAATTGGCTGGCACAAGATAGACACCAAGGGGCACCTGGGTGGCTCAGCTGATTATGTGTCCCACTCTTGATTTCGGTTCAGGTCATGATCTCAGGGTTGTGAGATAGAGCCCCACATCGGGCTCCATGCTGAGCATGGAGCCTGCTTAGGATTCTCTGTTACTCTCTCTCTCTCTCTCTGCCCCTCCCCTGCGCTTATTGTCTTTCTCACCCTTAAAAAAAAAAAAAAAAAAAAGATAGACCTAAAAAGTAGTTACACTAAATGAATGACTGATCTTTTCACAAAGCCAAATTACAGTATTTATCATCTTTACTTGAGAAGAGGAAATAACATACCCACGTTTCAAAATTTAAGTTAATACAAAAGCATTTACAGTGAAAAAAAATCTTCTTTATCTTTATCCCCCATCCATCCCATTCTCCTCCCAGAAGCAGCTGATGTTACCAGTTTCTTGTGAATCCTCAGAGATATTTTGCATTTGCCAACCAATATGTATATAATCTGCCATCACTCCCCCCCATTTATAACCATTTTAGACAATCTTCTGTTCTCATCCTCTCTTCCCAGAGCCCTTGTAACTGCTTGGTGTTTTGCCTATTTTTAAAAACTAGTATAGTTGAACTTACAGAGCTATCAAATCAAAGAATAATTATTGGAGTTCTTTTAAATTGAGAGCTCCTCTAGTATTTAAAAAATATAATTTTATTTATAAAAATTATTTTACAGCTCATTTCAGAAAACTATTTGTTGTGTAAGGCAAATAAATGCAAAATGTAGGTAAGTTCATGAGCAGATAATCTTTCTATGGTCTGAGATATATTAAGGAGAGGCTCAGAAACACACCTATGTAGAGCTGTGGGGTATTTTTATATTTAATATCAATGCAAAAGTGATTTTTTTAATTTCTGAAGGAGAGAAAGACAGAGCATTAGTGGGAGAGGGGCAGAGAGAGAGGGAGACACAGAATCCTAGCAGGCTCCAGCCTCTGAGCTGTCAGCACAGAACCCAGAACGAGGCTCAAACTCATGAAGAGCCATTAGATCATGACCTGAGCTGAAGTTGGACACTTAACCAACTGAGCCATCCAGGCACCCCAGTGGAAAAGTGATTTTTAAGCAGAGAGGGCTTCTTGGAACCAGTTAGCCACTTTTGATTGTTTCCTGGAATTACTAACGTGGATTAAAAACCTCCATGTCTGTGTAATTGAGATCTAATTATGCTTTTTGGGCCTCTAATGCTTAATATTCCTTAATTTCTACCCACTCAACCGCATGAAGTCATGACTTACTCTTTCCTCCTTTCCAGAGCACTTTCTTTTACTGGTCCTATTCTCTTCCCAGGGTGGTGGACCAATCCCTACCCAGTACAGCTCTCTCTACATGTTTCTTTTATCCCCATTTTCAGATTTTCAGTTCTTACAAAACTTTCTAAATTAACTGACTTAAAGTCAATACTTTCTCACCATGAAGCCTATTATGGAAATGAATACAACTGAAGAGTAATGAATTAAAGATAATTTGGCTTTTTATACCATTTGCCATATTTGACTCACAAATTTCACATTTAAACAAAAGAAGTTAGGGCTGAAATAGAAAACTATTACATTACGAAAAAAGAAAAATACTTAATAGAAACTACATTAATTATCACAGGCAGGTATATCTCTTAAAAGGAAAATAGATAACTTTTGACAAAAGTTTTCAAACAAGAGACTTACCACAGTATTATGCGTTAAATATGAAATCTATATATATAGGCATAGACAACTAGTAAATTGCCTTGGAAAACTCGGGCTTTTTCCCAACTTGTGGCAACCTGAACTGAACACTAAAAGGTGTTCTGAGACCCAATTTTAATGTATGGAAGGGAATTTTCCACACACACATCTCAACACCAGCAGGATGTCCTACAGTTGAACTTGATTCTGACACTATCTACCCAGAGATAGCAGCCAATTCCACAGGTTAAAGGCTCAGTCCTACAACACTGCCCACTTCCCACTCTCTTCAGAAGCCAGTTGAAAATCTTGATTGTTACCAGTGCTTGTGACTGACCAGCTGTAAAATCAGAGGTTCCCACAACCCTATCCTTGGGTTCAATTAATTTGCTAGAACAGCTCACAAAACTCAAAGAAATATTTTACTTAATGGATCAGTGGTTTATTATAAACAGGCATAAATCAGGAACATGCAGATGGAAGAAGGTATGGCCACGGTATGGGGCAAGGGCACAAAACTTCCATGCTCTTTTCAAGTGTGCTACTCTCCCCTAATTCCCGGGTTTTCGCCAGCCAGGAAGCTCTCACACCCCATCTTTTTGGAGTTTTATGAGGGCTTCATTACATAGTCATGAGTGATGAAATCATTGGCCATGGAACTAAATCTCCAGCTCTTTTCCCCTCCCCAGAGGTCTGGGGGTAGGACTGAAAGTTCTAATCCTCTAATAACAGGGTTGGTTCCACAGGCCACCAGCCCTCATCCTTAGGTGGGGTTCCCAAGGTTACCTAATTAACCTAAAAAAAGACATCTTTATGATTGTCATCACTTAAAAAATTTCAAGCATTTTAGGTACTCTGCTCTAGAATGGAGATGAAGACCAAATACATATTTCTTACACATTATCACAAACAGTAACTTCTGTACTTTGTCTCCTATTTGCACATAGGTTATATTTCAGAAAAACTGGATAGAGAAATCAGAAAATGTGACTGTAGAGTTTTTAAATTTATTCAATATTATATTTTTATATTACAGACACTATACATATATCATCTATATATGTATATATGTATATATATTTGCATAATAGAAGCTATGAAGGGCAAACCAATACTTGACAACATTTGCTTGGCTGGAAGAAATATGAAGAATACACAGTACACTGATTCTCAAATGGAGCTTCACCCCTAGGCGGGTATGGGAATCTCAAAAGAAAGGAAGACAAAGACTGTGATTTTTTTAATCAGCCATGCATGGGCAAGGATTTTAAGGGTTGCAAAACACTGGCATATGCAAGATATAAAGACAGTAATTAAAATCACAGCTCTTGGGGCTCCTGCCCTGAGCTCACAATCATAATTCTAACAACCAACGTTTTGACCATCACTCAGTACCAGGTACTGGGGTAAGCATTATGGCACCTCATTTATTCCTTCCTGGCCCTCAATGTACACACTATTCATATCTGCAATTATGGATAAAAGCAATGGATGGGCTCAAATAACTTACCCAAGATCACTCAGAGAGTGAACGCAAAGCCAATATTTGAAACAGGATATCCATACTTTTAATCATCTAACTCTACTGGGAAGAGAGGATTTTTGCCTCTCATTAAAACATTCCCATTAATATCCTTGCTATAATTGACTGCAATTACCTTAAACAGTCTCTTCTCTTCAATCATATCACTTCTTCAGAGCTATATTCCAAAATTATTTGGATATTCAGCATAAACTAGTAGTCATGGATTATCTTTGGATTCAAATTGTTGAATTAATGGCTCCCTACAAATATGTTCTGTGGTGAGGTATAAAATGGAAGCTCTTCTGTCTACTAGGAATAATAATAATAATAATAATAATAATTAATCATTATTCTCATGTGCTAGGTATTGTTCTGAGAGCTAATTAACTGAAATGATGTTATCTTCATCACAACTCTATGAGTGAAAAACCATTATAATATCCAATTTATGGATGAGAAAATGGAAAATATGCTTTTTGAAGACCTATGAAAATATGTGATCCCTAAAAAGATAGGGAAGGGAAACTGCAAAATGAAAACAAATGCTTAATATATAGCTATATAAATATAAACAAACATATAAGTGCTACCATATAGAGCATGACATGGGTTCTATTAGTTATTGAATCCAATATATTTAAAATCTTTATTATATCTGAAAACAACTCATAGGATAGATTATTCTCACTTAACAGGGATTCCTGAGTATCTTCACTGTGCTTGCTAAGACATCACAGCCAGCCTTTAAATTAAACAAGTTATTTGTAGCCAAATAACTCAAAAACAAAATTATAAAAATCTCTCAAGACGCTTACAAAAAGAGAGAGAGAGAGAGAGAGAGAGGAATAATGAGAGAGAAAAATGTTGGGGAGTTTCCCAAAGGAAATTCAAGGAGCTCAAACTGTCATAATTTGTGCACATAACAGCTTGAGGAGCCTAGGGAGAGCTGAGGACTTGACATTCACCTTGTTCAAGTTCATTCTAAGTTTAAGATGCACCAAAGAACCAGGAAATAAGATTTGAAAGCTGATGATCCTACTCTGCTCCCTGCTGGCTGCTTGACCCTGGACAAAGCCCTTAGCAACCCTGTTTCTTACCATCAAACAGGGCGGTTGTAAAGACTAAACAAGATGGTATATTGGAAAATGCTTTGTCACCTATAAATTTCCATAGAAGTGAAGATGTGGCTGTTAATCCCAGCTATACAGTTTTTCTCTTATTCAGGGAGGGACCATTAAAGTTGTAAGATATTTTTAAAAGAAATTTTGTTTTCTTACCATTAAATAAATACAATAACTGACAAAGTGCTGTTAAGTACAAATGTGCCCTTGGGAGCCTTTCTATATATGGTTAAGGATAATTAGCCTATTGATTTTCTGTGAATAAGCATTTCTTCAGTGCTGGAGTTTATTCAAGTAGTTTCAACATACTCTCTGAAATATTACTTGTGCCTGCCAGATCTCATCAAGGGGTCTTGGACACTATGGCAGCCACTAACCTCTGGGTGAGGTGCTGCCAAAGACCCAGAAGCCAAATGTCCACCCTATTTTCTCAAAAGTCCAATTTTAGGAGCTTCCTTTTGGGCTTCCCTGGACTGTAAGAGTATCTCAGAGATTCTCCCTGTCACTCAAGGCCTGGGCCTGAGCAGAAGCAACACAGAACTTTTTTTCTTGGATCTGATGAGGAGATGACTCAATCTGCCAGACTGGTTTCCCTCAGCTTCAAAATTTTAAGGGCACCAACGTAAGCGGCACCTGCAAACCCATCTTAACACAGAGGTCACAGTCTATAAAATAAGGAAAAGCAGAGAAAAAGAGAAACATGATGGAATCCAGCAATTATTCATCTATATGCCAATTAATTTCAACAATATTCCCACCTGGCCTAGTGGAGCCTCCAATATTGAGTGCAGTCAAATCTCTACTCCCCCTTCTCTTTTTATTTATTTAAAATGTTGATTTACTTTTGACAGAGAGAGAGAGAGAGTGTGTGTGAGCAGGGGAGGGGCAGAGAGAGACACACACACAAAATCCAAAGCAGGCCCCAGACTCTGAGCTGTCAGCACAGAGCCCAACACAGGTCTTGAACTTGTGAACTGCAAGATCATGATCTGAGCTGAAGTCAGAGGCTTAACCAATTGAGCCACACAGGCACCCCTCTACTCCCCCTTCTCTTAAACAGTCTCCCCACTCAATACCTGTTTCCATGCACTCATATGCATTATGCATATAATTTATGATTTCTACTTGGAGAGAATGTTGTCAGGAGTAGTAGGAGAGGAGAAGGTTCAAAAGGAGGAAGGAGCAAAGGGGTAAGGAATCTATCCTGCCTCTGCCTCTCCATGCTTGGAGGGAGAAAAGGTCAGAAGCTGGTGGAAGAGTTCAAGAGACATCTGGTGCAGCAGAATCCAGAATGCTCAATCCTCATTCATGGGGAACACTCCTAGATTCAACATACTAAGATTCAGGGGCCAGAATTCCACAGCCTCAAGGTTGTTTTGTCTGTCTTTGGTGACCCCCAGGAGCAGAGGATTAATTATACTCCTGAGTTCATGGCACATCATTTTCCTTGGCTCCAAGAATTGTCTCACTTTTATTTTACTTTTGAACCTTGTCCCTATTGCCTATTCCTGTTTCCATCTCCCTTTCCCACCACTGGCCACATTTCTAATGCATTTAATGTCTATTTCTTTCACTGGACCACTCCTACCCTATACCCACACCTCTTCCCAATCTCAGCACCAAGTCTCCAGGATCTTCTCCTGTCCCCACATTTGATCATACTTGATGTCAGCTTTGGCACCCCAGTTTACCTGCCCCTCTGCCTCCTGACTTGCTATTTCATTCCCTTCTTTCCCTGTTGACTTAATATTACCACAACTGACTGGTTAGTCCCTCCTCTCCTAGGCTCAGGGCTGTGGTCCTCCAACAAGAAGAACCTTGACAGGAATGGCCCGGAACCTCCAGGGAGGACTTTGGCTCCCCAGAGTCCACTGCCAGGGAAGCTCCACCTATACATAACCAAAAAAATAAATAACTCTTATGGAGCTCCTATGATATGTCAGTCATATTCCTAATTCAGAGTTAGGGAATAAAAATATCTTCATCAGTGACACTGGGCTTTACTTGAGGGGAATTTGGAAAGCACACAAGGAAAGAAACACCTGTCTGTATCTACTTTTTTTTTTTATCAACGATGGTGTCTTCTCTTCAGGATTTACGAGGCAACCATAACATTCAGGCATTGATTAGCTCTTCTGAAAGCAAACAATGTATACCCCCAACTCTTAAGAAAAATAATAGAAATATATTGTGTTTATAACACCATAGAGGGATTAAAAATGAACCACAGCCTACCAAACTAACAACATTCAGATTTGTGTGACTTTTTTTAGCCTGTTTATGATCTGGGATTACAGTGGTCCCTGCTGTAGACTGAAGACTTCCTTACGTGTCCAGGGAAGTTTTGGTCACCCACTAGACACACTGTTCTTTTGGTAGGATCTTCCGTGGCAGGCACATCACAGAGGTAGCTTGGCAAAGTAGACTATTAATAATTGTGTCCTTTAAAAATATGTGTAACTTTGTATAGTGACAGATGGTAGCTAGATTTATTGTTGGTGATCATTTCACAGTGTATACAAATGTCAAATCATGTTGTACACTTAAAACTAATATAATGTTGTATGTCAATTATACTTCCCAAAAATGTGTCCTTTATGAAAAAGCCTTCAAAATATGTAATACCTTGGAAATTCTTTGAAACTCAGTTTAAATCTTCAATCTGGCAGTGTCAAGCAGACAAAATGTGATGCAGCATATGTTTTTAAGTATCTCACAGCTGTCATCTTAAAAGCTGTAGTCGGCTTTAGTTCAACCAACATACTCATTTCCTGCAAATAAAGGGTTGAACAGACAAATACCCATATCTCTGCATTCAAAATGCATGTGCTTGAGTATTATTCTTCACTTACATGTAGCACTTTTTATTTGCAAAAGGCTTTGCAAGCACCCTGATTACTTAGCCCATATAGCAATCCTGTGAATTACATTTTCCAAATGGACAGACAAGAGAACTGAAACAGATTATGTCACAGGTGGAAGGGCCTGCACTCCTGGGTCCTGCGGCTCCATGCGTCAGGATGAGGTGTGTTGGTGGGGGTGGGGGGGACAGAGACCTGAAAATCACGACTTCCCATCCTGTTCCTGGGGAGACCTGTTAGGTGGTGAAATCTCTCCTCGTTGGCAGTGTGAAAGTAAGGCTGGTCAACATTTTATGATTCTTTTCTCCTAAGATACTTAAAGTACTTTTCAGGTAATAACTCACAAATTACTCTAACATCTTTGTGATATGTGTCTGCAGCAGATATTATCTCCATTTTAGTAAGGAGGAAGAAATTGAAGCATAGAATGATAGAACAACTCAGAGCCTCTCCTGGCTACCAGGCAGCAGGTTGATTTAGCAAAGTACCATGCATGTTAGTTCAAAGAGGAGCTTTTTGACAGAAAAGATTTCAAACGTGATGATTTACTAGCAGCAAAACTAAAACATAATTATGTGTTAAACCCAGAACAGAGTTCTTTGCGTTGCTGACTCTTAGCAAACATTAAATGGCTGTGGTAACAATAAGAATCTGCCTGTTCTTCACTTAGGAGTCCATCCCAGACCCACTTTGGCCATTTAACCTCCTTTCCAAGGCCAATAAATTCTTACTGAAGTAACTTGTTCTCCTCTATTCAGAAAATAGAAGCCCCTTTTGTTTCTCTGACAAAAATTCAACCAAGAGGGGAAAAAACTTTATAAAAGAAACGGAAAAAAGAAATGGAGCACGTCTAGTTCTTGCGATGCATAATTAACCAGGTACCTCTTCACATGTGTGTGTGCTTATTCACTTGATTTTCCAGCTCTCTCAGGGATCCAAATCTAAAATAGAGCACTTGGGAACAGCTCACAGAGTTATAAGGCACTCTGGGGAATACAAGATCTATAAACTGACACATTAGCCTCATCCATAGCTGGTGGTGAAGTAGTTTTACTGCCACAATATGGACCACAGTGTTCCTAATACAGAAATCATTTGGTATCAGTAACCAATATAACATTGGCATCGAAATGTCCTTCATTTCCCTTAACTGCTTCTGGCCCGTAGAAAAGCAAATGCAATTGAGTGGAAATTGCTTTTCAAGGAGTTGTGTCTGCACAAGAAATGTGCAGCGAGGGACTGAGCGTCCATCTCATCAAACCAGGCCCAACACCCAGCACTTTTCATTTGAAAACATGACAGAAAGTTCATATGGTAGCTTCTTGGTTTGAATGTATATGATTCCAGTGGAATCATACTGAGTACAGCTTTTAGAAGCCAGTGATCAGGGGTGCAAAAATACAGCCTTAACTTTTCCTATAATTGAACTTCTATCTCAAACTCCCAGTCTCCTCTGCTACAAGAGAGTTAATCTTCCTAATTTCATTCAAATTACTAATTCTTCAGGCATTTCATGGATAAATTCAGACAAACCCAGGGTTTCCCCCTCTCCCTTTCATTCTCTTGAAAGGCCAGTGAGGTTCTGTGAGTTTGCGTGCGGCAGGCATTGAGAAGAGAGGCGGCCCCTCCCCTGGCATCCAGTGAGGACACCTCCCCACCTGCTGGCCTTTGGTAATTGACCTCTATTTCCACAGCATCCCCTGCCCTTGTGCAAGTATGCATTATGGCCTCCAGCTTTTCCACACTTGTTCCTGCTTACACTGAACCCCTATCACCAACCTCTCTCACCTGTGTCCACAGCCCTCTCGGGGACACTGAAAATTATTGTGGGCCATTCTCTGGGCTTCAGGAGACTCAAAACCATCAGAACCTTTCTCACCTGGACTGGCCCACCTGCTGTCTCCGCTTTGCTCCTGCTACACAGTATGTTCCTGAAGTTTGCTGCATAGACATAGGTCTTCCCTTCTGGAACCCTCCACACTACGCTGAGCTGCTATCATCCTCACCAGCAGGGACTGGTCACTGCTAAACAAGGATTCCAGAGCCAAAGCACTTGAATACAAACACTGGCTCTGACATGAACTGTGGGTTTGGGTCTATTACATGAACACTCTGTGCCTCAGTTTTTTCATCTGAAAATGGGATCTATCTAATGAGGTTGATGAGAGGAGTAAATGAACTTAAATATGCAATGCACTTAGAATAATGCTTGCCACATAGTAACTACTAAATGTGTTAGGTAGTAGTGTCACTGGTGGTCCATGATGGAGGCTGGGATGGGGCATCCCTGCTCTTAGAGCCGTATCAGTATCCTCACCCAGCCCTTTAGGAGAACTAGCTCTCACTCTTATGCTGTCTTTCCAAATCTATTATCTATTATATAAACTTTGTGCTCTAAATCCTTCAGTCTCTTAGCCTTCTGGAACTCAAAATATCTTTTCTCTTTCAAAAACCTGGGCTTCTGCAATTTAAATCCTCCACTCTTCTGTAGACATCAAGAAACTATTGCACGATTGCAAGTTCAAAATCAAGAATTTGTTTCTGCACTTTTCTCTCTTAGGATATTCCCCTAAGATAATATCCCTGAGCCCTGTGATCAAGTATATCTGATGGAAAAACTGTAAGCTAAAAAGTAAACACTTCTCTTCATTGAACTGCTGGTCTGATTATTTTGTGGGGAGAAGAGTAACAAGGTGGCTAGACTTGCCATGCCTATTCCATGCTTCAAATAGCTCCGAGAATCGCGAGAGCAGGTAAACTAGCCAAGACAATATCTCACTCAACTAATTACTTGAGGCAATTCATGGAAAAATGCAAAAACACATGAAAACAAGTGCTCTGTAGCCATATGCAACAACACAAAAACAACCCATACCACCAAGACACAGCAGCTCTCACTACTATTAGGACAAAGGTGCTAATGGATTTACTGAAAAATTAAAATTAGTAATAATTCTGTTCCCACAAGAGGTTTGTTCCGAGCACAAATGGCATCGACACCTTGAGAGTTAATGGTTAGCTGATTTAAGGAGGATCCTCTAGAAATATATTTAAAGCATGGATTTCCCATTGGGGTTTTCATTTTAAGCTCTAAATATGTTTTTGGTTACTGAACCAGATCCTGTGGCATTAAAGTACATCCCCAGTGCATACTCAGAGATATATGGCCTCTTCCAGGCCACTAGAGCAATATTTGATGAGTTATGACTCAGGCCACAGGAGGACATTACTCACCCTGAGTCCACAAAAACATCTGTTTGGCTCCACAGGCTCTAAAGTTACAGCTTAAAGTAAAGTCTTCAAAAGCCTTTTTAAGAAACACCTAAATGACACCACCAGGCATTTTAAATCAACCCACATGCATTTGAACTTCAAGTGGTCAAACTGTGTGTGAGAAAAGATAACACCTTTTTCTCAACAGTTCTGCTCTACCTCAGGATAACGTTTTTCCATCTTCTGAACACCTCCATAACGTGTTTTCAATATCAGCTTTCCAGGCACTAATGAATCCACAGCATCAGCTCAGTGGTTACAACAGAGTTAATTATGATAGATGAGTGTCAGGGTCCTTGAGAATGCCCCAGGCAAGGAGCTTTTAAAATCTCAGATTCATTGATGTATGTAAAGGGAGGCTGCCCCAGGTTTCTGTAAAACCACTAAACTATTGATCATTTTCATTGGCATCACTTCCATATTAAATGTATAATTAAATGACCACCCAATTGTTTGGTTTCAGATAATGGTAATAGCTCACACTTAGGGCTCATTATGGTCTACTCACTGTGCTAAGCTGTTTACGAATTTTATCGAATTTGGTCCTACAAACATTGCCATCTTACATAAGCTTCAGGAAAGTTGGGAAACTAGTCTAAGGTCACGCAGCTCATGATTGTGGGAGTTAGGACTAAATTCAGGTCTCATTTCAGAGCCTCTGCTCAACCCCACCAGGCTATATCCCCACATACACTACATAATTGAACCAAAAGTGGACACTATGTTCTATGCTTTTAGTCCCTACAAAACCAAATATGATTTTGACTCTGAATAGATGTTAGATTTTCCTCCTTGAAAAAATGTCGAGTCTCAATCTCCTTCATCACAGAACACCTCTAACATAATAAAACATATCCATTAGGGTCTATAAGCATTTAAAAAATTAAAGCAAGTCTTTAAAAAACATGAATATTCTTATAAAAGGATATTATAAGTAATCCTTACTTCTCAAATCTTAAAAAATTATTTTTTAAAAAAGTGAAGTCCCGTTATATAAACAACGAAAAATTAAAACCAAATTGAACAAAACATTGTGTCATAAAAAGTTAATTTTGTACTGATATTTACTTCTTAATAGCCCATTCTTGAAATAATCTAATTTTTAGAGTTTTCCAAAACCTAGGTAATTTTTTTTTATTTTAAGTAATCTCTATACCCAGTATGGGACCCAAACTCACAACCCAGAAATCAAGAGCTGTGTGCTCTACTGACTGAGCCAGCCAGGTGCCCCTGGACTGGGCGATCTTTTTATTGTATATTGTACTTGGATTCAGTGTTGACTTAGTGTTACTTTCATCCATTTTTCACTCTTTCACAATATTATGTTTGGGTAGTGTTCATTTTTATGCCATTAAAATGTATAAACACTGTAAATCGGTATAAAATGCCCCATATAATATTGTGAAAACATCCACAGCTTAAGTCTAGTGAGGTACTTCTAATAATTAATTACACCAGGGAGCAACTTGTAATATTCTTTAAAATTATTACATGAATATATCTAATTGATAGGATTGCATTAGGAGATGAGTTGGCATGGACAGGGCATAGACACTACGTGATGTAAGTGCAAAATAAAGTGTTTAGGAACAACTTATAGGCAAAGAAGTCGCAGAGATTATAAGCTTCATCCTCTTGCTATCCTGCAGAGACGGTTATCTTGGGTTACACAAAGCCAGACCGGCCATGGGAAGTGCACCAAAGGAAGGACCCTATGCTTGTGCTGGTTTGCACAGTTATAGAGACATTGAAAGAGGCCAGGAAAGATCTACATACCTGTGAAACGATGGGAACGCTAAGGTAGATGAGATGGCCTGTTAGAAATGGGGACTCCCCTGGGTTCCGCCTCTGTCATAGCCTACTCTGCTAATGAGCTGTCTTGGACCCCAGAGTCAGCGTCCAAAAAAGCAGGAATGAGCCCCTTTGGATTACAATGAATATTTTTAGCATTTTAGTCTCAAATAGGAACAATTTCAAATATGTTAAAAGGTCACAGAAGCCAACTTGAAGGGGCTCCCAATAGTCAGATCTGAGACAATCTGAACACAACAACAAAAAAAGGAGAGTAATTGGTTACAATCATGGACTAAAATAAAAGTCCAGAGTTCATAGCGATATAAATAAAATACATACAAACATACATAAAATGAAATCTCTTCTGTACAATAGATTTTCAACTAGCAAATATTGAGTGAAGGAACCATGAAAATAGAAAATCTATTTGGAGGGGTGCCTGGCTGGCTCAATCAGTGGAGCATGAGACTCTTGATCTTGGAGTCATGAGTTTGAGCCCCCACATTGGGTGGGTATAGAAATTACTTAAAAGTAAAATCTTAAAAAAAAAAAAAAGAAAGAAAAGAAAATCTAGTTGGCAAACACCACAGTAATAAATCATTTTTGACTAAATGCTCCAATCAAAAGACATAGGGTAGCAGAATGGATAAAAATAAAGCATTTTGACAAATGCTAAAATTTGTGGGTGAAAATTTTATGAGAGACAGAATAATTACAGAGTCTCAAAGTATCTGTCTTTCCATATGATTTGTATTACTTACAATGGCAGTAAGAGTAACTTTTTGGAGAAACCTGACAGACATCTTCTTCAACAAGTGATTAAAGTTAACATCACCAGTAATGGGGCAAATTAACTCTGTGCCTCACAATATGATGCAATGAAAAGGATACAATATCATTTCTGTGATATTCTTGCCAAAAGTGCATAATCTACATTTAATAATGAGGAAAAATCGGAAAAATGCGTACTGAATTACATCCTACAAAATACAGGTCAATATTCTTCAAAATTGTTCAATTCAATGTAAGGTAAAAAGACAAAGACCAAAGAAACTAGAGGATGCACCACGAGAGCAACATTACTGGCCTTTCTTAATTCCTCTGCTTGTCCATGATGTGGGCAGGTCCCCCTGTCGGTGGCAGGGAAGAACAGTGGCAGCAACGTTGTTCTGTGCTGCCTGTAACTAGGTGGTAAATCTGCCTAATTGTGAAAAAAAACATTAGCAAGACCTAGAGCTATATTCTCCAATAGCTTTATCAGTTATTAAGCTGACATTTTGCTATCAGTCTGATTCCTGCATTATTCTCAATAGGCCCGAACCTAGAAGAAAAGAGATAGTGTTATTTATTAGTACAGTGACCATATACTTTACTGTCCACACGGAGACACTTATGAGTAAGAAAACACTATTAACAATTACTCCAAGACTATAAACAAATCTGGGACTTGTCCCTGGCAAACTGGGTATGTGATCACTCTGTTCATTAGAGCTTATGAGTGAGCTGAGATGTTGAGAAGTAGACACAGAATGAAATTTAGGGAGAAAAGTAACACTCTGTGATTGATGGGCAGGCTTAGTTTTTAGGCTTTTTAGACTTTTGCCTTGTTATTGTAAAATAAAACACAGATACATAAAACCTCACGTAAGTTTTAATGAATATTAGAAAGAATATAGAATTTAATTTAATGAATATTTAATGAATATTAGAAAGTAAACTCTCTTGTAACTATCATCTAGGTCAAGAAATTGCCCTTTGCCAACCACTCCAGTAGCTTATCCATATTCCCTATCCTAATCACAGCCTACTCCTTCCCTCCAAAAGTAACCTCTGTCTTCTCTTAGATAGTTATTACTACCTTAGATTTCTTTTTGTTTCTTTTTTTAGACTCGATCATTTAGTCTTGCCCATTTTCCAAAATTTTAAATGTCTTTTAAATCTCTTAGTCTACAGATTTTCTCTTCTGGGTTTTTTTTCCCCCTCACATGTTTTCCAATGGAGAATTCATACCACTTAGTCTGGTTTCCCACAATCTGGTTATTGCTGGCCACACATTCATGGTGCAGTTCAACATGTGCTTCTGTCCTCTGTATGTCCTGCATATGGCAGCTGGACCCAAATACTTGATCAGACTTGGGCTCAATCCCTTTGGTTACTCTATAGATGGTCATGTTGTCTCTCTTTTTGTGATGTTAGCAGCCACTGACACTCATTGCCAGATCCATTAATTCATTGGGAGTAGTAAAATGGTGATATTCTACTTCTACATTTTATCTTCATTTATTAGGTGGCATATTTTTATAAAGAGATGCTTAGCACATCTACTATTTGGTTATCCAGTGTATCCACTGATATAGTTTGTGTAAGAAATGCTTGATTCTTTCCCTTTAAAAAAAAGTTCTAAGATCATTAGCTCCCTGTCATCTTCTGAATATTACCAATAATTTTATATCATTATGAACTCATTAAACATATTATATGGGTTTCAATCCATGGAGTTTCTTATCCTTAATAAACCTCAAATTGTCCAATCTTTGGCCAATGGAGTCCTCTTCAAGTTGACTCTTGAATCTTTTTGACACTCCCAAGGTAGTCTTTGAGAACCATCTTACTCTTTGGTATAATAAGATATTCTAGACTCACCATGTACAAGAGGGATTTAAACTAGATAATTTCTAAACATCCTTCTAGCTTTATAATTTTGTGACTACAACATCTTAATCAATTGGAGACACTTGTTAGAGTAAAGCATATACTGTAATTCTGTTTCTATTATAATTTTTTACCTCTATTATGGCATTTATCAAAACTTTCCTTGTCTCAGAATTATTTTAGTAGTTTATTATCTTGCCTACCACACTATGAACCCCTGGAAGACAAGACTACACCCTGTTCTTATGGGGCACCTGGGTGGCTCAGATGGTTAACTATCTGACCTCAGCTCAGGTGATGATCTCGCAGTTTGTGAGTTCAAGCCCCGCGTCAGGCTCTGTGCTGATAGCTCAGAGCCTGGAGCCTGCCTCAGATTCTGTGTTTCCCTTTCTCTCTGCCCCTCCCCTGCTCATGCTCTGTCCCTCTCTCTCAAAAATAAATAAACATTAAAGAAAAAAAATTTTTTAAAAGAATACACCCTTGTTTTCTTATCCCCTCACCCTGTAACACATTGTAGATAGGATAAATGCTTACTGATTAAACTGTACCATAAGATTTGCCTAGTTTACAATCTTAAAAGACTACACTATTGAATGAACTCTGTCTATCCTAGAGATACAATCTGATGTAAAAGCACTGATAAACCAAGATAGCAAATAATTTTCTTGTTAATATGAAAGAAAGAACAGAAGACACATCAATATCACATTTCAAATTAACCATTATTTCTTAAAAAGAAAGGGGGGGCGGTTAACATGTCCCTTACAAGTTATCAACTCTATCCTGTATTCTGAGAGGCTTGCAGAAAAATTTCACACCACCACCTAACTTTTATTTTTGTAAGAAATGGAGAGCAGTGAGGTTTCTGTCCAGAACACTGCAAATTTAGGACCTATTGATGCAGGACCACTGCCATGCAGATGGACAGGAAGGCCAAGAATCACACACAGGTTTGGGTTTGTTTGTTTTTTTTAATTCTAGTCTCTTGTGTGAGCAGCTGAAGAGGAAACCCTGTGTGTTATGAGGCCTTGCTAGTCAAGAGTCAGAGTACGGAGCATGAGTGGGGAAGTTGCAGAGAGGCATGTGTGGGGACTCTGTCCTGTTCTAGGTCTTCACATTTATGAAGCTTGAAGAGCAGAAACACTTTCCTTCTGTTACAAGAAAAATACGTAAATAATAATGTTAAAATTAGTTACTAGCAGTATGTTCAAGATGGACTATGGCCATATGTTCTTATTTAAACTAAGCAACAGGCAATGTAAGTATGTAGCATTTTTAATGAAACGTTTATGGTGGAGATGCTTCTGCTCTGTGGAAAGCTGCGTAACTATTAGCCTTCTTGTCATAAAATGGGACTTTTCATTTCCTAGTGTATGCTTTAAGGAGCATATTAGTCACTCAGGGCATTAAACATACAATACAATTTTTAAATAATTTTTAGAAGATTTCTGCTTCCAGGAATATTTCTCCAGTCCTCCAGTGGGTGCTACGAGAAACCTAGACATATATAAAGTCAACACAAAAAGATGCTGAAAGGTAAAGAGATTATTAACCTGACCCCTGTTTCAAGATTTCGCTTCACAGTGTCTTGCTCTGTACATAGTTCACATTGCTTTGCTTTGCCTAAATAATGCATTTAGGAAGTATCTCATCGTCAGATAGTTCAGGGGTGCATGTTTCCCCATGGACTCCTGTCGCTCCTCTCCATGATAATCTTGAGCTAAGGAAAAATATCTTAGCAAAAGCACCCAAGTGGTGGTCCAATCATGGCAGGTATGAGCATTACCATGTGCCCAGATCTCTGGTCTATTCTGGGCTGAGAAATCTCAGAATACAAGTTCAAAGAAATTTCAAAAAGGTCCCAGAGCAATGAATTCTTCCTTCAGTGCTTAACAGCTACTATTAATTTAGCATCAATTGTATGCCTGCATTTTCCTAGGAGCTTTATGTAGATTAACACACTTAATTTACACTCATGAATTAGATCCACCCTTTTTATTTGGGAAACTGAGGCATAGAAAGGTTGTATAACTCACTCAGAGTCATAGAGTAAGTGGAAGAACTGTGCTCTAGATCTCAGTAATCCAACCTCTAGTCATCTCTTGCTTAAAATGCTGGTTTCTGAGGCTGGTCCAGAGTGTTTGCTTCGGGATCATGAGTGTTGGTTATAAAGCTGGTTCTTGGGTCCACCCCAACACTGTCAGATCTAAATTCTATGGTAGGATCTAGGAATCCATATTTTCAACAAGCATGCCAGGTGATTTTTGTGTGCATCAAAGCTGGAACTTACTGACTTAGACTATGTGTCAACTCCTACAAGAAAAACACAGACTTCTGAGAGGCAAAAAGTCACACACATAGGCCCCTCTTGCTAGTCCAGTAGGGCCCTTATTATTCCAACCTATAAAAGTGACAATCAGAGCCAGCAGGTGAATATGGGTTCTAGAAAGAGGTACTGTGTGAAGGCTGTGTACACAGGTGTTTCCTTCCGGTCTTGCTCTTTAGAGTTTTAGTCCAGGATCTTAATAGTGATATTCTAATCCTATCACATGAACCAGCCACTGAATAGTAACCACTTGATTAGAAAAGCTCTAATCTTTTGCTTGCTTATTTAACTGAAGTTTATACTGTAGTCCAGAACATGTTTGCCTTTGAAAATAAAATAACTAACTGGGTGAATGAAAGAATGAGTGAACGAATAAATAAAATTTACAAGTCATACACAGAAATAACTCATAATTTACCATTTGACTTAGCAAATCTCTCTGGAGGCACTGCCACCTACAAGTGACATTATCTACATTAAAAGAAAAGATATTATCAAAGTTCATTTACATGGATTTTATAATCCATATATAAATAAATATATCTATATATATGCTATCATATATATATGATATATAAATGCTATCAAAGTTATTATCATATAACTATATCTATATATGATATAGTTATATATGATATATATATATCTATATATATGCTATCATATATATATGATATATAAATGCTATCAAAGTTATTATCAAAGTCCATTTGCTTTTTGATAATTTCTTTTACCAAATAATAAATCATTATTAATCTATTTAAAAAGGTATTATTGGGGTGCCTGGGTGGCTCAGTCGGTTAAGCATCGGACTTCAGGTCATGATCTTGAGGTTTGTGGGTCCCAGCCCCACGTCAGGCTCTGTGCTGACAGCTCGGAGCCTGGAGCCTGCTTCAGATTCTGTGTCTCCCTCTCTCTCTGCCCTCCCCTGCTTGCATTCTCTCTCAAAAATAAACATTAAAAAAATTTTTAAGATATTATCAAATTCATTTAAGTGGGTAGCATTTGTCCCTTAAGCAATATACATATGTGTGTCCTTTCTGATGTAATGTTTCAAAGCCGACTATTTGCCGGTTATACAAATTAACAGGATTGAGAGGTGAGATGTGGGAGAATCATTATAAATGTTGCATTGAAGAAACTAAAGGTGTTTCTATTGTGTAAGAAATATTAGTGAAGTAAGTCTACCTATTAATGTAGAAACATAAATGACCTCATTAAAAAACAAACTGAAAAAGAATAGCTTTCTTTAATATGTTTCTAGATAATCCCATAGAGCTATTTGACATGACACCATGTCTCCTATAAATGAGGGCTTACATTAGTATTTACAAGAGTTGGTGGGAGGGTCTAGGAGGATGTATGGGGAACATCACTTACTAGAACAGGGCTGGCATGAACTTAGGGAACCAAGTAAAACCGGGGGGCCTCGTGTTTTTCTAAACTTGTACTAAAACCTCACGACATGCTAGAATCTGGAATAGGTTGGCCCGTTTGGACCACCCAGGGCCACATATTGAGTAAGTGGTCCCAGGCTTTGGAGCCTGACCGTCCTGGACTCAAATTCTACTTCCTAGCTGTGTTACCTTGATCCAGTCACATCAGTTCTCACAGAAGCCTCCTTTTCCTCCCCTATAAATTTGGCAGAGTAATCCATACTTTACAAAACTAGTAGGGATGATAAATGAGATCACAAGTGTTAAGCACTTAGCATAGCAGTGACACATATTAGGCATGCCATACTTATTCGTTCACCTCCCTTCTCTCCTCCCCATGGAACCTGGCGGGCACAGTGAACCAGGCTCATAACATCAGGCCCACATGAGGACACTTACCAATAAGGGACTCTGCTGACATGAACTCAGATGACAGCTGTATATGGAAGTTGTACTTGCAATGGTTCATTACACACTTAGCATTCCTAAATAAGGTAGAGGAGAAGGTTAACCTTGACCTTCTAGCTAGCTACTCTTTAAAAATCATACCTTTAAAAGTCTTGTGATTAAGAGCTTGTTTCCATAGATTATAAAGATTGCAGCAACAATAGTAAAAATATTACAGGTTCTGCTGTTTCGCCTTTTTTTTTTTTAAAAATCTTATGTTCTTCAAAAGACTGTTCTAACCAGACAGAAAACCTAGTGGCAACACAGCAGGGTTTTGTAGTTCTCTGGAATTATAGGTAATAATGAGGCTCTCACACTTCACTTCCCTCTCAGGCTGGTGTGAGGGCGGGAAGGCCAGGGAATGCAGTTCAGCTGTGCACCTCGGTAGTTGGTTGGGTAGGAACAAAGCTGAGAAAACAGAGGTGGAGGAAACAGGATTGCACTTTTCAGAAAAGAAAGGAGGCGAGCCCAGCAGCCGGTGCGGGAGCGGAGCGCCTGTGCCGAGGTACATGGAGAGGTGATTATACCACACTGTTCTCCCCTCGCAAAAGATACTTCCGGCAATGTGGTTTCTGATGGGCAAGAAGGAATCTGAGTCCCAGTAGCCTGCTGCCTGTTCTACCCTGTGTGCGCATTTGATGTTTCCCTCAGCGAGCCTCAGAGGCTTTAACAAGCTCCATCCGTTTCTGTTGATGGCTGTTACTCCTCGCGTCTCATACCGCTCACCCCGGTACTCAGAAAGAGCCTGCTTCTTATGGCCATGTCCCTCATATGGGGCTATTTGCCAGAAGCCATGTCTCAAGCTTGAGGGGTGTAAACAACGTGAACTGAGATGGCATCCTTGTGGTGGCTCTCCATCCTTGATCCAAATCTATCCTGCTCTGAATGAACTCTTGTGAGAGCAGCACAGACGACCCCCCTCTTGCCATCCCAACGGCCACTGGCACCCTGCCATTTTCCCTGGACTGTCTCTCTCCCAGCCCTTCTCTCCTGGCTCTGTTAGCTCAACAAGTTCAGAGGACCATGATGGTTTCTTTATCCCCCTTCAGCCAAGACCTGTGCTTCCCCATCTTTCATCACCAAGAAAGTTTTCTCCTTTATCCATCATGAAATTCAGCACGAACAGATTCAAATCTCCAGCTTTGAATTCCAAATTAGAGCTTTGAAAGCTCCGACTTTTGATTTTGAAACCCAGGCACTGGTGAGAAAGAATGTTTAGAGGGAAAGGGTTGGTGGGGGTGGATTTCAAGATCTTAGCTTGAACACCAAGAGCTAAGGCTGGAGAGACTCTGGGTGTAACAGTAAGCCAGAGAATGGGAAAGGGCGTGAACTGATTTAAAAGCCAGTTTGCTGCCACACAAAGGCGAGATTATGGGTTGGGGAAAGGACCCTGGAGAGAGAAGGAGGGTTCCATATTGGGCTGGATACTTACACCACCATTTGTCCATGTGATGTCTTTGTGTGAATTAGAAAAAAGTGCTCATTCCTCAAGACATATGGCTTTTATTTTCCAGAAAAGTGTCATAATAAATGTACAAATCAGTGATGTCTATGATGTGAATAGAGCTCCCTTAGATGTGACACCATTGTGTAGTGCATAACCATTTCATAGAGGCCTACAAGGCATGCACTGTCCCTGCCTGCTCCCTCGGTAAACACCGTAGGGACGAGCTGTAGAAATTATCCAGTAGGTTGGGAATCGGAGACCGCAGTCAGAGCTGGGCCCTGCTTGCCATCGTCTTTGGAAGGAGGCGGGCTTGGCATACCCTTCTCGAGCCTGCAGCAGCAGTGGGGTAGAAGCAGCAGCTGGTCGACTGAACCACAGCTAGACTGAGATGAATACCACTCCTCTACCTCAATTCCAGGGCCTCCAAGAAACCCAGAGAGGCACCGAAGGCAGCTGAGGATTGAAAGTCGGCAAAACTACTGAGGAGTTACTGTGTTTCAGGCAAGCGGACTCCTAGCTGAGGCCACAGATTAACCAGGAGGGACCAGGGGGATGTTGCCGACACTCAGAATAGCAAGTCCCAAAAAGAGCCCTGGTTGGGACCAGATGTAAAGAGGGAGATATTGAGTTTCTGGGGAACTTGCCATGTATGGCTTGTGCCTAACAGAACAGACGATGAGCCATAAAAATGTAGATGCCCACAGACAATCGAGACAGCCCAGAAGCCTTCCCCAGATGCCAGGATGGTGGATAAGTCCCTTGAGGTAAACAGTCAGGGAGAAGGGGGAGAGTGGAGGAGGAAGGAGGACTCTGACAGTGACTGAGCTACCTTGAATGGATTCGTTTTGTTCTACAGACCGCTACGTATATATTTTTGACTGCTTGAATTTTGTAACTATCTGAATCTCATGGCTGCCACAAACAAAACACTCATTATATATTTCTCGGGTGTCTCTTTCTCCCTGTTTCTCACCCCTCTCTCAGCTGCAGGCTGGGAATTCAGATTTCATAGCACCAAGATGAATATTTCACCTTGTAAAACGTCAGACTTTTGCTTTCTAACTGTGGACTTTCCCCATGTCTTTTATCCTGCCTGTTCTCATACAGTAACTAGTGGTACAATTTTTAGAAAAACCTAATCACAAATCGTTGTTGAGAAAATTGAAATAAAAGAGATTAGTAACCAAGCTGTGCTCCCAATCTGTCATAGACAACAGAGGATGTGCTACCAGCCACAGGTGTCCAATGTGACAGTGAGGGAGCAGCCAGCGTGCAAGGGAGGGCTTCTTCATCACGACAGTCTCAGGGGCTTCACCCTGAGATATTCATGGTGCAAGGACAAAGTTCTCACTTGAATGTCCTTTCCCTCAGTGAGAGTGGCTGGGTAAAGTACCTGATCTCTAGTGTGTACTCTTTAACTTGAGAAATAAAAGAGGAAATGCTTTGGGGCACCTGGGTGGCTCCGTTGGTTAAGCATCTGACTTTGGCTCAGGTCATGAGCTCATGGTTTGTAGGTTCGAGCCCACATCAGGCTCTGTGCTGACAGCTCAGAACCTGGAGCCTGCTTCAGATTCTGTGTCTCCCTCTCTCTATCCCTCCCCCATTCGTACTCTGGCTCTCTCTCAGAAATATATAAACATTTAAAAATGGGAAATGCTTCATTTTACAGGCTTATATTTAATCTTAACAACTTGGGGCGCCTGGGTGGCTCAGTAGGTTGAGCGTCCTACTCTTGATTTTGGCTCAAGTCATGATCTCAGGGTCATGGGAATGAGCCCTGTGTCAGTGCAGAGCCTTTTTGAGACTCTCTCTCTGCCCCTCTCCCCTGTTCTCTCTCTCTCTCTCTTTCTCTCTCTCTCTCAAATTAAAAATTTTTTAAAAGATTGATGGACTTAGCTTTTAGAAATAATGTGGGAATAAGATGAGAATTCCTCTGTCACCTCTCCTCTTCGTAGATTTAACACAAACTCTCTCATTTTATAACTAGTTTGACAAAAGACTCTCACTAGGGATCTCCTCATTCTGATTTCCTGGTGGATTAGGTCTCTAGGAAAACTGGTCTAGGTATTGTATCTGTGGTTAGAGCCAAAGCTTTGATTTGACCTGAGACATATACATATCATATTTTGACTTATTGGTCATTGTTGTTTATAACAAGACCTACAGTCTGCTTACAAAACAAGTACCTCATAGGAATAATTCCCAGCACAGGTGATATACATTCATTAAAAAGCTGAATGATAAACTGACTCAAATTTCATCTGCACTTGGGAGGTTTGTTTCTTAAAGATACTCTATGTTAAATCTTTTAAAAAAGAAAAAACATCTTATTTTTGGTTACTTTTGCAAACTTACACGTTATACCTGTGTCAATCTCCTCAGAGAAGATGCTGATGTTCCCAGTCTGACCCTCTAGCGATAGGAGTAATGTAACCAGGTGGCCCTTTTCAGCCTTCTGATGTCAGTAAGTTCTCTTTGGCTGAGACAATACCTCCTCAGGCTGATTGTCAGAGAATCCTGCAGTTTTTTTCTAAGAGGCTCCTCTTGGGGTCCCTTGCAGAATACAGCCATCATCACTCTCAAGTTCCTGGGGGAGTCATGAAAATAAAGAGAAAGATTCTCCCCTGGAATGGATTCACCCCTGCCTCACTTTCTCTGCTCCCCTTTCCACAGATGACTCACTGAGAGCCTTCACCTGTAAGCTCAGGAAGTGTCCAGAGCTGTGTTAATAATAGCGTTCGGTGCAACCCTTCTCCCTCACTGGAGCATGGGATTAAGTCTCATTCAAGATCCAGGGGCCTAGCTACAGCTGTAGGGTTCTTGGCTACCATCTTTATCTCCACCTCCACCCCATGATTTCTTTACTACCAACTGGATCTAGTGTGCCGGGGGAAACCTGGGGTCTGGTATCTCCCAAGTTGAAATACATCCTACCTCCCAACCAGGGAACTTCCGTGCTGGCCTGACAGGGCCTAAGGAGGGGTCAGTGGCTGGCTTGCTCTGAACTGGCCTTTCCTTGTCAGTGGTGGTGAGGCTGAGACTTGGAAATGAGCTTAAGATAAAGAGCAGACTTTCAGCCTGCCCTGTACTAGAGTCACAGTTGCCTCTGTTGGTGGCCAAGGGGATCCTGCACTGGAAGGTTTTACATTAGGGTTTGGCACCAAAGTTTTAAGTGGACACCTGCTGTGCCCATATTTCTGTCCTCTGTGCCTGTATTTCCCACAAGCTCTTTGAAGAGATGGCAGATTGCCTCAAGACAAAGGTTGTGTATATTAGGGACTTCTGATCAAATACTACTACCTTATTTTTACTCATGATTGTACATTCCTAGCATTCTGGAAATTTTATTATTTATTTTAGAAATATAATTCTTATCAACAATAGCCAAAGTATGGAAAGAGCCCAAATATCCATTGATGGATGAATGGATAAAGAAGATGTGGTATATATATACAATGGAGTATTGTATTACTCGGAAATCAAAAAGAATGAAATCTTGCCATTTGCAACTACGTGGATGGAACTAGAGGGTATTATGCTAAGCAAAATTAGTCAGAGAAAGACAAACATCATATGACTTCACTCATATGAGGACTTTAAGATACAAAACAGATGAACATAAGGGAAGGGAAGCAAAAATAATGTAAAAACAGGGAGGAGGACAAAACATAAGATACTCTTAAATATGGAGAACAAACAGAGGCTTACTGGAGGGGCTGTGGGAGGGGGATGGGCTAAATGGGTAAGAGGCATCAAGGAATCTACTCCTGAAATCATTGTTGCACTATATGCTAACTAACTTGGATATAAATTTAAAAAATAAATTAAATAAGAAATTTGGAAAAATAAATAAAAAATAAAGAAATATAATTCATCTTTTGGGTTAAAAGTTGTACTCTCTGGCTTCTAAAATTCTACTTAAATGCATCTAAATCGTATAGAATATTGGATAGCTAAAAGTAGCTCATGTCTTATGCTAGATTTTTTTAATGTTTTATTTATTTTTAGAGAGAGAGAGAATATGTGCTAGTGGGGGAAGGGCAAAGAGAGAGGGGAACAGAGGATCTGAAGTGGGCTGTGAGCTGACAGCAGAGACCCCGATGTGGGATTTGAACCCACAAACCATGAGATCATAACCTGAGCTGAAGTTAGATGTTTAACCAACTGAGCCACTCAGGCACCCCTAGAATTATTTTTTTAATTGCATTCACCTAACTGGATTAATAGTCTCAGTTGTTGTTCTTGTTCTTATTGGGACACCTGGGGGGCTCAGTTGGTTAAGCATCTGACTTCAGCTCAGGTCATTATCTCATGGTTTGTGAGTTCAGCACCACAAGGGGCTCCTGCTTCAGCTCCTCTGTCCCCTCTCTTTCTGACCCTCCCCCATACACCCTCTTTCAAAAATAAACATTAAAAAACAAAACAAACAAAAAATAACAGAGTGGGAGGTAAAAGGCAGAGATCCCGAGAGCTGAGGCTAATGGGCACTTGCCTGTATTTCTGCGAACTGAGTCCAATGGGGATTGATATTCATCAGCAGCAGCCTGAGGGGATGTTTTAGTCTTTAGTTAGAAACTAACAATATCTTCCATTGATCTCCTCACGCCATCCTCAGACTCTTCTTTACTTCTTAATAACACTTCTTTTTCTCCTTTCTTAGAAAGAATTGATTTTTCAGTTTACTCCTTATGACTTGCTGAAGAAAGAATATGAAGATTTTTGCCTTTAGAAGATGAAAGATTATGAAGAGAATGTGGAATTAAAATGGATACTTATTTTAATATGATATTCTTTCTGAAAAATCAATATGGCTAAACACTAAAAGAGCACACCCCCTAAAATTACTGCAAATATATAGCTAGCAAACATAAATCAGAGAGAGAATATTTACGTACCTTTATTCAAATTGAAAAAAATACAATAAAGTTCTGTCCAACAGAAGAAAAGAAACATGAAGCCTTTGGAAGATTTTTGCAGCTAACTGCACTGGTGGTAGCTTTCTAGTTTTCCTGAGTGGGCAGAAGAGGAGGAGCAGGAGGAGAAACAGCAGCAAAGTAGCGACAGTAGCCACTAGCATTCGGTGGCTTACTGTGTGCCGAGACCTGTGCAAGGTCTTTTCATGCTTATTTAATTCAATCTTTAAGGAAATTTCTGAGAGAAAAATAATTATTATAATTATTACTCCTATTTTGCAGATAAGGAAACTAAAACTTCAAAAAATATGTTAACTTTAAAAAAGGATATTCACATTATTGTACCTAATGCCTATTTTGTAAATACAGTTTTATTGACACAACAACAAAAAATATAAGTAACTTGCCTAAGGTCACACGATTAATAAGTGGTAGGGCAAAATTCGAACCTAGGCATTGATCTAACCACTTGGACTCAGAATTTTGGTGTTGAAGTAGCCTTTGCAGGGTCTCTAATCCCTCATTTTACAGATTAAGGGGCCGAGGCTAGAGTGTAAATGATCCATGGTTGCCTGGTGAGTCTGTGCAAAATTCCTCCTTCCACATGGGTGTCCCTTACACAACACAACACCAATGTAACAGCCCCTTCCCTATAGGATGGGTCTCGTATTCCAGCTCCCAGAGTAAGAGAAGAGCTGCCACTGTAGATAACATCATCAAGCACACACTACCCATATTCATTAGGAAGTGGCATAAACCAAGCAGCCAGGGAGTACTGGGTTCTTCCCTCCTCCTGCCTTCTTAGGTGAGGTGTGTGGGCTGCGGAGGCAGAACCAGGCTGCAGGGCAGCACTGGGAGAATTCAGGAGACTCAAGGAAACAGGCGAGGTCAACAGAGGACAGAAATCTGAGTGGCCCAAGGAACCGCCATCAGTAACAGCTGGGAAGCCGAGAGGCTGAAACACCCAGAGCATTCAAATGCTGCAGAGCGCATAGGAAATATCCAGAAATCAAACTCTGATAAGAAGTAACTGCAAGTAGAACAGAACTTTGTGGGAAGAAGAAATGCTAAAGAGTACCAGGTCTAACTGGAGGATGAATGCCTTGCTCTCCCAACTCCAGGAAGAGGAACATGTTCACTATACACATGTAAATATGCCATATTTTCCTGTCATGTTGTTATGAAACTTTTCAAACATACAGAAAAGTGAAAGTAATTGGGCAATCATTGTACACTGTATCCCTGTACACTCCCCACTAAATCTAACAATGAACATTTTAACTGTACTTGCATTATAACATACCAACCCATCTCTCCATCCCTCTACCCATCCATCAACCTGTCTTATTTTTGATACGTGTCAAAATTGCAGGCACGAGTACACTTCTAACTAGTATGCCCCTTAGCACATCAGCCTGCATACCATCAACTAGAATTCAGTGTTTGTTTATACTTCTTTTCTCTTTTTGGTACACAGTGTACATACAGTGAAATGCACAGGGTTTTTTTTTTTTAATGTTTATTTATTTTTGAGAGACAGAGACAGAGCACGAGCAGGGGAAAGGCAAAGAGAGAGACAGACAGACAGACAGAATCTGAAGCAGGTTCCAGGCTCTGAGCTGTCAGCACAGAGCCCAATGCAGCGGTCAAACCCACAAACTGTGAGATCATGACCTGAGCCGAAGTCATATGCTCAACCGACTGAGCCACCCAGGTGTTCCGAAATGCACAGTTTTTAATTCACTTATTCTGTATCAACAAATGCACACACCTGGCTAACCCAAACCCCTGTCAAAGTCTAAGATACTATCATCATCCCAGAAAGTGCCCTCAGGCTTCCCTCCAGTCAATGCCCAGCCCCCACACCAGAGGCAACAACTGTTCTGATTTTTTTCACCATAGATCAGTTCTGCCTATTCTAAGACTTTTTCAAAATGGAATCATACCTTATGTGTTCCTTTCTTTAAAGCTTCTTTTACTCGGCAGAGCGTTTTTTGAGATTCGTACACGTTTTTGTGAGTACTGGAAGTTCATTCCTTTTTACTGCTAAGTAGGATTCCATTGTGTGTCATGTGTATGTTAGATACTACAGTTAGATACCATAGATAATATATGTATGTTACTAACCACAGTTAGGACCACCATTCTCCTCTTAAGAACACCTCAAATATTTCCAATATTTAGCTATTATGAAGAAAGCTGACATGAATATACTTCTGCAAGTCTTTGGGTAGCCATATTAATTCCCCTTAGAATTTCACCTAGAAGTGAAATTTCTGGGTCATAGGGTAGATGTATGAATAATTTATGAGAAAGTGCCAGACTTTCTTCCAAAGTAATTGTACCACTTTACCCTCCCAGCAACAATGAATATAAGAGAGTTCCGGCTGCTCCATGTGCTCACCAACCTTTCATATTCCACCCATTTTCTTCTCCCATAATTTAGAGAAACAATAATTCCTTCTGTCTTTACCTTAACACTTATAATAGCATTCACTGGGCACTTCCTATGTGCCAGATGCTGTGCTAAGCACATGGCCCCCTTGTATAGGGCTTCCTTTGTTATTACCATTTTATTCATGAAACTACTGAGACTTAGTAACTCTGTCAAAGCCACACATCAAAGCCAGTAGTACCACCTGTACTTGCCTGACTCTAAAGCCCATGGTTTGTTTTTTTTTTAAGTTTGTTTATTTTTAGAGAGAGAGGTAAAGAGAGAGACTCCTAAGCAGGCTCCACACTGCCCATGCAGAGCCCGATACAGGGCTCGAACTCACGAACCATGAGATCATGACCTGAGCCTAAGTCAAGAGTCAGACGCTTAACTGACTGAGCCACACAGGTACCCCCAAGCCCATGGTTTTAACATCCTCTGCGATACCACCTCCCAGAACTAGTGCTAGAACAGAGAAAGATTTCACCTTTGGAGCTACTGTCTCTCCTTTCTTCTGCGTAACTAAGTCTCCTCCCATGAGGCATACAAGCCCTCTTTGGTGAGTATGTGGAATAACTGGAGCAAATTCCAACCCTAATGGGACTCCAAAGAGCCACAGCTAACGCACCTGTGTGCCCATGAGAAAAGCCACCAGTTCCAGGGGCCACGGCACCATTCATTCTTCAGGTCAGCCAGTTACCTCCTACGGGGCACCCCTAGGGTACCTGATGCTGTGCTAGACTCAGGATTCCAGAAAAACTAATGTGTTTCATGGAACCTAAAATGCCACCCTTTTAGGGACTACAGAAAAATAAGTAACACTGCTTTCTTATCATCTGGAATTTTTATTTTATACTTATTGAAAGAATTCCTTTTATATTTAGAGATAGGTGTCAGGAAACCTGTGCTCACCTGATCTTGATCTTTTCTAGCACGATTTCGATGATGGAATAATTTCAAGACTGGTCAAAGAACACCTGGGTTTTACTAGCATTTGCTAACCACTTTGACTAAACTCACACTTTGTCTTCCTCAATAAAATCACAAGTTACTAGAACTTAAGGAGTTTCTACTCAAAGGCAGCAGAAAGTTTCTGGTAAGTTTATGTGTGATGCCTTAAAGGCAGACCTGCATCAGGCCTGAATGTCCCCACCAGCTTCTCTCACTGCTTTAAAATTCTGTCACCTAGTCCAGGGGATGTGACAAATTCTTCTTCCTTCAGGGACTTTGCTTGGCTTACAATAGGTAGTCATTTTGCACATATCAAAAGAAAAAACATACCATAGCTTCACCTGCTTGCTTTCTTAAGAATCCTTCTAAGGTACCTTAGACCATTTGCCTTTTTTTGTATGAAAGTATAGAATTGCAGTTATTCCCCTAAAAATGAATACTTGATTCCCTAATTCCAAACGCAGGTCCTATTGCTCTGTTTCTGTGCCTTTCTTTGCACAGAATTTTCCATGCTGAATCACAGAGAAATGTTTTTGAAGAATTTTTTTTCTTGACCAGTAAACTTATTGTCTTAACCAAAAAAATTTTCGTGAAGAATTGAGATTGTACTGGTCAGTTTAGGCCTGTTCCTAAACCCTGAGGAAGCTGGCTACCTTCCGAGCAGACTGATCTTTCTTCCAGGCAAGACATATTTTAAGAGAATTCTATCTTTTCTTTTAAACTCTGTTAAGTTTCTTATTATAGACTGGATTCTCTCATGTAGCAGCATGAGCTTTCTGATATATCTTTTCCATCAAGGCTGGGCTTACGTTTTTTTTTTTTCTTGAAGTGTGGAAATCATTATTTCTTATAGGCATCAAACCCATAATATGTTGACCATGTACTTCTGCATGAAATTCATTTCCTCCAAAATCATAACCAGGGAATTATTTGGTGCCTGGGAAGGACAGAACAACTCTCCAACCTCAGCCCCGTCAAAGTCCCAAAACTTTGTCCCCAAAGGAGTCAGGAAAGGTCCACATCTGAGCAGTACGTGAAGGCAGCAGGCTGACAATCAGCACTTTCCACATTCCATTCTTCTCCAGTCAGCTGCACCTCACTTGGCCTTCACAGAACTTGTCCACACCATGCGTCCTGCTGCATGGCTTAGAAGCCAGCTTTCAAGTGCTAAAAGGTTTGGGAGTGGAGGCCACACAGACTACCACAATCTTTTAACCAGGCGAGGGAGCCTCCGCGGGACCCACGAATTGCCGTACTGCATGCGGGTGAGGTTCTGGTGTTCTCACCCTGGATTATCAAATTTGTTAAGCCCAGTCAGTTAAGCATCCGACTTCAGCTCAGGTCATGATCTCACGGCTCGTAAGTTCAAGCCCTGTGTCAAGCCCCTACTTGGGCTCTGTACTGACAGCTCGGAGTCTGGACCCTGCTTCGGATTCTGTGTCTCCCTTTCTCTGCCCCTACCCCGCTTGCGCTCTGTCTCTCTCTCCTTCAAAAATAAACATTAAAAAAAATTTTAAATCAAAACTCAACGTATAGTGCCAACAATGTATGTCACTTGATTGTTGAGAGGACTGATAAGAAACAGTGATCATGTGTGTGCTGAAAGCCAATGACACCACATCATCACTGCCACTAAAGCCAGGTGTAAAATGTAAAACAAACAAAAAACTCATCCAGAAAGGAATGAACTGTGGTAGGGGAACAACACTGACTTCAGGAAGTCCCAGGGTTTATCTCCACGGAGCCTACAGGCTCTCTGAAAAAGGTCGATTCCACTGTCATTTCAGGGATCACTTATACACATATGTGAAAATGATCTTTAAAATTCTCTTTTCTGCTATATGGCTAAAATAACGGGAATAAATTTAAGATAAGTTGAAACTTAAAGAGTAATACCAGCATACATTGCTGAAAAGAACAGTGGGTCTTAATTAGACTTATGTTTATTCATTTAATGAGAATTTTTGTTTAAGGGATGACTTAAAATGTGGTTTCTCTGGTCACAGCCTAGAAAAGTATTGATGACTTGCATTTCTGCAATAAAAGCATGCAAAACTCTAATCTACGAGTAGACATTTAAATATATTATGAATTACTCTGAGCTTCTAAGTAATTAAAGGAAAAATTCTTAACTAAAATAAGTAAAAGATTAGCCTTGAATAATAGAAGTTCAAACAGGATCCTAACTGATGGGTTCAGTTTGTTTTCTCTGTCAACATTGGCCTCCTTTCCATCTTTAATCATAATATATAATGTAGGTGGACTTTCAAAGCCCCATTATATTGTAAGCATTTTGCTTTTATTAACTTACATTTTCCAAGAACACAGAGTTAAATGAGTCCCATGAATTCCATTTTATTCATAACCAAGAAGTCAGCATCAAAAGATAAAATTAGTGTCTGTGGCCAAAACTATTAGATGTCGGATCTATGTCCCAAATCTTTTGCTTATCCTATTAAACCACACTCTCTTTCCATTTTCAATTCAATTCTCTTCATTCATTCCTATTAACTTGTTCAATCAAAATGAACCGAGTTTCTTTGATGGGGACCCCAGAACAGTGACTGCTCAAAAGCAAACCATTTCTCTTTTAGTTCCTTTATCATCTTTTCAACTTACATGGGAACCCAGAGCATCAAAAGAAAAAAAATTTAAAGAAAGCATGACATTTTTTAACAGTTTGATTATTCTAAAGCATTTGCATCCACCAGGAGATCAGTTCTTTCATGATGGATTTTCTCAAGTTACATCTTCTCCCTTTGGTTTCTTGATTTTATATATATGATATAGTGCTGATGTGGGCAACTCCTGGAAATAGCTACATGCAAGAGGATGATCACCCAATTACCTAGAGATATTTCCTGGGCAATTAATCAAGAGAAATAATTTCTGACATTCTATTGAATATAATTCACTGTCTTACACTCTAAGTAGTCAGCAAATATCTAAATTATGAAGCATGAATAGGAATATTTCTGAGGGCTGTGAACTTGAAGTCTTAGCCTCACTGTTCTGAGTCTCAGTCTACCTTCATTAAATACAGAACTTCTACTGACTTAAAAAATGGAACCATGTAATAGCCAAAGTGCTTTTGGAAGATTAGCATTAGGCCATTGTGTTTGATTTCTTATGCACAATGATAAACAATCATTATATCATAGAATAGTGAGAGGTTGGATAAGTAAAACAATAGCAAACCACTTTTAAGTGTTATTTTATCCTAAGAAACTTGGGTTTGCATATATCATTTTCAGATTTCTGTTAACACAACAAGCAAAAGCCTAAAGAGGAGAATTAATTGTATTATTTGCATGAAATCTGATTTCTACAAAGTACTTTACAGTATTTGAATGAAAGAAAAGTATAAGAGAAAATTATCAAAGCAATCACATAAATTGCTAATTGCATATCCCTTTTAGTTAGAAATAATTAATGCTGTTAACGAGTGGCATGGAAGTAAAATTGAAGATTTAAGGTTTATAATTTGGGGAATATTTTTCATTCAGCTCAAAACTGATAAACTGGTCATTAAGCACCGTCATCAAAGTTAAGACTTTAAGTATATTTTTTTATTTCTTTCACAAACAAGCAATGAAGCTGCTTACAGGGGAGTTCCACCAAGCATCCCAGCACTTTGCTCTCTAAAAATGAAACTGCAATCTGACTTCAGGCAAGTCAAAGTAGAGGTACTTTGAGCACACCACCCAAGTTCCGGGCTATCATGAGCTGGGGTCTGACTCATGCTTGTGTTAGCTTCTACTGCTACTGTAACAAGTTATCACAAATTTGGTGATACAAATTGATGACACAAATTGATTATCTTACCTTTCTGCAGGTAAGAAGTCTCAGCAGGCTAAAATCAGAGTGTCAGTGCGGCTATATTCCTTCTGGAAGCTCTAGAGGAGAATCAATTTCCTTCTTTTTCCAGCTTATGGAGGCTGCCCACGTATTTTGGTGTATGACTCCAACCTCTGCTTCCGCCATCACATTTTCTCTCCCTTTCCTGTCTGCTCTCTCACTTATAAGGACTGCTAGGATGACACTGGGCACACCTGGAGAATCCAAGCTACTCTCCCTATTTTAAAGTCCTTAACTTAATCACATCCCTTTTGCCCAACCCTTTTTGCCATTTAAAGTAACAGTCATGAATTCTGGGGACCAGGCCTGGACATCTTGGTGGGTGAGAAGGTCCATTATTCTGCTGACCACACCCAAAGAGTACTTGCTGGCCAGCAGCTGGGAGGGGTGTAATCCGTGCTCCGGGGCCATGTCAGAGCAAAGGATGCCTTAAAGTTTTCTGTTGACCAAATATATGGACAATGTGAGGTAGGGAGGAAGGATATTCAGACAGTGTGGGGAGCAGACATGCCGCAGAGGAGAGAAGCCAAATGTCGCCATCTCTCAGGCAACTAGGGAAAAAGTAAGCAAGGAGCTACATCAGTGCTCTTCAATCTGGGAACTGGTGCTGGTCCATAGACTGCTTGATATTGGTCTAGGATGTTGAAAAAGTACAGAAATCAAAAGTAAGCTTTTAGAAAATTGTATAGCACTTTGATTGAGTAATTTAATGCCTGTAGAATGTGGTCATTTAAAATGTGTATTTATATTTTCTGTCTTTTTTTCGTTTTGTATGTCTTTTTTCTTTCATTTTATTTTACTAGCAATTCATTTTTATTGTATATTTTCAAAACAATCTGTCCACAGCAGATTGGAAATAATTGGAAACTATTGTTCCCCTTTCTCCTTCTTTCACAGACCCCAAAATCCTGGTTCTTCACCACAGATGGCTTTTTAAGAAGTCCTGCGCTAGGGGAGAGTGCATGACTCACAGATGGGAATTCTAGGTGAGAGGCCCCTAGAAATATCCAACGAGCTGCAATCAACTGTAAACACCTGCCAGGCCCAGTAAATTCCACACCAACTCTCAACTCATTAAGAACTTTCGTGGCCCCTTTTGCCTCCTCATTCCCCATGCTCCGCCCCAGAGGCTGGGCAAGCTAGGAGAGGGTAGGAGCACTAAGTGTGGAAAGTGGGGAGAAGCCTCCACATCCTCTTCCTCTACCACATCCTTTGGGGAAGGGGCTAGGGGAAGGCTCAACTTTAAATCAAGCTTGGATTACTGATTATTACAGGGGCCTGGACACTTTGATTACTGACTCGAGAACGTACTTCGTGGCTTAAAATGAATATAGGACTGTTTTCGTTGTGTAACAGTGAACAGAAAATTCATGACAGCTGCTCAAGTTTTTATCCAAGGCCAGGACAAGAATAAGCCCCACAGAACCACTGTAGAGGGAGAGCTGACAAGAATAGAAGTCACTTTATGGTTTTATCCCTCAAGTCATAATTGTTCAACCTAATAATTATGTAATTCTTAGATATAGGACAAGTCTTAATATAGAGCCACTATTATAATGATTTAAGGCAGGGTTTCTCAACCTCAGCAATATCGCCTATTGGGATAGATAAATTATGGTGGGGGGAGGGAGGGAAGTCCTATGTATTATGGGATGTTTAGCAGCATTCCCCAGCATGCCCTGTAAACACCAGCACTCCCAACCCAAGTTGTGACAACCAAAAGTGTCTCCAGATACTGCCAAATGTCCGCTGGGTGGGCAAAAGTGTCCCCAGTTAAGAGCCACTGATATAAGGGAAGCACTAAGATTCTTTTTCCTTTCCCCAACCAATAATTACCTTTCTACCAGGATCCAAAGCATCTGAAATTGCATCACTCAACACACTCCTCACCCATTCCAGGCATACTCTTTTAAATCCAAAGTCCTCTGAGAAAGGACATCTAACTGTTATCAGTCACTGATACATTACTGTGAATAGAGTCATCAGATTTCTATCACAGAACGATCTATTTTTATTTTAGATATATATTTATTTTGAGAGAGAGAGAGTGAGAGAGAATGAGTGGGGGAGGGGTAGAGAGGGAGGGAGAGAGAGAATCCCAAGCAGGCTCTGCACTGTCAGTGTGGAGCCTGATGCAGGGCTTGAACCTACGAACTGTGAGATCGTCATGAACCGAAATCACGTCAGACACTCAACCAACTGAGCCACGAAGGTGCCCCCAGAATGGCCTGTTTTTAATATCTTGGTTGTCTAAAGCCAAGATGAGATGAGTAAGTCACAAAGAGCTGAGAAAACGTGTTGGTTCCTTCCATTTCCAAATCATCTCTTCTCCCCACCTTCTTTCCACCCCTACTACCAACTCCCTCTTTCAGGAATCTCACCTCATACCTGTATTATGGCAATAATTTACTATGTCCTCCAGCACCAGTTACATGTCCTACAAACCCATCCTTCACATTGTCCTTGGAGTGATCTTTGTAATCATGCCATGTCCTTACTCGGAGGTCTTTAAATACCTGTCATCACCCAGAGAAAAACAGCCAAGCAATGTAATAAGGCATACACCCTAATTCCATCCATAGTGAATAATTTCAGGCCCCCAAGTCTTTATGCCCTCGCTGTTCCCCTTCCCTTTCTTTCACCAACCCTTTGTTCACTGGGGAAACTCCCACTCAATCCTTCTGTTTCTATTCAAGCACTTATGTCCTTGAAAATAAACTCTTCTTTGAGTCCCTCAGCAATATTTAAGTGCTCCTTTTTCCGTGATCCTGGATAACAGTGAGCATATCTTTAGTGTAGCAATTTCCTCTCTGTGCTTAATAATTTTCTTACTGGATGGGGCACCTGGGTGGCTCAGTCGGTTAAACATCCGACTTCAGCTCAGGTCATGATCTCACAGTTTATGAGTTCAGGCCCCATGTCGGACTCTGTGCTGGAGCCTGCTTCACATTCTGTGTCTCCCTCTCTTTCTGCCCCTCTCCTGCTCACACGCTGTCTCTCTGTCTCTCTCTCTCAAAAATAAATAATAAAAAAATTAAATATAATAATAATAATTTCCTTACTGGATTTTTTTTCTCCACTAGACCACGAGCTCACTGAAGGTAAAAACAGTGGTCTGGTTGTTTTCCTGAATAAGCTTATGACATGGTTTACAGACCCCTGTGTGATCAGGCCTCTGCATCCTTCCCTGGTCTTATCTGGACACACTGTGCTTCCAACTCCCACACCATACAGACCTCCATTCCATTCTAATCCATCACGTTCTCTCTCACATCCAACTTCCCCATATGGTCTTCTCTCCTGTTCGCAACGTCCTTCCTCTTATCCTGCCTTGAATGCTGTCCCTGAAAACTCTGCTCATTGTCCACCTCTCAGCTAAATGCCACTTCTTCCAAGAACTTAACCTGAACTTCCAGACCAAGGGAGGTCCCTGTGATTCCCTCTTCCAAGACATTCTGTGTTTCTTTTTGCACCATTGTTCACTGATTACAAAGTGTGACTCTCATACCTACAGTCAGGTATAAAAGATATACTATTTCTTTAAGTTCTAAGTAAAATTGAATCTTATTCTGAACTTCTCACTCAATGGGGGTGGGAGGAGAAGGGGAATCCTGTTTTGAGAAGGCTTTTGGAGTCCAGAATTCTGGATGCTTCTGGAGTGCTTAAGACCCTTAAATGGAGTAAGGGCCTTTAGACTTTAACCCATTGAGGTCACTACTGAGGTACTGCCTAGTTTGTGGTTCATTCAAAGACAAAAGGCTCCATTGCTTCATGCCAAGCTTTAGGGCTCCATCAGGCTGAATGTCATGGCACTCAGGTTCTGTCACCCAAGTGGCATCCTGAGGCCACTTTCCTCAGGGGCCCTAAGACTTCCCAATGTGCCACTGCCCCCAGGATTGCAACTTTTGCTTGTAGCCCTCCAAGCACTAGTCTGACCCCTAATATTTGCAGTGGCAAGAGTAAAATAGAGACTTATATCTCAGACATCCAAATATTTTAAAGTTATAAACCAAGCAGAAACTATGAAATGAGTTCTTTTTTTCTATGCTAACACATACATCTTCATAATTTCCTAGAAGGCCACATTTAAATTAAGAATTTATAGATTCCTCAGGGTTCCGTACTGGAGTGCAGTGGCCTAGTCATAACTGGTCCCTATGCCACAGTCCCAGCTGCATCCCACACTGTGAGGGGCCTCACATGCACCTGCGTGGACTCTCCAGCCTGCAGAATAAAGCTGTGTCCACACCCCTGCAAATGCCATCCTTTGGCCACTTTTTGGCCCTATGGGTGTTTAACTGATGGCACATGGGATGGACCTGAAGAAGCTCCAGAGAGCTGTGTGGATTGAGACTTTGGGGCTCCAGGCACCCAGGATACAGTCTACAGAAGAGGACTCAGAGTCCAGGTACGCATATTCCCTGGGCCCCCCGAGACTCATTTGTCCTGGCAAAGTAAGAGTAACCGAACGAGGGCCAGAGCAGGGCCCTGTGAAGCAGGAGTCCCAAAGCAGAGGCCTCTCTTACCTGGATCTAAGGGTGATCCTGAGATCCGATCCGCAGGCCGGGCTGGGACTGCCTCCTGCAGACACAACAGTAAAGGCACCGGGAAATAAACTTGTTCTGTATGTTAACTCAATTAAGAATTATACTATCCATACTATTCAATTATTACTGCTGTGTGGAAGCCAAGAGAAAGTGCCATCAAAATGTTGCTAAGCTAATAAACAAAATCAGTATTTCCTGAAGTTTTATAAAAAATATTAACAGTTCTATTTTAAAAAAGTATTCTTTAATGAAATGTTTGAAATACATATTTTTAAAGCAAACCCTTTCCTTTGTGCAGAACTTCTCAGAGCCTTCAGTATAAGAATATGGCCTGTGAACCTCCAGATACGCCAATAAAGTAGGCAATATTCCTCAAATTAGTATGGGTGTGTGTGTGTGTGTGTGTGTGTGTATGCATACATGCTCATGCCATGCTCATGCACATGCCTGCACACGAGTGCATGATATTTCTTTTAGCACAAGAATTTTGAAAGTGCTATCAATCAAAACAAAACCTTATGTCAGTCAGAGTTCTTGAGTGCAAGTAACAGAAACTACTCACTCTAGTTTAGGAAACAAAGAAATTACATAGAAGACTACCAGAAGAGTCTTCAAGGACCAGGCTAGAAAAGCAAGCAGTTTGGGCAGTAGAAACCACAGCAGGAAGACCCCAACCCTTATACTGCTAACAGTGAAATAAATTAATTCCCAATCATCTCCACTTCCAATATCACAGGGAAATTCTCACACACAAAAAAAGTGAAGACCCAAAACCAAGATGCAAAAGAATATGATCCCAATTCTATCAAAAAGAAAGAGCAATGTACAGAAATGGTCCTAGAAAAAATACAAAAAATGTTAAGTGTTTTTTTCTGAGTGATAGAGTTACAGATAATTTTTATTTATGTACATAAATCACATTTGTAATTATAAAAATAAATGTTTTTTCAAATTACTTTTTCCCAGTCTAAAGAAAAATTGTTCTTAATGCCAAAATGTTGTGACAAAGTCCATGCTCACAGTTTTCAAACTTTCTGAGTTCATATACTTTGATAATGAGTTTTTCTAATTATTAAGCAATCATTTAGGCTCCATATTATCTGAGGATTTTTGGTGCAATAAATATTTTGAAACCACTTTCTTGCCTTTTATATGAATAACTAGGACATTATATAGAAATCACAATTCCAGTAAATTATTGGTATTAGTATGCAAAATCTCTGTTGTCAGTAATTAGTATAGACACCCCTAGTTGGAGCTTTGGGGAGGATCTTGTAAGAAGGAACTCTAGATAATGCTTGCATATAACTTCAGATAAGACCACTTGACAGATAGCTTCACTTTTTCCAAACAAAGTTAGCTCTTTATTAAAATAGCAACATAAATATTAATAAATTTATTCTTTATTAAAAAGAAATCAGGATTCACAAAAACAAAACCTCACAACACTATCCTAAATAACACCAGTCAAAAATGAAATAAAAACAACAATTATAATCCATTATTTTAAAACAGCAACAATTAAGAGACTACATACCAAAACTTTTGAGATGCAGTCAAAGCTGTTCTCACAGGTAAATTTATAGCCTTATATATCCTATTATTAAATAAGAAAGAAATAAAAATAAATGAACTAAGTCATCAATTACAAAGAAACATTCAGAAAACAAAATAAACTTAAAATAATAAAGAAGGAATTAATAAAGAGTAAAAGTTATTACTGATGTAAAAAATAGTCAAAATAGAATTTATGAAATAGCTATGTGTTGGTTCATTTAAAAGACTGGCAAGTCTAATAAAAGAAAGAGAAATGCAACTAAAAAATTGGAAATGAGAAAGGAGCTATAACTATGGAGAAAAATATTTTTAATTGTAATAATTATATGTAAAATTCTTCTAATTTTAAAATTCTATGAAAATGCATTATTTTCTCTAAAAATATTATTTTTTAAATTGATACTCAAGAAATAGTAGTCAACCTGCCTAGGCCAAAGTTATGGAAGAAAACCTTCAGTGTTTTCAGAAATTAATCTTCCACCCACCTACTCTGAAAAAAGATCTGGAGCCTAACAGTACTATGGGTGAGTTCCTCCAATTCCTCAAAGAATAAGCTATTCCTATACTCTATACTAATCTAGAGCATAGAACATGATTTTTTGAAGCTGATAAAAAGAGAATTAACAAATGTAAAACTACCACCCAATCTTATTCATGAATATAAATGCAATTATCCTACATAAAATGTAAGGAGCTGAAGTCAACATTATTATATTAATCTGAAAGAGGAAAAAACCCACCATAATGAAATAGGAAGCATCTCATGCAGAAATAATCCAACATTAAGAAATCTATTAATATGATTTATTGTAATAATAGGTCAAGGAAGTAAAACCATATGGTCATCTCTAGTTTCCCAGGATATGTTTAATATAATTCAACAACTTTCAATAAAATGCTTAGTATATGTGAGCCAGGAAACCATTTCCTTAACCTAATGGAGACCTCTATTTCAATCCAACAGCTAACATTAATAGCGGTGAAATATTAATGACATTCCTCAAAAGTCAGGAATAAAAGCAAAATTAATACCATCATTTATTTAATATATGAGGTATAAATATTGTAAAGGAAGAGAGAAAATTATCATTAATTACACTTCAAATGATTGTCTACTTAGAAGAGAATCATCTAGGAGGATTAATGGAAGAGTTCAAAAGAATTACCAAAAATCAATAGCTTGAGCCTACAAGGAGCAACCAGTTATAAAACATAATGAGAAAATGATCCCAACAAAGATATGGCATGTCTAATAATTAACAAGAAATATGGAGGGCCTACAAAATTACCAAGGTATATACAGGAAGCCTCCAACAACCTTGACATGTGACAAGTTCCTAAATGGGAAAATTAATATTACAAAGATGGCAATTCTCCTCCAATTAATTTATAACATTAAAGCAATTCTAAACAAAACACCAATAGAATCTCTTGGAACTTGACTGAAATATAGCTAAAGTTTATCTGAAAGAATAAATGCACAAATAGAGCCGAAAATATTTTGAAAAAGAAAAGTAATGTTTGCCCCAGAGTAACGTTTGCCCCATTAAAAAGTTAATCACATAAGAAGGCAAATTACGAAACGACAGTAATTAAAACAGCACGGGTTAGGAATAGAGAAGGATACCAAGCAACCAATAAACAAACAATAAATCCAGAAAGCACTCCAAGTATATTTAAGAATTTAATATTTGGTAAATGTGGTTTAAAACAATGGAAGAGGGAGTTTTCAATAAATGATGATGTAACAACTAAATAAATATTTAGAGCCTTAATCACATCTATATCAAAAATAAATTCCATTTGGAGTAAAGATTTCAATCTTAAAAAATTAATAGAAAAGAAAACATAAACAAATATTTATATAACATTGAGATGGAGAAGACTTTTTTAAAACAAATTACCAGAAGCAGAAATCATGAAAGAAAAAATAGATTTATCTAAATGGAAAATGTAATATTTCTATATATCAAAGACATCATGAATTAAATTGGTACATATATGACAAGGGGCAAAATGTCTGCAGCATATTGAACAAATAGTTGATGATTTTAATATATAAAGAGCTCTTATAAATCAATAAAAAGTGAACTCCCAACCAAAAAATTAGCAAAGGTGTTTATTTGTTCCTTCAACAGGTATTTATTGTGCATATGATATGTGCCAAGTATTGTGCTAAGGGCTGGAAATACAATATTGAAGAGTCTAGACATCCAGACACAGTCTCTTCCTTCATTCATTCCAGAATGAGAAACAGACACACATACAAAAAGTAAATAAACAAATAAATAAAGTTACAAATTGAGATAAGGGATTGAGTAATGAAGGAAACAAATAAAAAACTGGGAGAAGAGTGGTGAGGGCTACTTTCAAGCAATGATCTGGGCAGGGCTTTCTCGAGATGTATTTCAGTGTTACATAAAGGATAGCCAAGGAGAGCAGCTTAAGCAGAGATAACAGCATTTACTAAGCCCCTGAGGTGCAGAATAGATCTTGGCATGTTGGAGGAACCAGTGTAGCTGCGTCACAGTGGGCAAAAAGGAGGGGAGCAACACGGATGAGGTGGAGAGAACAGTTATGGTCAGATTTGTACAGCACCCTGTAAACCATGGCAGGGGAGTTATATTTTATCCTGTGAGCAACAATTTACTCAATTCAAGTTATGATCATTTTTGCTACTCTATCAAGAGTGTACCGAAGTGGGTGGTGGGTCAAAAGTAGAAGCAGAGAGAATAGGTATGACTGGCTATCACAGTAATCAAGTGAGAAAAAATATTCATCAGGATTAAGTGACAGCATTGAAAATGGAAAGAAGCAGACAGAGTAAAGGTGTATTTTGGAGATAAAACTGATGACGCTGGCCTATTTGATATAAAAAAAAAAAAGGTCATCAAAGAATCCAGGATGATTCCTAGGTTTCTAGCTTGGTTGTTGGATGGCAGTGCTATTTACTGTAATAGCAAAGATGAAGGGAAACAGGTTTGGGATGAGAATGAGGAATTAGATATTGGACATGTTAAGTTTGAAAGATCTGAGTCACCCAAAGGAAGATATTAAGCAAACAATTAGCTATAAGTCTAGAACTTATAGGTCAAGGGAGGAAACGAACTTGAAACCTTTAGCACAAAGACAGTACTTGAATAGATGGAAATTGTTAAGATTGTCCTGAGAAAGTATATGGAAAGAAAAGAGGGAGTTGAATGGAGATGAGAGACCTCAGCTTCTCAAAGCTAGGCAGAAGTATAACACTGATCAGTGAAGGAGGAGACAACAGCGCCTTGGATAAGAAAAGAGAATACTTAAAGAAGCAGAGTGGTCAAGTGAGGACAGAAAAGTATACTCTCGGTTAGGATAATATGGAAGTGACTGGTGATCTTAACAAGGACACTTTCAGTGGTGGGGCAGGGGGAGTCACATTGTGGATTGAAAGTAATCGGAAGATTAGAAAATGAAGACAATATATAAGGATAACTGCATAGAGAAGTTTAGTTATGAAGGAGAGCTGAGAAATGGCTATTGGTGGGAAAGACGTGGTTTAGATGGGGGGCGCTGAAACATGTCTGCAGGCTAATGAAAATGACCCATTCAAGTCAGGGACTGATGATGTAGAAGAGAGAACGGGGAAAACCTAAGGAGAAAAGTCCTTGGAAAGGCGACAGGGGCTGGGATCCAGAGCACAAGAAGAGGGGCTGGCCTTTGAAACTTCCCCCATAGTCACAAAAAGGAAGGAGGAGGTTACCAAGGTAGCTGGGTTGTGGGGTAGGGAGGTTTTGTGATGGGAAGATGAGGAAGTTTTTATGCAATAGCTTCTCTTTTCCAAGGGAAATTTGAAGTAAGCAAGGCAGGAAGGGATCAGAAAAATTTGAGGAGAGATGAAAAGGTCTATGTGTTAGAAGTGGGAAACTGAAACTACAGTGGGAACAATAGCACCAATTTGAGGTTGGAAATCATGAGTTGAAAGTGAAACTGACTGCACTGTGTGATTTTCTTAAAGAAAATGTTCAGTTGTTCCAATAAAGCCCGTGGAAGGCATATGGTAAAGTTTATCCAGAGTTGGGATTTCACAGGGAAAGTAAATTGGAAGAAATTGAGGTTAAAGATTGCGGAGAGCACTCTATTTCAAGGATTATAATGATGGACCATGGCATCTAGGCTAGAGAAGGAAGAAAGTAAATCTAGAACAGGGGCTGATAGTGGGAAAAATGAAGTTAATGAATTAGCTGTCAGTAAGCAAGGGATCCAGAAGGATAGGAAGATGATCAGAGTGGAATGTCTGATAACCTGTTAGCTCAGGTCCTTCTAGAAGCAGACACCAAGGCAGGCTTCAGTTTGCAAGAGTTTTATTGAGGGAACATCTGTGAAGGAGAAAGGTAAGGAAACAGGAGTAGGGAGGGGAGGACTTGATACCATAAACTAAGTCTGACACCTATGAAAAAGGAGAAGGGGATCCAGCAAGAAGAGCCTTGGACTGCATGCAGCACCCTTCTAAGAAAGTGTCAGCCAGGCTGCTGAGGAGTCCCCACAACAAAGTTGTTCCTTAGAGGAGTCCCGCATGTCACACGGACGGGCCATCACTAATACCCCCACTCGCTCAGTTCGGGACTGGGAGTAAGTAGCCCAGAAGCATGGCTTCAGTGCAAATCCAGTAGTGGATCCCCTGGGATGGCAGTCTAGAACCATGGGGGCAAGGACTGATTCCGAAGGGAAGAAATGGTCATTGGGGATCAAGTTACAAGGAGGGAAGTTACAAGGATGTTGGAGTTCAAGTTCAACTACAGTTATGCATTACACGCTCCAGATTGTGTTGATGACCCCGTAGTCATCGGGGATTTGCACACTTATTAAAACAATCTCTGGCAGACAGTGGGGCGGGAGTGGGAAATAGCTTGTTGATAGGATTTGAGGTGAAGAAGACTAAAGCGGGAGCTAGTCTTTGAAGAACTAATGATGAAAGAAACTGCCTAGGAAGTTGATAAATTACAAGGCGGGGGGGAGGTTGCTACTGTCCAGTGGCAAGATTCTCAACAACAATAACAAAAAAAAGCCGGGGTTTTGGCAGGCAGGATGAGGAAGTAATGCTCTGAGAGCAGCAAAGACTAGCAAGGAGGCCATCCTCCCGACCCGCCGGCCCTAAGGCACAGGGTCCTCCTGAGGGGCTGCGTGGGCAAGAGTTGTGGGGTGAGCCAGGTTCGGCCTCAGCGAGGGAGGAAGGGAGGTCTGCGAACAGCTGGGCACAGCGCGGAGTTCGCTGCCGTCGGAGCGGACTCGCCAGAGCCCGGGAGGGTCTGCAGGGCGCACGGGGAAGAAGGCGGCACGCGGCGGGGGCGCCTGAGGTACTCGGACTGTGCGGAGCGCTGGCGTAGTCCCGCCGGTGGCCGGGCGGCGGCGCTCACGGCGGCGCGGGCTTCCCGAGGCCGCGGGCGGCGTGCTGGCGCTCCCGGGCGGCGCCGCCGCGGAGCTTGGCGCGGCAGCTGGCGGCGGCCTGGCGCGTGGTGACGGCGCCCGCGGGCGGGCAGCGGCTCCCCGGGGCGGCCGGGCGCAGGGCGGCGGCGCTGCGGGGCGACGGTTTCCCCAGGCTTCGGCCCGCACGGGCGGCAGCGGTCCCCAAGGAGAAAGACAAAGACACGCCGGTTAGAAACGGGACACACGCGTCGGCTCCTCCCTAATCCGGACGCCGCAAACCCAAACTCCGCGCGATGCCATTTCCGTCCAACAGGTTGTCTGTCCCGCAGACACACAGAAACCTGTGTTGACCAGAGGAAAACGGCATCCCGCTGAAGTCGCCATATGTGTTTTAGCAATTAGAGAAAATGTATCAAATCGTTCCATACTTTGACCCAGCAGTTCTGGTTTTAGAATTTTCCCTTAAGGAATAATTATGAATACATACAAAATTTCCATACAGGGTGTTCAGTACAGTATCTATAACAAAACAAAAACAAAAGGCAAAGGAAATTAAAGAAAAAATTTAAAGCAAAACTGGAAATATCCTATATCCAACAATAAAGTGTCGGTTAGATTATACTCTTTCTTACAGTGGGTATTAGCCTGCTATTAAAATAATGCTGGGAAATAATACCTGATCATGTGGAAAAGTATACTAGAGATGGAATGAAAAAATCAGTTTTCATCCCCATTTGTAGTATGTGTGGAGAGGTGTACACTTATGTGTGTACATACACAACACACCACACATGTATAAAATAATGGAGAGAAAAACTCCAAATGGTCATCTCCAGGTGATGAGGCCGCGGGTAATCTTGATATACTTCCTAAATTGTGTACAATAAGCACATTTTATTTTATAATAAACAATAAATTTAATAAAATTTTATTCCATTCTTATGTACCCATTCTTTCTCCCAATTCAAATTTATGAAAATAATCATATTGCTTAGCAAACTAGTGGACATCAGGTTTTAAGAATGAATGGATGGTCCCCAGTAGTTTATCTTCCTGAAAGGTACTGAGTACATCAGCGTTTAACGAAGCAGTTTGTCCCTTAAATATTATGCAGTTAGCCATAACCAGTGTCTTTGTGAAGTTATACCTTATTTTACTCTAGTAATCATTTCTACTTCAGAAAAGAAAGGAGGGAAAAAAAGCTTTCTGGGCTTCTAACCTAATTTGCTTTGTTAGACTTGGGAACACAAAGTTTACTAAAAACAGAAAAAAAATTATATTTTTGGAACAAATGTTTTATATAATACCAACATTTTAACAACATATTCAGTAGTTTTCTCTTTGACTTAAAAGAACTTAGTGGGAGCCAAATTAAAATGTTACAGTGAACTAGAGTCTAAACATCTTGGTCTTCCAATATAATACATTTAGATTTTTAGCAGTCGTTAATACTTAGGAAGTCTGGTTTTTCTAAACCTTGTCCCAGGAAAATGCATAAAGATAACCATAAAATTATATTAATATAACATGGAGGTGGGGTTCCAGGGCTTTGTTGTTAATTTGATAGAACATACATTATAAATTCCTATGATACTTTAAGCCGGAGTGACCTCAGAGTTGTCAGGTTGATTTTACTTAATGATGAATAAATCCAAGTTTAGAAGTTTATTACAATATTGCTTAAAACGATGATGACCTAATCAACCACACCATCCTGCAAGTTTCCTTCTCTCTGAAAGTGCTGGATAAAATTATCATGTCTAGATGCATACTTTTAGTAAAAGATTATCAGAAATAAAATTTACAGAGAACAAATCCTGAGAGGCCAAAAGTTTGTATTAACTAAACATTCCTGAACAAAAAGATGGTTTTATGAGCTTTTCTACAAAGCATTTCCTCTCCCAAAACCTTATTCTTCACTAAATGAGTTAACATAAACAGGATTGAATACAGACACGGAAGACCATTTATTTTCATTCTCCATACAGTGAGTCCATTTAACTCGACATAATTTTGAGTACTGATTGTCTCAGGCACTGTGCTTAGGCACTAAGACCAAAATATTACTGGGGGTTCCTATCTTTGAGAAGCTCTATCTAGAAAATTACCTTCAGATTATTCAGATAACTCAGACCTGGAGCTAATCTGAATCCCTAAACCTCCCCTCAGTCCTGCCAAAGTTTTCCTTCTCACATTCTTCACATGAGCTTTCTAATTTCCTGTCATTCCTTTGCTCAGATTCATCCATAGCATCCCATTGTCTTCGCACTAGCTAAATTATTAGTTCTTAGCCTTTCAGGAGAGTCAAAGGCCAGTCTGAGATTCTGTTTAAAGATACAGGCTTTGTCCTAGAGAATCACGCACAGAAATGCATACACCATATTTCACTGCACTGGAAACAATTTCCTGAACATAAGCAATTTATATAAAACAATATTTACAAAGGATTATACCTCCCTCATATTGTTGTTTTTCATAAAAGAAAAATGGTGGCTTCCTGAAGAAAATTAATTAAAAAAAATTTAACTGCTCAATAGTAAATCTCAATGAGATTTGGCTTATTGAAGTAAAATTACGATATGGTCTTTGACACAGCAACACCTACATCTTCTTCGATAATCAATTAGAGCTTCTTTTCTCCATGGCAACAAGCAGCGAAATCTTTGACTAGCAAAGGTACACTGAACCAAAGCAGAATTCTATAGAATGCTTTGTCAAGTTGAGGTTGCCTCTGTACTGCAATACTGAATTCCTCCAAGACATTTTTTTAAATATTTTTTTAAGTTTATTTATTTGAGAGAGAGAGTGGGAGGGGCAGAGACAGAAGGAGAAAGAATCCCAAACTGCCAGTGCAGAGCCCCATGCAGGGCTCAAACTCTCCAATCGTGAGATCATGACCTGGGCCAAAACCAACAGTCAGACGCTTAACTGACTGCACCCCGCCTCCGAGACTTTCAAGCTAGAGTCAAGTATTGTTATTTCCCCTGCTTTCAAATTAAAGCAAGACCTCTTGAAAGGCAGCAAACCTCTGTCTAGTAGAGAAAAACATCATATTCCATTCCTATTGGAAAGGTGGTGACAGAAGCTGATATGGAAAGTAATGAGACACAATGACGTGTGGCTATCCCTCCCGCATAAAGCAGGAAAACCATGATGTACGCCTGATGTGATGGGCGCACATCTGCCCTCAGAGTGCTATCATTTATTTTCTTCCATTTGAATATTAGAACAGAGAGAAAGGATTATTTTGAAAATGTTGACAGTCTTTCCAATTTACAAAACGTGTCCTAAAATGGAATTCTTTGAGGGCATCAGGGAGCACATGAAAACGTGAAGTTTGATGCACTGAGAGGCCTCAGTAGTTCATCCAGTCACATGCTGAACAAAAATGGCACAGCACCCAATTTTTTCTAATTCTGGAGTTAGTGGTATTTGACAGAAGCACTGCCTCAATTCTCTTTCATGGCCCATATTTAAGAAACTCTATACCACTCCACTCCCCTAACATGTATGATTATTTCTCACCTCTATGCTTTTGTTCTTGGTATTTTGCCCATCAAAAAAATGTTTTCTCCCTCCTTACATCTATTCAAACACTTCCCACCCCTCAAGACCCAGACCAAAGCCACTCCTGAGACAAGCTTTCCCTGATAATTAGTCCGAAATGATCTCCACTTTCTGAACTCCCACAACACTAACTACCTAGAACTGTTCTCCAAGTGTGGCTCTGAGACCACCAGCTTCAAATATGCACCATAATCTATATTTTTATGAGTAACAGAAAAAGCTGTAGCAATGTCTCCATTGTTTTCCTAAAGCTATTCCGCCACTCTTAAAAGAGTAACTGATCCCTGGATGGATGGAGAGGGGAAGGCTGACAATGCTTATTGTTGCTGCAGTGACCAACTCACTTGTTCCTTTCTGTACTCATTTCCATACAAAACGTTTCGATTTGCCAACTGTGTGTCCTAGCTGCAATGTTACTGTCGACTGCTGAATTCATCACCATCATACCTCTACCTCTGGGTTTTTCAATCATTACGTCCCAATTCCATGGCCATCCTGATACTCTAAGAATCCAGATGCTGCTACCATTTTCAAAATAACTTTACATTCTATGAGAAAGAATTTAAGCAGACCTTGAAATGAAGGTAAGCATGATTAGAGGTAAAGGGCTATGATGGACATCATCTATTCAAATAATATATACAATTATATATATTCTAGAGCTAAGCAGTAACTTGAAGACCATCTCTTTTGATAGACTCACATTGCAGATGGGGAACTGTGGAGAATGAGGTATTTTGGAGCAAAAAACTGAAAGTTGAAAAGAAAGTCTCAAAAACAAAATGGTAGCAAAATCATTCAGAGCCAAAAAGGACTGTCCTAATTAAATCCATATTAAAGATAAATGAAATTAGGAAGCTAAAAAATTAAAGAATAAAGAATGAAAATAACTCAAAATGTAAAAGATGAGATAGATCAGTCATCTAAAGAAATGACCCAAAAGATTGACTTTGACATGACAAGTATCAAGGTGACCTGAACTCAACACCAGTTTTACTTACTAATATTAGTTATTATTTAATTACTGTATGCCAGGCATTGAGTTGTTTTACAGATATTAATGAAATTTTATTAAACTCCAATGGAAAAATATGTGCTAAAGGAGATAGTCTATGGTAACTATGTAAGAAAACAAATCAAAAAATCAAAAGCTAGCCATCTGTCTGCAGCCTGATCTAGTAAAAAGGATGCTCTGAAATTTGAAGAACATCTGGTCTGAGTGGAAAATATATTCCTTGGGAAAGATGAATGTATCACATCACCAGAACTTGCTGATTTTGGTCACTGTGAGCTGACTCAATGCTCATCAAGCAACCTTCTGATTATAATTCAGTAGACTGTAGATCTGCCTATTTGGAGAAAATACACTGAGCCACAAACATGAGAAGCCAGTGTGCCTGATACCTCTCCCTGCAAATTAAAAAACTAGCATTGTAGTATTTATACACCAGTATCTAGGAGGCTGGTTAGATGACACAGTTCTCTAGCACCCAGTCACCTTGCTAGATCAACCAATAATCAAGGCCAGCCTTAGAAAGTAATAGCCATGTCAAAGTGACCTGTGAGGCCTGGCGGGAAGGCTAGGCTGCCCTATCTTGTTCACCATCTTCAAACTACAATGCTATGTGATTTCAAACACATATAAAACACATACACATGCACATGCGTACAGTGTACATATGCGTGCACATGCGCGCGCGCGCACACACACACACACACAAACCATTTAGGAATGAAAATGATGGAAAAAGGAGGACAAAATATAGTGTTTCTCCAGGCTCCAGGGCACCACCTTGTGAATTTAGAGCTTAGTTTATAAGCAGAAAAGTCTCAAGATTGGGGATTGATTGAGAGAGAGAGAAAGAGAGACAGAGATTAAGGAAGGGAGAGGGGTAGAAGGGGAGAGGGAGAGAGAGAGAGAGAGAGAGAGAGAGAGGGAGAGAATCTTAAGCAGGCTCCACACTCAGTGCAGAGCCCGACATGGGGCTTGATCCTATAACCCTGGGATCATGACTGAGCCAAAATCAAGAGTCGGAAGCTCAACCAACTAAGCCACCCAGGTGCCCAAAGATTGTTTTGTTTTGTTTTGTTTTAATGGCACCAGTAAGTATTTGTTTCACTTGCTAAAAGAAATTAGTCACCTAAGGAAAAAAAATAAGGTAAAATTTGGACATATAAATTTTTATCAAACAATAAATATCAAAACATTTCCCAGGCATCTGGGCGGCTCAGTCAGTTGAGTATCCCACTCTTGATTTTGGCTCAGGTCATTATCCCAGGGTTGTGGGATCAAGCCCCACATCAGACAGAGTGTGAAGCCTGCTTGAAATTCTCTCTCTCTCTCTCTCTGCCCCTCTCCCCAACTTGTGTATACTTTCTCTTAAAAAAAAAAAAATTCCCAGGTCTCACAAATACACAGTTATTTAAGGGTTTTGGTTTTTGTTTGGGGTGTTTTGTCAGTTTTTGTTTTCTGATCATATCTCCACAGAAGAGAGACCTATAAATATAGCAAGGTTTTACCATGTACTTATCACAATTTTTGACAAGACTTTAGTTCTCAATCTTACACCAAGAATTCCAAAGTCAATGCAATTAGAACTGTCCAGCGTTGAAGATAACACACACAAAAGCTGCACCAATGCTATAAACCTCAAAAATATGATCTTATTTGTTCTACTACTGAATTCTAACTACTCAGTAGTAGAACAAATTGTGAAGGTATTCTGAAAGTATACTTTTAGTATGATTAGCTTTTTTCCAATCAATAATGGAATTATAATTAATACTATTTTCAAACAGAATTACTCAGTAAATGCATTGAGAAGTACTGCCATCTTTAGGGAGAATGCAGGATTACTGTCTATCTAAAAGTAAAGTAAAATTCAAACATAAATACGTAACCTCTATAAGTCCTATCATGGACATTTGGCATGGGACACATGTCGGTTTGCTTTTTGTGATGTGGTTTGGTTGAAAAGATCTAAAATCAAAGAGTTCTTTAGGTCCCATCAATCTCTGATAAATAAAGCAGTAATTGCATTGATTTATGTATAACATAAATTAGCCAAGATAAACCCAGAATGATCAAAATTAAGGATACATTTTTATACAGATGATCATGAGTCATAGTAAGAAAACTAACACATATAGTTACAATCCATTTTGAGAAACAAGTGAAAAATTATTTCTGCTATTTGCATATGAGGTTGAAGATTTAAAAATTCGGAAAACGAGGGCACCTGGCTGGCTCGGTCAGTGGAGCATGCAGCTCTTGATTTTGTGGTTGTGAGCTCAAGCCCCATGTTGGGGATAGGAACTACTTAAAAATAAAATCTTTTAAAAAAAGGTATCTAGGGGCGCCTGGATGGCTCAGTCGGTTAAGCGTCTGACTTCGGCCCAGGTCACGATCCTAAGTTTTGTGGGTTCGAGCCCCACGTCGGGCTCTGTGCTAACAGCTCAGAGCCTGGAGCCTGCTTCGGATTCTGTGTCTCCCACTCTCTCTGCCTCTCCCCTGCCTCTCCCAAAAATAAATAAACATTAAAAAAAAAAGGTATTTAAAAATTTAGAAAATAAACATTTGTGGTTTGATATGTATAACATCATTGCCTTTACTGGCACTGAAAAATTAAACTGTTTTGTACATACCAAATAGATTTTTAAACAAGTCTAAAGGTAAATCATTTCCCTGAAAACTTTACCTGTCATTTCTTTTTCAAATGGAAAAGAAATATTCCTAATCAGCTGTTATTGGTAACTAGCAGTAATAATTATTATATATATTTCACTTATTTTTTTAACTTCAACATACACCATAAAATAAATCAATGACCATTATCTCTTTCTGAAAGCAATGTGAAATACTACATTATGGTCACATGAGGGACTCAATATATACTAGAAACAAAAAATGATTTAATACACTGTCCATTCACATGAACAAAAACTGTTTGTTTAAATGATAGACAATATAGTAAAATGAAAGTTCATGGACCAAAGAATAAAAATATCCAGGTTCCACAAAATACAGTCATACTGCCATGTGAAAAAGTGAAAAACAAAAAGCAAGGTACAGAAAAGTGTATACAAACATGCTACCATTTGCATAAAGGGGAATGTATACATTTATATGGTTATATATACATAGTACAGCTCTTGAAGGCCCAAGAAACTGGTAATTTGCCTCTGGGGTACAGGATGAGAGAATAGAGATGGGATAGGAGGAAAACTTACCTTTCACAGAACACCTCATCGTTACCATTTTTTTTTTTACAGGTACGTGTTATTACCTACTAATCTTTAAGAGATAGCTGGCCTCTATTTCTGACTTCATTAACTACATGTGTGACCTTGTGCAATCACTTACCTCAACTTTCTCCACTTTAGAATGAGGTTATGCTAAATCTCTAGAGTCCCCATCTGCAATTCAACAGAATTATGGCTCAAAAAAACAATATATACAAAATGCCAGGTGGCTAAAAAAAAAAATAATGATAAGCCTTAGTTTGCAGGGATTTATATAACGCAATATTGCAATTATTTACACTTCTGCCTGCTCTCTTCCCATGAGGCTTAAAAAAAAAAAAAGGCAACATAGCAAGCAAAAGAGTCTGAGATAAACTTTGTGTTTGGCAACAATGTTTTTCCTTTCTTTACAGTTAATCCTCCTTTTTCATATATCTAAACTATTGCTTCCAAGATATAGACTCCTAGAATATACTTTAATAAATGAATATTAAAAATAATTGTAAAAAGGTAGAATTTTTATGGTAGAGTTTAAAAATGGATCTTAAGATAGGAAAAAAAAGCTGAAAAATCACCCCATTCCCATAAAGTTAGCTCAAGAATCTCCTAAAATTATCCATAATCTTCATAAACACAAGATACTAACAGAACCAGAGTAGCCAAGAGGAGAGCAATAGAAATTTTAGACAAAAGTAGGACATAAAGAGATGACAGAAAAGACACCCCAACTGACAGCTGGAGAACAGAAAACAGGAAGAGGCCTGGCAATCTGTTCATTCATTGTCCCACATGCTGTTGAGAAAAACTGCTGGGCCTCAAAGGGTTTGGAGTCTAATCGTGGGGACACTCTAGTAATGCAATAACAACACACAGGATGAGAGTGAAAAATCAGTGGTAAGGTAAATGTTGTGAGTTCATCAGAGGAAGAGGTCACCATTGGAGCTGTCAAGAACAGATTCATAAAAGAAAGAGGATGTTGAAACCTGTATGATAAGGAACATGATGGTGGGAGAATGGACCAAGTAAAGTCGGCAAGGGAAGCTGGCACTTGTGGTAGGATGACAAATTTAGGTTTAGTCATACTTCGATTTTAAATAGTAACTGCAAAACGTGAGAAAATTATTTTCAAATATTGGGTTGCCAAATTTTCTTTGCAGACTACTACTACATAGGAGTGATGACACACTAGCATTATATGAAAAGAGACTGAATAGGCTCAAATACAAGATCACTATGCATCTAGATGTAACTTTTAATAGGGCAGGGCTCTGAGGCATGAGAAAATGTTTGGCAACCCTCTTCCAGTAGTTTCTTGCAAGCACCTAGCATCATTTCCTATCACAACCTCCATACTCAGAAGTCAGCTCCACCCAAGATACACAAAACCAGGAAATCAAGAGGTGCCGGTTTTACTTTTCTATCAATTAAGTCTGTGAATTGGGTCTAGCAGATAAAATAGTGCACTATGGATTTTACCGCATCAGAAGGAATGCCAAAACAATACAAAACAAAGCAAAACACTACCCTCTATCTCTCAGTGATCTAGTAAAGCTAAAAGAATGTTTAACCCACTTAATAAATTTTGGCATAATACATAATATAAATTCAAGGTATTCACCATCTTATGGATTAAGAATCTGTGTGTGTTATTGGTAATATGATAAATCTTGTAAGAAATTTCTACACAAAACGTCTAAAATGTTGGCATGGGGGCAAGAAAGAATATCAACAAATTTAAAGGTTATTAAACAAATGAAGACCTCAATGTAGAAAACATGTATTCTAAAATTCTATTCCACTCTCCATTTTTGCTACAATCTTTCAAGTGCCTAAACACACAAATTACCTTAATCAGTAATCGTTTAGTAACTTATTGAGGTGAAAATGGTTATATAGAAACTTGCCCGGGGAAAAAAATTAATGTTTAGAAACAAATTCATTTAGAAAAGAAGATCTGAAACAAGTATTAAAAGTTTATGATTTAAAATAATTGTAGGTTACAGCAATGTATCTTGTGTTATTTTGACATGGATATTAGGTTTATGCTAATGCCTATTATTAACTTAAAGTTCAAATAACAAGAAAACGAAACCGTTTTCAAAGCATTAGGACAGAAAACTTAAAACGTTTCCCCCCACCCATTTTACTATAGATTATAAGGTTATAATAAAATGTTATTATAGCTGTCCTCTTCTAGTTCAAGTCTGTCAGCATTTCTATTATTAACTTACTTTTTAAGGGTCCTAACTCATCCATAAATTTACTCTATTAAAACCTGACACAGAAAGTCTCCCAGAAATTTTTCCCTTGAAAGGCAGATTTTAAAAGTTAATCAAAAGTTGGACAGCTCAAATGGTTCAGTACTAAGTCATTGCTTCCAAGCCCAAGCAGGGCTAACTTCTTAAAACTCATTCTACACACTCTCCTCAGTATCCACTGGTCCATATGGGGTAAACAGGCTGCTTCATGTCCGTTCTGAAGGGACAAAAACCTCCACTTGTGGAGAATTCTAGTGGCTATCTAGATGGCAAGATCTAAAGTTCCGTTGTTAGGTTCTCCCTACAGAAAGGAGCAAAAAGAAATTGGGAGAAACTAGTGAGGGCCATAGGAGCATATAGGACAACACAGGACCTAGTTTTTAACTGTTATCTTAAATATTCACCCATCCAAAAAGTGCAGCTTGGCAAAGTAAAATTGATCTATTTCAATGATCTGTTCAACATTTAATAGCATATTTCCCCCCTTAGAATCTGGCTGTGGATACTAAATTAAGTTTATCATATGGATTATGTCAGATTCTATTAGTTTAGGGACATGGCTTCCTCCTAGTTTTCAGAAATAGTTTCTGCCTTGATCAGAAGCATACGGACTAAATCACAAACAAATCCTGAACATATGAAAGGTGTGGGACTCAACAAAAACATCTTGTTCAGTCTCAGAACACTAATAGGTTGTTTTTTTTTAATACAGTTATTTCCTTTCTAAAGATAATCTTTTAAAATAGGTCTTACAGATTTTTAAGCCCTCTAAATATAACACAGATTAGTTCACATTGCCTCATAGTGTTATAATTTAATTATCCAGCACTTATGAAAGTAATATCAAATATAAGTTACATTATAGACTGTATACATGGCAGTGGAGAGTGGTAGTGGTTGGAGCAGAGAATCAGTGCTAGTCAAACGTCATTTCCCAAATGAAAAACTGAAATAGAAAGGCACTGACCTAAATTACACACTAAACCAGAAGAATGTGAGAAATAGTATGATATGCGGAGTTTATTTATCCTTCTTTGTAACCTCTTCATGACCTATGGCTTAAAATACATGTACACTGATGACTCATAAATCTCAAGCCCCTGGACAAATCTCTCTTCTCTTCACTTCCAGTCTGTATCTCCTAGTCCTACTAAGCGTCTCCAATGAGATGTCCCATCAGCACCTCAAACTCTACACATCTAAAGTTTAATTCAACATTTCTCCCCAGAAAAATGTCCTCCTATGTTCCCTACCTTGAAGAATGGCCTGACCCACCTGCCCAACCAAAATTCCCAAACGTGGCAATCATATTCCTTATTCATCTCCACTGCCTGGAAAATGCCACTTCTGAAATAATTGTAGTATCCATATCTGTCTCCTCGGTTTAAGTTTAGGCCCTTATCACATCCTATTTAGATTTCCGAAAGTGGCTTCTATTCGATTTCCCCACCACAAATTGTACTCTTCATCCCAATTCAATCTCCTCAATGCTATTAGATACCCCTGCTTTAAATCCATCAATAACTACACCTAATCTTGAAAATTTGATTCAAACTACTTACTTGGTACATAAGATATTTCTTGATTTGGCCATCACTTTGTCTCATCTTCCTTCCCTTGGTCTATGTGTGGTCTCATGCATCTGTACCCACCTGGAAGTTTTTCTGCATCTTTCAAAACTGAATTCAAGAATGAATTTAGGAATTATGAAAAGCCTTCCCCAACCCCTCAGTGTGCTTTAACATTGCAGTTCTGTATATCCTTATAATGTGTTCTTTACTATGATACTTAAGAGGAAGAATTGTTCTTATCTCTGTGACCTTAGCACCTAAATCAGTGCCTCACACAAGGCAGGAGCTCTATATGCCTCCTGAAGGGATGAAGCTAGTCAATCTATGAAATAGTAAAATCTGAAGAATACTTATAAATTCTTTAATTTGTGATACCTGGGCAGGCTTCACAGGGGGGAAAAAAGTTTTGCTTACTATTACTGACCTAGCCCTAGATAATATTTTCAAGTGATTTATTCAGCTTCTATTCAATTAAAGTTTGTTCAATTGAAATCTTCAATCTTTAAAAGGCAAATAAATACCTCATTTCAAATACAACTCGTCCTACAACTAACAAACACTTTAATTAACAGGTGGTATAAAGGCTTGCATCATTCAAGAAGCTAAAAAGGAATCTGGGTTAACTCAACCTAGCAAATACCTGTTTGCCTGCATGCCTAGGGCACCACCTATGCATCAGCACCAGGTAAACAAATCTAGCTGCCACCACCCAATGGCCCCCAAATCAACTGGAGTCACATCAGCATTAGTGTGAGTGTGGGGTAATGTAACTGTTGACTCCCATACTCATGGAAATAAATGCAACAGACAAAAGGGAGAAGCCCATTACTATTACAGAAAAACTAGAACTACAGACCAAGGTCTATGAGGATGTAGGAAGATTCTAGGACCCTGTAACTTCTCTGCCTTTGCTATCCCGTTTGCCTATACTGATAAGCTATCATTCATCCACTTATTCAACAAATATTTTTAAAGCATTACTATGTCCCGAGTATTGTGCTAGGCACAGGGTCTATATAACTATCCTCTCAGTCTCTTACATAAATCTCTCCACTGGAAAGACATTAAACCAATTAATGCACAAATATAAGCGTGATTACAAACTGTATTAGATGACAAGTAGGAAAGGACTATGAAACAGAATTATAAGGGAGACATACTTCAGGCTGTCTTTCTTTAGAAGTAACAATTAAACTGACACCTGAGAATGAATAAATCAGTCAAGTAAGGAACATACAGTAACAGCACATCTGTGTTTTAGGAAGATAATTCTGACAGCAGGACGGAAGACAGATTAGAGAGGACGTCAGTTACAAGACTAATGCAATAGTGTAGGTAAGAGATAAGAGTCCAAACTAAACTATTAAAGATGGAGATGGCAAGGAAGAGCCAAATGTAAAAAACATTCAAAGGCAGGATGGACAGGCATTGATCACTGATTAGGTGAACAATGTTAGGAGAAAAAGAGAAAAAAAGTCCAGGTATTTCCTAGGATTCTAATTAGTCTAGGCAACTGGGAGGGTAGGAGTGTGAATAATTGATACAGGGAACACATAAAGAAGGAGTAGGTTTAAAGGGAAGATAAAAAGTTTGGTTTACTGAGTTTTTGTGCATTTAAGATACTGTAGAAACATCCATATAGAGATGTCTGACATGCAACTTTGAAATCAAATGGTCTTATAAACAGAATAGCCAGGCTAGAAAACAGGTCTGGGGTCATCTTCACAGAAATGATACTGATGGTTTGGAAGTGAAGAAATCACTGAGATGATATAAAAAAAGAAAAAGGACTAAGGAAACCTTGATCCATATTTAAAGACCTACTAACAAATACCAATGGCAAGAAAGGCTCAGAGTTCACAGGAGCATCAGTTCAATAAATATTTATCAACATCCACCATGTTCCAGATGCATTATAAGATGCCACGGACATGAGGAAAAGATAGGAGCCCTACCCTATAGGGTAGAAAGAGGCACAAATAGATAATTTCAATATAGGCATTGATGGGACACTACAGAAACATGCTAGGGGGAAACCTAGCCAAACCTTGGAATTCAGGAAACAGTCACTGGAGGACATAGTGTCTGATCTAAAGCTTCAAGATTAAGCAAAATCATGCAAAGTTGGTAAGGGCAAAGCAGATGAAATCAAGAGAATGTTCCTAGACTTTTGGAATGCTGAGCAGGATAATGGGTATAAAAAGAACTGGAAAAAGCTGAGAGGCTAAAGTGATTTAAACCAGAAAGTTATTCATAGAAGAACATAAAGATGGGGAAAGTGGTCAAAAGGTTTTAGGTAGAAAGTTCACAAAAGGTTTTGGGAGAAATGTTACACAAGAGAGACTGGAGGAAGCAGCCAAGTTGTATGAGGATTTGGGAAGAGAGATGGGTAAAAGAACTTGTATGAAGCTTACTAAGCTTTATATAATTGTACCTTTCTATCTCCTTAGCAAATGTCTGTAAAATAGTAAAAAGGTTCATTATTTTCCAAAGATTTTTGGAAACAAAGATGTTTATTTGTTTGATACAATACCATGCTGAGATTAGCCTAAGGTGACCCAGTTATAAGTGACCATAAAAATCTGGGAAAAGTAAATTTGTAAGTATTAATGGTCATGAAAAGGTCAAGAATGATGAGAAGCGAGAAGCCACTAGATTTAGCATTTATGTGGCCACTGAGGCCCTTCAAGTGAACTTTTAATACAAATGTAGGCATACAAAAAAAATTGCAGATGATTCACAGGTGAATGGTATAGGCATGGCACTCTGTTGTTCATTCATTCAACAAATATTTATTGAATGTCTACTATGGACCAAGAACTGTCCTAAGCCCTGAGGAATCAATGGTGATCAACACATCTATCTACGAGCTTTATAGCCTAAAGGAGAAGGAAGACAAGGAAATATAAAGTTATAGTACAGTGAAATTGGTGCTAAAACAGAGCAGTATGAAAGCACGTGGAAGCTTGACAGTGAAAGGAAGCAGGAACCGATGGCAGTAACTTGACTGAAGGTAGTATGGAGGCAAAGTTTACTTTCTGGCTGAAAGGAATTTGAGCATATTTGTGGGCTGTGGGGGAGAAGCTTGTGGAAAGGAAGACAGAAGATGGAGAGGGGAAAAGAGAGGAGGGTTGTTAAAGGAAGGTCATGGGGGAAAAGACTAGCAAGGGTACAAGTGTTGGACTTGGAAAAGAACACTTCTTTCTGCAAAGAATCAAAGAAAGAATAGAAGACAAGAAAATAAGTGTGATGCAGAAGGGAACCATAAAGAAATGCCTCTGCCTTTTGCCATGATACAGGCTATGCTGCTTCTTACTAAGGAAGCAAAAATATAGCTGGAGGCTTTAAGGACGGTGCAAAAGTTCTAAAGTAGGCAATGTGAGAATTAGATAAATGTAGTAACTAATCAATTCCAATTCCTAATATTACAGAAATGACAGAAGCAATATCAACAACTAATACCAACAATTAGTTGTCTGCTTTTTGTTGAGATCTGGGAATGGAAGAGGAAGTGAAATGTGAGCTGAAGTTCAAAGAATTTAATAAACATGAATTAAACAAAAGTAAACCTTTAAAAGAACCAGCCAAAAAAAAAATCACTAAATATACATCCATACAGTGTGCAACTAATTATGGATTACTTACAGCATATACAGTCAATACAGCACTCCCATGAGTTTGAATCTGTCACCATCGCTGAGTAGCAATGGCAGAAGCTACTCACACAAAGAAGGCAGGCAACAGAAGCCAGCAGTAACAGAAACAAACAGGAGATCACAGGTAGTGAAACAATATAGATCAGAAGATGAGGTAATGGGAAGAGAAGCTTAAAAGCAAAGGTGTATTTGTGGACTAATGATAAGCCTGAAGATCACTGCTGTCTGTTCCTGCCTTCCGTTTTTCTTCCTGCAACATTCTCTTAGCACCTGGTATATGCCAAATACACTGGGAGGCACTGGTGATGCAAAGAGAAGACATAATTCTTGCTTGTAAATTCAGAGTATCTGCGTATACCTACAGCCTAATGTTTACAACAAAAGAATAAAACCAAAAGTTGCTTTGAGTTTTGCTACTCAAACTATACATGCTTCTATAAAACGTTAGCCACAAAGAAGCAAAATTACACAAAAGGCTCAACAAATTGTTTATCAGCAGAAGGTGCTATTAAAAATGGCAGCAGATTAAAGACCCATAAAATAGTATGTTTTACCTTAATAAACTGCTGAGTATCTTGGCTTTATCACAGATGTTACATCTGACTTTTCATTAAACGGTTGGATTAATGCCAACAAAAAGGCAACGAACCACAAATGGCAAAGCAAGATAACCAGACACTAAGTGCTAGAAAGTATTTCAGAGCAAACTTATAATAATTTTAGTGATTACTACAACAGTAATAATGCATATTTATTGAGCCCTTACTTGAGCCAGGCACTGTGCTAAGTGTATAAAATACAACATATCATTAAATTTGTATAAATTCCCACAACAAACCTACCAATATTACTTTCTAATATTATCATTTTACAGACAAAACTCAAGCTTAGAAAGATTAAGTAACTAGTAGGTAAAGGAGTCAGGACTTGAACTCAGGTCTGCATGATTCTTAGAAATCCATGCTTTCACCACTGTATGATTCTGTTTTCCCAAAAGAATGGAATAATGCCAGGCACATGATGGACACTCAACCAACAGTATGTGTCCCTGAAGGAATGACTGAGAGGACATAAAACAGCTATTGCAGAGTGAACCCAAACATGGAAAATACAAGTAGAAAAACAGAAGCAATACTTAAAGGATTCACTAAATCACCAACTCCAACTATACAGCATAATTGGCGGTGTGTGGAAAGCAGTAGCAATTGACAAAATGGCCTAATACGCTGTTACAGGAGATGTAATGGTTCTTTCAGAGTGAAAACTTCAGGCTGTCTATGAATCTGCAAAGCTGAAGATGAAAACAGCACCAGGCAGTTCAGAAAAGGAACTGCAGATGCTGATCAGAAAACTCTTTCCCACATTTTCTCAGTACGGAAAGGACTGATGCTGCACTGACAGAACACTCAAGGCCCTAGGTTACTTTTAAATCTATTACCTTTTTAGTTTTAGTTTTAGGTTTTTTTTCCAGAACAAGATAGATTCATTCATTCATACCACGAATCTGGTACCTACCAACTCTGACTTTCTTAACTGAAATATAATTAACATACAGTGTTATATTAGTTTCAGGTGTACAGTATGATTCAATGATTCTATTCATTACTCAGTGCTCATCTTGGGAAGAGTACTCTTAATCCCTTTTGTCTAATTATATCTAATCATGTATACTGGAAAGATTACATTCCAGAACTAGCCAGATCCCTCTTTTAAAAGATTCCCACCAAGATTCCTTTTTTTGGGTTCAGGGACATGTTTCATGCCACTGACTCTCCCAACATGATCACCAATGACAGGAGCAACAGGGAGCACCTATCCCCAAAGCAGCCAATCTACAAAGAGCAACTTACGGCCAGCAACCTATGAAAAGACCTGGAATGGGAGATTTGCCCAACAGGGAATAAACCTAACTTAATCAGATTTTCTCTTACAGGAGTCAAACTCAAGCTACATGGAAAGTAGCTGAAAAGCAGAGAAGGCAGGCAGCAGAAGTAATGAGGCAGTTATAACCACATTGAGAAGATACAGAATGAGGTCATTAGTTTAAAAATAAAAAGTAAAAACAGAGTCTGAAAAGGGCAATAGCAGCAGAAAATACTGCTGCTTAAAGGACCACACCCAGTCACTATAGCTGCATTGATTTTTTCCAGGTTCTATTAACACCTAATTGAAATCTGTATGGTGAAGCCAGTTTCTATCTCCCTTATTTTCCCACATAAAGCTTCCTAATAAGCCTTTCATTACTAGCTACAGACCAAGTAAAACTCTGTGCTTGCAACCAAAAATAAATAAAATAAAATAAAATAAAATTAAATTAAATTAAATTAAAAACATGGCACAATATTTTTATATATATGAGTGCACATACACTCAACACAGCTGCAATTAGATGACAAGGCAAACTGGGTGGTGGGTGGTAATCTAAGCGTTGTGGTTAGTGGGTCTTAGTTCTATCTTGTAGCATCTGTGATTTGAAGACACAGTGTTACTTAGCTCTAGTTGACTGTTTAAAAAAAGGGGGCATTCACAGAAGTATCTTAAACCTTTCAATTTGACAATTCACAGCATTACAATTGTGCACTTAAAAATTAAAAAGAGATCCAGGGAAGTTACAGGAAACAAAATCATCTCTTCCTCCTATGTACAATAATCTGTGTTTGTGTCCACATTTTATGGCAAAAAAAGTGATTTTGTTCTATCACAATCATACGAAACAACAGTTGACAAGATGGCCAAAGAAAGGGCAAACTGGAAAAATGTAAAAATGTTTTGAAAAAAGTATGATATACTGAAAATTATGCATAAATTTCACCAAGTATATTTTTGACCATCTTTATGACACTCCCATTAATCTATCGTATCACCTTGAAGCCTGCCCAAAGGAAAGGAGAAAGCAGCTCAGAAAGTCTCAACCATCTATGAATGCCCAGCACATTGAATTCCAAGGAATTCAACAAATATATAATGATCAAAGGCTTGAAAATGACATAACCACTCTCCTACAGAAGCTTTTATAAAAAGCCCATAACAATTTATATGTCAAAAATTCAAGGAATCTACATAAAAACCCTCTCCCTAAAAGTTTTTTTTTTTCATATAATTCAATCACGTGTGCACACAGTATGTTCCTAGTGCTTCACTATTTTTTTCTTAGAAGGAAAGTATTCCTTGCTTTTTTCTTCCATCCAAAATAAAAGCTACTAGTCACACCTAACAGATATTTTGGGGTTCAGGTCTACCAAAGCCCCAATCTATGCAAGAAGAGTCTAAGGCTTCTTTAAAAAATATTTTTGCACAGCTTAGAAAAGTCTGACTAAAAGCCACAGTTCCATTTCTCAGAGCTAATTTATTTTCAGTATAAATCCCACAGATAGAAGAGATTAAATACCAATATTCAAAACCTGAGTTGTAATAACAGTTCCATGCACATAGGGTTCATTTTGGTGTAATAACTTTTCCTCTCGACATAATATCATTACACACTCTTGTACCGAAAGTGTTACGAGATTATATAAAGTAGGACACCCAGATAGCTTCAAGTTATTATTGCACAACCATTCAAAGTGAGGTTTTTTGGGGTTTGTTTTTGTTTTTTTGGTTTATGTTGGTTTGACTGTTTTTTCAAGCATTATCATTCTATGCCTTACACATCACAGTGCTGTGTGTGCCAGGAATATGCTCCAGATACCTGACACAAGTATTTGAGTATCATAATCACTAAGAATCCACACAACACAGGCGCTGGAACCCCAGCACTTGATCTGAAGTTCACAACATGAAGGTTCCCTAAACCTAGGGACAAAAGTTCTCTGGTGTTGCAAATTATACAAGTCCCTAAATACTAAAGTTTCTAAAATCCTTATCTTATTGTTAAAAAAGTAAAATCAAGAACAATCAGGTGTGTGGGTAAACCCTCTCGGCAGATAATCCAACAGTACTCAGGCCTCAGTGAAATTTGGAGTACTGCCATTAATGACTACCAGTGGTAAGACTTTTGAAAGTACCACTTCTTACCTCTTCATGACACATTTACCAAAGAAATTCCTGACTCAGCCCAAATCGTGCCCTCCTAAAGAATCCACTCATTCCGTAACTAAAGCTTTCTTTCAAATAGTACTGCATAGATGCTTTTATTTTATAGAAATGTTTCAGCTATGTTACTCAATTAATATTTGCTCCACGTCAGTATTCTGCACATGACCAAAAATAAAATAATTGTGTGATGGGGCAGATACTAATAAGAATTTTAAGAAAGATGGGTTATTCTGGGGAGTAACCATAAAAACAAAGCCAAACTTAAAATGAAATGTGCTTAAAACTACCTAATACCTTTTTCAAGATGAATGAAAAATGTATGAGAATGATAAACTAGTAATATCTGATCAGAAGAAAATTGATAGCAAATAATAATACAGTTGGTTGTCTTCATTGTTCCAATTAAATACAAAGCAGGAGTTAAAATCTGATGTTAGCAATAAAGTTCTCTTCTAATGCACCCATTTCAATCTAAACTTTAAGTGGTAATAAAAAACATTACACATTTCAAATGCTATGAAAATCACTTATGGTAACCATATCTAACATTTATTGTAACAAGCCAAGCACTATTTTAAATGTTTTATGTATTTTTCATTTTATCCTCAGAACCCTATAAGGTAGATATTATCCCCATATCATAGGTGAGGTAACTAGGATACAGAATGTTTAAGTAACTTGTACAAAGCCACACAGGAAATAATGTGTGGATACAAAAATTTCATCAACTAATCTAGCTCCAGATCATTACACTAAGCCACCAATAAGGTAATGTGGTGAATGTGCTTTGCAAACGGTACAATGTGCAAATGTAATATGCACGGATTAAGAGCACATGCTTTGTACTCAGACCCAGTGTCAAGTCTCAATTCTGTAATTCACTACCTATGTGAACTTAAGTAAATCACTGAAATTCTCTAAGCTTCAACTTCCTATTCTATAAAACAGAGATAATGAAGTAACAGTTCTTATTGGTGGATTTTACTGGTGGGTCTTCTTGGTAGACGAGGGGCATTATACATGTAAAGGATAGCAGAGTGCTTAGCATACAGTAAGCACTCCATGAATGTTCATTATTATTATCTAATACGAAGAGTTGTGTTTATTATTATAAACTACCATCTTAGTACTGACAGCATTTTCTAAAGTAAGTAAAATCAATATTGAGATAATAAATGTTTATGAAATTATGGGGAGCCTGGGCAGCTCAGTCAGGTAAGCGTCCAGCTTCGACTCAGGTCATGATCTCGCAGTCCATGAGTTCAAGCCCTGTGTCAGCCTCAGTGCTGACAGCTCAGAGCCTGGAACCTGCTTCAGATTCTCTGTCTCCCTCTCTCTGCCCCTCCCCTGCTCACACTCTGACTCTCTCTCAAAAATAAATAAACATTAAAAGTTTATGAAATTAAAACCCAAAGTCTCAAAGTATATGACAGCACGATTCTGAGGTGGAAAAAGCTAGCAACTTACTTGAATATCAAGTTTTTATTTGAAGTGCCTGAGTATACATGAAAATGTGCTAGGCACTATACAAAATTATCAAGACATAGTCTCTGACTTCAAAAATAAACAATCAAGCAAATTAACTCTGCTGAGTGGGCACAAACAGCAAAACGTCCAACTTCAGGCATTTTCTCAACCAGACACAACTATGGTCTTCATTAAGTTCCCCTCTGCTTGGGGTGCAGTGGTGATAAATATATGCAGAAGTAGTTAGAAAAGAAATAATAAATCTGACAAATAGAATTTAGAGTGATAAATATTCAGGAAGAAATGAGCTGACTTTCCACCCTCTTACCTTCTCAAAAAACATTTGGCTATCTTGGTACTTGGTACAGAAGCAAAAAAAGGAAAGAACCAGAAATTCAGAAGAGAACTCAGTAAAATGGTACAGAAACAAATTCTGGGAGAGAGGAGTGAATTTGAAAGTTAGAAAAGACAAAATAATTGCAGGTGAATTTAAGTGAAACATGTTTTACTCTACATTCTATCATGTGCCCAATTCCTTAGAAACCAAACAATAGCCATTCTTAAGACTGCTGATCCTTACTTCCTTCCAATCCTGAGGTTTCTAAAGTTGGAGAAGAGGGAAAGAATAGCACAGAGTACAGAAGGATTTTGTCTAACACAACAACCAACATCATGCTACACATATCTTAGAGCTCGGCTTCAGATCAACTATTAGAGTCACAGCTAAATCATAATTCTGGTAATTTATGGATTCCATTAAAAAAGTAACTTCTAAAACTCCTAACTAAGGATCTAGAATACTTCCATGGGCCACTATAGGAAAACTGGAAACCCAATTCTAAAGTTTAAGAAGGATTTAAAAAAAATTTTTTAACGTTTATTTTTGAGAGAGAGAGAGAGAGACAGAGTGTGAGTGGGGGAGGGTCAGAGAGAGAGAGAGAGGGAGACACCGAATCAAAAGCAGGCTCCAGGCTCTGAGCTGTCAGCACAGAGCCTGACGCGGGGCTCAAACCCACGAATCATGAGATCATGACCTGAGCTGAAGCCGGCCGCTTAACCGACTGAGCCACCCAGGCGCCCCAAGAAGCATTTCTTTCTCAGTGGTCATGCTATGTGAAAACATCTTTTGCAACTTCACAATAGGAAATGATATTCACTTGTGTGTCTCTATCTTAATACTTTCTTGCCTTAACTCCTATTGGTAAACTCAACCATAGCAAGACCACAAAATTTCCTGCTACTGCATCCATGGGCTCTTTTAAGCAAAATGAGTAGAACAGCCTATTGATCATAAAGCAATATAACAAATACATATCCTTTAAAACAGTGAAGTACTTTTCAGTAATACAAGCCAAAAACTTAGCTCATATATACAAAAGTAAGCCAAAAATTAAGGATGGGTAATTTGTATATTCTACAAGAATAAAGAATATATATACTTTTCAAGAAGAAGGCTTTCTTCCTCAAGTTGGGAGAAATTTCAGAGGGGGAAAAAAAGTTATCATACATTCAAGGTATGTATCTCCATGTTCTAATAAACACCTGCCCAGTGGCAGCCATACCTCATCCAGCTCTCACTTGCACTATCCAAACTTATGAAGTTAAAATGCAAACCATACTTGTCATTGTTCTTCCTCTTCCATAGCGCTTACGTGTGAAAGTAACTTTCTGTTATCTCAGAAAACAAGAGGAGTTGAATTCTACAGGAAAACTCTTAACTGCTCAAATACAGCAAAGGTAGATATAATTGGTAGCCAAAAATAGGTTTTAATATAAAATAAACAGTTTCTGATGGCTCTTTACCTGCTTCACTACTCCTCCCCACAACGAAAACTGCTATAAATATTTGCTTATACAGTGTACATGCAGAAAAGCTTCTGCCACAGATTTCCTAGGACTCTTCTCCGTAAGAGCCAGCTCACAAATCAAAATAAAACCAAAAAGTTAAGGATGAAGACCAAAAAGAAATAGGAAGAACAAAGAGCTAATAACTTATTTGTTCATTCCACCTTTCTAAACTTGTTTAGCCTCTAACTCCTATCTGCCATGATCCATTAATTTGGTTACTATGATAAAATATTCTCAATCTCTCTAGGCAATTCTAATTTAGACAGACACATCCTGACAAAGTGCTATTGCTTCCTCTATGACCCAGATGAAACCTTTTGACAGTCCTTGGAACCCTCAATTCCTCCTTCTAAATTCCTGCTCTGTAGGCCTAGAGTTATGATGGCAGAAACAAACTATGAATGGTACTGTAGAAATAGGGGGTTGAAATAAAGGAATTTCAGCTATTGGGCTCCCCTCCACCAACATCAGGCTCTTTTTCTTTATTCCCTACAGTATTTAACAAGTAAAGTAGAGAGCAAGAGGCTGACACACAGATGAGAAGCTGTAGCAAAGAACTTCCCCCAGCTTTTTAGGAATATGCATGTCTTTTCACTGGTTGTAGACACTTATGTCTGGAATATATCTTTGGAATATGTCTTGTGTGTAAGAATGTATAAAAGATAACACCTTGCAAAAGTCAAACATACAGATTTAATAATGTGCAACTAATGAAGATGGTTTATAAATGAAATACCACCTACACATTTAGTTCCCTAAATATATTATGCTATTAATCATTAAAGTTAGATCTATAAGTACAAGTTTTCCATATGTGGAAAAGTAAATCTGTTTTTAAATTAAAGAGAAATTATCACTCTAATTCTTAAAAATAAAACTATCAGGGTATAATTCAAGTGTAGCTGCTCATAGTCACTGAATAAATTTAAATTTGATAAAACATTTAAGTTTCAACCAATGCACCTTTGTTGAAGCACATTTAGCTGAAAGAACTTTGAGTCTGGTTTATTTCCATCACATATAGTACATTTTTCCAACAAGAGCATGTACATTCAATATAGAACATTTCCAGCAACAGTTACAGTCTTTCTAGTTTCCTTTCACAGTATGTTTTAGTGCAAAGCACTGGGAAGGGTAAATGTTTTTCTAGCTATAGAAGCATTTTATTATGACCTTATGGATCTTCAACACTTTAAAATTTTATACAAAAAGTATATAGATGGACAGGGTCCCTCCTAAGTACAGGTATGAACCTATGTAAAAACATGGTATATTCTCTGCTGTACCTTTTAAAATTATAATTTGACAAAAATTACTAAAAAATAAAATATTCCCTAAAAAGTACAAAATATTGATACACAAAAACCTGCCCAATATTTCATAAAGATAGATGTACTTCTGTTTTTCCTAAAATCTTGATTACAAAAATGGACAAGAATTCATCATTTTAACAGTAGGAATCAAATATCATCTAAAGTAGTCATTTAAGATTTTACCTGGGAGAAAAAATTCAGGGTTTATACTCCCATCTTCCTTTTTTAGCAATATTTAAAGAATTAAACTAATATCATAAGAAGTGGTTGTGCATGGATTGTCTGCATCCATAAAATATCAGTAAACTATTTACTACCTTCATATTAACATTAGTAAATGTGTGATATTTAAAAAAAAATAGAAACTGAAAAATTAAGTTGCATCTATTATTAAAGTGCTTTGTATAAAATTTAAAGAAAAAAAAGGGAATGTTTAATTTTCATAAAAACCTCAGATGTTGACAAATAAAAATAATGATCCATGGATGAAAATGAACTGGAACTTTCCTGTTGAATATCTTTTAGAATGAAACTTTCAAACATTTAAGTGCTGGAGAACAAGTCAAATAAATGAATGTAAAAATAATTACAAATATTTAGTAGGCTAAATATTTATAATATGTTGATACTAATTCCTCTTTTGGTCCTAACATACACTCACTAGGAAACAGATCTGTACAATCCAGATGAAAATTTTGCCAAATAAAGTGAAACAAAACTAAAGTCGCTAAGATATAAAGTCTATGTCAATTAAAAATCACCAGTGGTGATATATTCTTCAGGTTGTTGATCGCTTTAATCAACAAATTGTTTGGAAAACAAAATTTGCAACATTTTTGTAGAAACTGTAGACCAAATGCACAAGGTCAAGGGTGGTTAGCTGATGGACTGTGATGACAATATGTAATGTCACAGCTACTTCAAAGTGCTGGAAGAGGCAGTGCCTTAGAAACAAGTGGTTAGATGGTTATTATTTTAGTCAGAAAACAGCAGTTACAGTCGAATATTTATGAAAATGTTTTTCCTTTTTTCTCATAGTACCATTTGAAGACGTTTAGTGGTTCTAACACCAATTTAAAGTCTTTCCACAAAAATGAACTCCAAACCTTTTCGTACATCACTTGAAGTTATCTGAGGAGAAATGGGAATAAATGAACACTTTTGAGTTTACCAATAAAACCTTGTTTTTAAAATTATACAATAGTAAATGACTTCTAAAGGATGGTTTCATCTCAAGTTTCCAAACAAATAAAAACATGTGATACTCAAATCACAACATTTAACCTACTCAGTACTCAAACTAAGAATACTGCTTTAAAACCTGAATCCCAAACTAATTTAATACTAACTGAATATATTAAATGCCTTAATACAGGGGACACAGGTACTGAAGGTAAACTTTTAAAAATATAGATAGCCTTGCAAAAACAAGTATAGGGAGTCTATTCCTTATTTCATATTGCATTTTAAAAATCTACATTTATTCCAAAACCTTCTAAAAAAGTAAAATTTTTTCTTTCTTCCCAATAGGGATTTTCCTTTTCTTGCAACACACAACCACAAAAAAAGAAAGAAAGAAAGAAAACAACAAAAAACCTACTTAATATAATACTAACTATGTTGAAATGATCACAAAACGTCTATTTAAACAGAAAGGGAAAAGTAAGATTTGGAACCTAAATAATCACTTTTTCCATAGATCAAAACTAAAAACGGTAACTAACACACACTCCCAAGGAGAAGGAAAAAAAAAATTCAAACTTTTGTTTATCAAGTTTCCCCCCTTTGACTGGAAGCACTATGTTAAACATAAACAATAATTGCTTATTGTTCTAAATTCAATTTGGGGATTTTCTTTTTCTTAGTGCAGCACTTTATTTAGCCATCACAGATTAATTTTTACAATAATTACAGTGCCTCAAAAGACTTTTGTCCTATAATTATTGCCTTCACAAATTCATTCTAATATATTTAACTTTTCCTACAATGTTTTCATTAGTAGACTAAGTCACTAAATCAAATTAAACCTGTGCAAAGTTAGTTAAACAGAAGACTTCTACTGTAAACATAAGCCAATATAAATGTATATATTGTACAACATTGAGAGGAAAGCACTGACCCTATGCCATCTACCTAGAACTATAATGCATTGTCCTGTGGAAGATAAGTTCTGAAGTTAACTTTTGTTCCCAAGCCACTGGAATAAAGGTCACTGAAGAGGTAAATGCAATATGCACATTACTCTTGCAGTTCCCATTGCCATAAGATATATGGAAGCAAACATGTGTTAAAATGGAACCAGCTATAAATTATGGTCAAATGATTTTTTTAGTTCGATGGGGGGAAAAAAGCAAAACTCTGTAACTGTTCCTCACCAGACAAGAGCCTTAGATCTTGTACTTCGGCCTTTGGTTTTGTTTCCTTCAGGTGAATTGGAAGCATTTGCCTTATGAGTTTTCTTATGATGTTCAAGATAAGTCTTTTTGGCAAATGCCTTTCCACATTTATTGCATCTGTGAAGAGAAAAGTTTTTTGTGACTTTTACTTCAATACCAACGTCAGCTACTTCATACTTTTTACTAGGAGAGTTAGAAGTGCCATCATGTTTTGAATCACTATGTTTTGCCTCATCCCTCGAAGGGCCTCTTTTTGCCACTTTATTTAGAACAAAATCAATGGGCTTCTTTATAGCTCTGATCTCTAAACTGGCTGTTATTTTCCCAAGATAGCGGGATGACTTTTTATGAACCACAGTTATATGTCGTATCACATCGCGCTTCCGACGAGTTTCATAAGTGCAAAGAGGACACTTGTAGAATTTTACATAAATGTTGTTCCCATCTGTGTGCAACTCAATGTGTTTAGTCAAGTTCTGTTTGGAAGTAAACTGACGTTTACAAAGTTTACAGTAAAGTTGCTTAAAGTCAAAGCCAGCTGAAAGTTTTGGTTTCCTGGTTTTCTGCTGGCCACCTGCAGCAGACGGACTAGTTGATTTAGGGCTTTCAGAGTCTTGTTTAACTTTATTTTTCTGTGCTGCCGGTGTGTTCTTTTTTTCATTTGAATGATTTGTTCCCTTTAATTCATTCTGTGGAGAATGGGTAATGGAAGGGGGTGAAGATTCTACAGAATCTGCTGGTTCAACTTTAACTTTTATTTCTGAACTGCTGGCAGTATTATTAGGGCCTTTCTCTCTTTTAGAGTTTGTTCCAGAAAGAGTTATCTTGTGGACAATTTGCATATGTCTTTTAAGCATTATTTGTGAACTATATTTCCTCTTGCAAAGGAGGCATTTGCATGCAGTTAAATTGTATTCAGCCTTTGAAGACGACTTTTGTTTTCGAGTCTTAAAAGATTTTTTAGGAGAAACAGAATCCAGGAACAAAGGTTGCCCAGGCTTTGTTGCTATATCAGGAGTAATTGAATCCCTCCTTAGTCCTCTATGAACTTCATCAAAATGCCTCCTTACATTCGCTTTTGTAGCAAATGATTTACAACATACTGGACAACTCCTACTTAATGGAACTAGAACATTCTTACTGCGTCCTTTAGAGGACTGGTTTGGATTCTTTCGTGTTTCAATGTACTTTTTTAGTTCTTCCATCTTTTTCTTGTGTACTTTTCGAATGTGACGACGAACGCCTCGTCTGGAATTGAATTCTTTTCTACAAAGACAACATATCAACTGGTGACCAAAATCAGAATTGTCAGAAGTTTCCAAGTCAGCCTGTGATTCCTGAGGTTGCTCATCAGACGTAGGTGCAACTTCATCTGCAACAATCTCAACAGGAGGGGGCTCTACAGTTTCCACCTCTGTATCTATAACTGGTACTGTTTTAGACTGTTCAGTGCTAGTTTCCTGTATTTGAACTTCGGTTTGTTCAGGAGTACTGCTTGACTCTGTGACTTCAGTAGGATTATCAGTCCTTGAAATATACTGAAACACTGCATTTTGATTAGTTTCTATGGGTTCTAGCTTAATAATATATTCTCGCTTGTCCACACTTGGATATATGGCTTCTAGGAGATCGTTTATGGCTTGGCTTTGTTTATCATTTACATCAGGAAGGTCTGTTAAGAAAAAAAAAAAAAATTTAATCTGAGATAATTAGCCTGCTCTAGCTAACATTTAAAATTGTATTACGAACTTCTACCTTAAAATTTATTACATTACTGGTTTGTATTTATTTTTGTAAGAGTATTATCTACTTTTCTGTATTTTATGAAGATAAAAACTTGTATTAATTAAGCTAAAATTAATTTAAAATCTCATCATGGTACACAAATGCTAAGGAATAAATGCAGTCTGAAGAGCTACTTCCACTTAATAAGTGGAAGTGCCCTTAATAAAAAATACATAAGCACACAAGTGTCCTCAACAATAAAAAGTGTTACAAATTTTTAGTCTACAACTTTTAGGCTACCAAAAGCAAATCAAAGTTCTCAAAACCTAAGATGGATAAAATATCATGAAAAATGTACTATTATATATAAAAGTGACTCTTTTTTTAGAAAACATAACAGCATTCCTATTAACTTAATCTATAATAAATAATCTAGTCTAATTGTATAAGGACATTTAAACACCTTACGGAATAGAAAAAGAAATTCGTAGGATATAAATATGAATGACATGTATAGAAGTGCTAAACTCAGTCCTATTGCATGTTTTCTTAACATGACACAATACCATTAAAGCAAGTGAATAAAATCTATAGATTTTTATTTGAAAAACAGAGCTAGTTTTAATTACTTGTACAATAATTATATCCCCTACAGGCAACCAAATATTCCTATTATAACAGAGTTATCTAACACTAGTTATGTTTCCACATTCAACTCTAAAATCTGGCTACAAATACAGCATCAAATCTGACTTTCTATTTAGAAATCAAGAAATGATTCATTATTGCTCTTCTAGTGATCTTTCTAATTAAAATGGATAAAGGAGTGTCTGTAAGAAGGATAACACTTTCACAGAAGTATTTCTAGAATGAGTATTGCCAAGAGAACTAAACAATAATCCAACAAATCCGTTTATCTATTTATCTAAAAAGTCAGCTCTACACTAAAAAATTGCAAAGAGTAACTATCAGAAAAATAATTTTCTACTAGAACTTCAGTTATTAAAAGGTCAGGTTTAAAACTTATCCCTATAGACTGACTTTTCATTTATATCTCAATGATTAAAAAGTACAGCAAGATCTATCAGTGGTAAGAAAAATTTCCAAATATGAAATTTTTGTTTCAACTCCTATAATATACTTCATATCAGCTTCATGCTAGTAATTAAAATGGTACTTTTGATATTTGGAGTTTTCATTTCATTCCCATCCCAAAAAGTTAAGTTGAAAAGTACACAAAATCTATAATGCAACTATAGTATCAAACTGACAAAACAAGTTCTATAAATTTATAAATCCACAAAGAGTTAATAAGCTCCTGAACAAGACATAATGAAAGTAACCTATTACTTATTAAAGTATTTTAAGGAATTTGTACCAGTTCTTTAAAGCAAAAAAATAATACCATTACACATACTGCTTACTTACTCACACAGAGCCAATATACTTAATCCAACAAACATTTGGTTCCACAAAGACATTATTAGCCTCAACCTGCCTTCATCACATAAAGCTATTTCAAATCTCAAGTCAGCCTATAACACAATCTTATTTCTGATAAAATGATCTGTAAATAAATTTCACTGAGAACAAAACTGATCTTCAAACCAAGATCCGTAAAAAAATGGAAAGATTTATATTTTTTAATGCTCTTCACCATCCCCAAGAAATCAACTCATTTACTCATTCTTTATTTCCAGCCTTCTCATTTACTTAATGGTAATCTTAGTAAATTAACAGTCATATATAACAAGGTGTTAAACAAGTGAAAATGAAAAATACCAATAGCTCCTTCGAGCACTCATTATGTTAACTTAGAAAAATCCTGAATATAAACTATCTGCTCTTTGTAAACATTCAAACACAATATCCAGTATTTTAATACAAATAAATATACTCATAAATCTAACCCCTTATATCTTTAGAAAAACCCAAGTAAAAAGCACTTATATGAAAGTACTGATCTAGGATGAATATAACATTAAGTAGAGTATTTAATTTTATTCTCCATCATTAAATTATCAATACCATCTTAATACAAACATAGCTGCAGTATACGAATACTTAACTATAAAATGCATAACTGAATATATGAATAAAACTTACTGTCATCCATCTGGAGACTTGGTGGGCAGTAGAATTTTTTATGGGTAATTAAATTTGGTAATCCTCTGAAGAGACTGCGGCATAATTTACATTCAAAAATAGTGTCCACGTCTTTTAATAAAATATGCTTAAGTTGTTTAGTTCCTGAGGGAAAAAAGAAAACACAAAAGGTAACTTAATTTTAACATGCACTTTTAAACAGGCAATCACTGTTGTCAATCCAAAGTGCAATTACTCTTTGAAAACAAAATACAGACATTGCCAATTTCTACCATAGTGTATTCAGAACTAAGTTATAAATTATAAGCAAAATCCTATCATCATTTGAATGACAGCTAAAACTGATATTCTTTTTCTAATTCAGCAGCCAATCAATTTTTAGGATATTCCAACAGTGGTTCCAACATCTTGTTGATCATCACAATGACCTGGGAATAAAGATGTACATGACCCACGTCCAGAGATTGATTCAATAGATATGGAATAGGAAAGAAGAATTAAACATGACCCTTCCTCCCCTATCCCCTACTCCCTGACAAAGTATCTGGCTGATTCCTACAGCTCTCTTCGGCAGTGAAATGAAGATGGAATTCTGTAATACATTTTCCCCTGATTCTTTAAAGAAAGTCAAAACTCTGTCACAAGATTGCCTGTGACTTTTCTTTTTAAACTCAGCTCAAATTACTTAAGGTTCTAGGCCAACATGGAATTCTGGCCATTGAATGTGAGAGTACAGAATCCTTGTCCATAATGTATTTTGCTTAGGCCTCTTGACACCACTATAAATTTATTCAAAGCCTCCCCCCCCCCCCCGCCAACTCACTTCAAGTGCAATTAATTAAATACTGATAGTTTTACACTTTAAACTAATTTAAAGCCTGTCTTCCCCACTAGATTATAAACTCCAAAGCAGCCAAAACCAAACCTATCTTATTTACAACGACAAAGTGTTCAGCTCTAACAATACTCAATAAAGATTAGTTGAAGAAATGCCACTGATCTAGAGAATCTAAGTATTATGACAGAAGATCAAAAGGCAAGAAACAAAATAAATGGCAACAAGTATCTAATCTTTAAAGTAAAAACATCCACCAGGAATAAAACACAAACAGAAGATCTTTTGTCATTATTTCCTACAGGGTTTTGCCACAGGTAAATTGCCAAAATTGATCTGCAGTGCTTTACTAATTAATTCGCCTTTAATTTCCTCAAATAAAAAAGATGATAATGATACTGACTTAAACTAAAAAGTAAAAAACGAAAGTGTCCTGAAAAAAAAAAACTTTAAGACTATCTAGGTGCAAAGTGTTCCATTACTCAGCAAGCACTTGACACTCTGTTAAGCTCTGGGACTACTAAAGAGCAAATACACCTTACTATCCATCTTGTAAAATGAACAAACCAAAAACCAAACCTATCTTAGAGAATCGTGAGAGAAAACATGAACTTAAATCCCAGAAAAATTAAATTACACATCTGGGTTTCTACTGGGAAAAAATATATATAATGAAATCATTTCCAACATTTCTCAAATCCAAATCAATGTTTACTATGCTAAATCATATTACCGCAAAACCAGAAAACACAAATTTATAAAGATTCAGAGGACAGCTTGAGTATATTCTTTATATAAAAGTAAATTCACACACACACACACATACATACTTTAGTCCACTTCACATTACAAAATATATTGACAATATACTGCTAACATATTTAGTTCATAGTTAATCTCCTAAGTGACAAACTTTGAGAGGTAGACTGATGATAAAAATATTTTAGATAAACCTCTCTACTTGATCTACCTATAATTCCCAAGAAGTACAGTTTAGTGTAGTAACAGTAAAAAGAAAACATAGCAAGTTTTTGCACACTTTAATTCTAAATTAAATTACCTGCTAGACCCATACTAAAGATTCAATTCTGCCTTTAAAGATCATCAAAAAAGATTGAAGAGCAATGCAAAAACAACCTGAACTAGGTTTAACGTAAGAATTCAGCTGAAGATTTAAATAGAAAGTATGATGTTATACATAAAAAAGTTACTGCTAAAAATATAAGACTGCATCCTTAAATCGAAGTTCTCACTTTGTCTACTGGGTTCTCTCATCAACCATAAAAAAAACCTATATCTATATATAGATAGATTCTTGATTAGTCCTAGTTATATTCAGTAGAGTGTCTGTCTGTCCCCAATAAACATCCCCCTAAAATAAGTCTCTAGCTCTAACCTGAACTAATCAATCTTAATACTCATTCACAAACGCTCCCCACACCCCACCCAACCCACCCACACACACGCACACACACACACACACACACACACATCCCCACACACATGCACAGACACAAGCATGTTGTGTTGATTCGGGTACATCAAATTTCTTTCAGAGCCACAGGTTCACCAAATTCTCTCACTCTTCAGGTCTTCACCTATGTTTTTCTCTCTGCCTATAACAATCTCCCATTTCCCTGGTCTGGCTCACTTCCAGCAATCCTTCAAACTCTAGGTTAGATGGTGCTTCCTCCAGGAAGCCTTCTGATCCCTTCTGTTTTTTGTTAAGAATTCTTCACCCCTACTCCCACAGCATGCAATACATCTATACTATATTACCCCACTATCTTGTAATTAATTATTTTTCTGTGCTCCCATTAAACTGGAAGCTCAAAGAGGACAGAGAAGATATCTTTATTCTTCCCACTATATTCCCAGCTCTCAGGACCATGCCTGATTGATGTCTGTCAAATGACATATTGGAGAACTCTATGTTTAAGAAAACCTTCTCTATAAATTAAATTAAATTTTAGTCTACGTAAAGTTGACTGGGAAGTCAAAAAAGAGACCTTAAAGATTTTTTTTTTTAGTGCTTTATTTTATTTTTTGAGAGACAGAAGCATGAGCAAGGGAGGGGTGCAGAGAGAGAGAGAGAGAGAGAGAGAGAGAGAGAAAGAATCCAAAGCAGGCTCCAGACTTTGAGCCTGACCCAGGGCTCAAACCCACAAACAAAGACGATAACCTGAGCCGAAGTCAGATGTTCAACCGACTGAGCCACCCAGGCACCCCTAGACCTCAAAGAATTTCTAATTCAATTTATACATTTTACAAATGAGAAAAATAAGATGTCACCCATTCCATGAATACAGACAAGAGAAGTTTTAGTAGTTGCCATTTAAGGTTTTGTTTTTTTCCCATGCGATCATAATGGCTTTGGTCATAATAGTCTAATCAGCTACTATTTTTTTATTGCTTTGCTCACTAACAATTAAGCACAGCCAATCCACTCCTTGTCTCTGTCAACAGCTAAAACTTTCTACCACCTGAGATAACAATAACAGATATGGTCATCTAAAGAGCAACATAAAGTTCTTCCACAACTCTTGATCCAGCAAGAGCCATGCTATCTTATTCCTAATTATTTCTTTTCCTATATTAATAACTTTTTCTTGCCTCAGGTTTTAAAGCTATCTTAGAATTCACTATTTACTGGTAGATCATTAATCAGTATCTTTCCAAAAAACCAGCTCTCCAAAGGGCAGGTTTCTGATGCCTAGAAATTAGCTAATTAGTGAATATTTCAGATTCTCATAATAGGTGCTCATAAAAATTACTTAAAACCTCATCAAGGATTCAGTCATGTGCTATTCCTTAATGTCAAAAACACTGTATGTACTGAGTTAACAAGATTTTTTTCAAAAGGAATCAGTATTCAGTTTTACAGTAGGGTGGATTGCAGTCACTTTACATGATGTGATATTAATTCTAACTCTTCTTGCTAGACAAAGATAAGCTTTCATTTTTTCTCTTAATATATGAATATGTTGGTCAATGATCATTTTAAATTGTAGCAATAATGAATTTTTTAAATGTTTATGTATTTACTTTGTGAGAGAGAGCACATGTGCATATGCGCGCATGTGGAGAAGGAGCAGGGAGAGGGGGAGAGAGAGAGAGAGGGAATCCCAAGCAGGCTGTCAGCGCAGGGCACAAACCATGAGATCATAAGCTGAGCCAAAATGAAGGGTCGGACACTTAACCAACTGAGCCACCAGGCAGCCCTAAATTGTAGCAATAATGATTTTAAATGGTATATTGTTGGCTTTATTGATGATTCACACATGAGCTCAATCTTTTTTAGCATGACTGTTTAAACACAGTATCATCTCAAGCAAATCCGTAATTTGTGTCAAAACTAATTTCCAAGGCCAGTATATGAAGGAAATTTCTAGCTGATCTTCCTTTAACAAAAGTTCTTGAAGGTAAAAAAAAAAAAAAAAAAAACAGGGAAAACTTAAGAAAATTTAAATTATTGGGGCACCTGGGAGGCTCAGTCGGTTAAGCGTCCGACTTCGGCTCAGGTCATGATCTCACTCACAATTCGTGGGTTCGAGCCCCACGTCGGGCTCTGTGCTGACAACTAGCTCACAGCCGAAGCCTGTCTTCGGATTCTGTGTCTCCCTCTCTCTCTGACCTTCCCCTGCTCACACTGTCTCTCTCTCTCTCTCAAAAATAAAATAAAACATAAAAAAAAATTTTTTTAAAGAAAACTTAAATTATTATCTTAAAACCATCCCCTATAAGAGCTGTTTAAAAAAAATTACTAGGTTAATTATGGAACACTGCCACATACTATGATAAATTCATAAGTAGAATAAAATTATTCTAGTACCTACTTGGTGAATCTTTTAGTTTAACAAACATTTACTGAACACCTATTAAATATCAGGTCACAATGTTATTCACTGGAAACACAAAAGGATCTGATCTGTGCCCTTAAGAAATTCCCAAAGTATATAAATGGCTGCTCCTCTAGGAACATAGCCCCAGATGACATGCTTTGAAGAAGAATGTAAGAAAGACAAATCAATTAAATCTACACCTTTCTTATTCATCCAAAAATATCTAGTCCAATTTTTAATTTCCTATCATTTTTATGTAACAACCAAAAAAGCCAAAAACACAGTCCATACCATATGGCACTCTCTTTTGTATCTCTGACAAATCACACTTCCAACCTAAGTTTTGTTTGCAGAGTCGGGACTGAGGCATGGCCATCCAGTCACAGCTTACACTAAATGCAAGTAATGTTGCTTTAAATAGTACAAAAACAAAACAAAACAAACTCTTCTAAGAAGTTAAATGACCAAACCTAAATTTAAAATGATAATGACAATAGCAAATATCACACAAAGCTAATTCTCATTTTCCACTACAATTTACTCCTCCCTAAGATTCAGAAAAGATACCCTTCCTTGCACAGTAGTGTATTCTACAGGCAGAATCTTTTTTCTACGATATTATACTTTACCTCTTTTTTCAATATTATATATTACAAGGATTCAAAAAAAGATATCAACTTCATATTAAAGACCAGTTTTGAATACCAAACTAAATAATTACCATTCTCTTTTCTTCTCATCTTTCTGTTTCTACCCTTAGGACATTCAATAGTTCCTTTCCCTCTAAGAGAAGGCTAAGAGACTAAAAAAAGAATATTAAGCTCAATTAAATCAATTTTAATAAATGTCTCATGCAAGTACACCTTTTTGTTGTTGCTGTTACTTAAAATTCTGCTTCAGTGTGGGGAGAGATCAGGAAGGAAGGAAGCTAAAAGTGTTAATAGAAAGGAGGAAATTTGAAGATGCCAAGTCACAGATGTGATTCTAGAAGAACTAACACAGCTAAGGCAGTGCTCGAGCAAAAGGCAGGGTCCAGTCAGGGTAGTACCAGAAGCCAAGGATTCAGAGCAAACAGCATGTCTCAAAGTCACCCAATCATCAGGGATTTCAGAATGGAAAATCAATCTAGAGCTTGTAGCAAAATAGGCAGCCTAAAAAATACGGCATCTATCTCTGGACAGATGTCAAACAACAGTGAAATGTACTGTTAATAAAGCAAAAATACACAACAGGGCACAGAGTCAGCTATTACTCATACGGGGGGAAAAAATGAGGGCTATATGTATAGAAAGTCCTGGAAGAAGACACACAAACCATGTAGCAGTGGTTGCCTGAGCAAAGAGACTAATTTTTATATTTTTTTATCCTTTTGTACTTCCTTATTATGTTTTTAAATCACAGGCGTTTATGACTTAATCTGATAACATTATTTATTCCAGTATAGGTATATTACTTAATTCCAAAAAGAAAAAATCTATTCAAATTAATTTACAAGGAAAGCAGCCAGAAATAAAGAGATATTAGAGGTCAAGAAGGATAACTTAAAGCCAGCAAAACTGTCCAAAGCAAAAACTGAAGTGTGAGGCAAAGAGAACAAGTCAAAACTGATCAGTCAGTACAGCACACAGGGGGCTGTGGACTTGAAAAATGAGAGAACTTCTTCCTTAGCCTTTTGTGAACTTTCAGCTTGGGTAGGAATTCAGACCAGGTCAGAGACAGCCCAATGTAGGCTGGAGAAGGTGAGTCACTTAGAGATGATACAGTAGCTGAAGACAACTATCTGAGCTTAAAGATTAAGCTAGATATCCTACCACATTACCAATACCCAACCTGACTTAGCTTCTATAGGTTAACAAGAGCAAAAGCATGAACTTCAGATAGTTCTTTAAATGCAATGTGTGTGACCGGCTGTAAAGGAAAGAACCTAGAAAGAAATGAGTCATTGAAGGCGTGGTTGGGAGTAGAATGGGACCGGGAGGAACTTACAGGGTGAGAATGGATCTTTGTCCCTAAGTCATGTGGCCCAAACTTCCATTCTATCTGCCCCAAGTTTCAGTCAGCCAAGATTTGGATACTTCAGTGCTAAAGAGCTATCTCAGTAGACTTTAGATTACACAGATATGTGAGAGATTACAATCTTGAGAAAATTAAAATTGCTTAGTACTGAGACACATTAATGAAGTAAAAGAATCCCTTTTTATAAATACAAAGTTAGTTTCTTTGTATCACAGAGCATATTTCTAAATCACTTCTAATTTAAATTACTGGGTACTTACAATTAAATTTATAGTATTTTCAAAATTTGCCTAAATGAAACATAACTCAGAAGGCAAATCTGCGGGGCGCCTGGGTGGCTCAGTGGGCTAGGTGTCTGACTTCAGCTCAGGTCATGAACTCGCAGTCTGTGGGTTGGAGCCCCACATCGGGCTCTGTGCTGATAGCTCAGCCTGGAGCCTGCTTCGGATTCTATGTCTCCCTCTCTCTCTGTCCCTCCCCTGCTCACAATCTGTCTCTCAAAAATGAATAAATGTTAAAAATTTTTTTAAAAAAAGAAGGCAAATCTGCTGGAGACTTTTTTTTTTTTTTAAACTTTATAGTTTATTGTCAGGTTGGTGTCCATATAACACCCAGTGCTCTTCCCCACAAGTGACCTCCACCAAGACCATCACCCCCCATTACTGGAGACATTTTAAAAAGAGTATTTTATCCATTTCATGGACTCTTTTCTTTAGCTTTGATTGTAAAGAAATAGCAAACACAGAAAACAGACATGACCACAGTGCAAAAGAAGACAATTTCATTTTTAAATATTCATCCTCCACAGTTAAACACAGATTTCTGAGAACAGGATCTTCTTGGAAAGGGATATTTTAGATGACAAAGTATTTATGAATGAACCAATTTTAACCTAATCAAATAACAATACTATAATAAATTGAAGTAGTCTAAGATAACTTTATTAATTCCAAATTTTGGATTTTTTTAATTTTATTTAAATTTTATTTAACTAACATACAGTGCAATATTGGTTTCAGGAGTAGAATTCAGTGATTTCATCACTTGAATATAATACCCAGCACTCATCACAAGTGCCCTCCTTAGTACCCATCACCCATCTAGCTAACCTCCCACCCACCTTCCTCCATCAACCCTCCGTTTGTTCTCTATTTTAAGAATCTCTTGTGGATTGTTTCCCTCTCTCCTCTTCCTCCCCCACCCCCACCTTATGTTCATCTGTTTTGTTTCTTAAATTCTATGTATTAGTGAAATCATATGGCGTTTGTCTTTCTCTGTAAATTTTGGATTTTAAAAACCTATAGCAAAGAATACAACTAAATGTGAAAAGCTATTATCTTCATTTCCAGGAGAAAGTGCACAAAGAATTATTTGTCTACTAAAAGTAGCTAACAGAAACTCTTATTACAAACAGAAACTAACCATTCTTGTTGTCCCAGAAATATATTATAAATACTGCCCCTAAGGAGTAAAATTTTAGTTGTCTTTACTATAGGAAAATCTGACCTATCAGTTACTTTTGTTAATGAAGGGCAACTATCAAAAGTAAAAACAAAAAACAAAACAAAACAAGAAACCACCCTAAAATAGGTTTACCACCATCCAACACGAGCAAGGCATGGGTATATACTCAATACTCAACTAAATTAAATATACATAAAAGCAATGCCATGCGGACTATAGATGAAAAACCCAAGAAATAGATATTATAAAGTCAGAAAACCTTTTTATTTTAAATTAAGGAAGAAACTATTTCTTAGATCCTAAAATAAAGCAAATATACGCCATTTCTCTTTACAATGACTTAAAAACGAGCACCTCAAAGAATTTATCAACAAAACAAGTAGTTACATATATATCATCTCTTCCTTTGAATCTCAGAAATTTTTCATTAAAATAGTAAGCTTTAGAATAATAACAAAAGATATTCTAATCCTTTAAGTTTCCATCAGTTAGGTGTCCCATCAATCATGTGTGTTTGCTTATACATCTCTAACTCAATAGTCTGTGATGTCAAAGAAGCCAAATCTACAAAAGTGGGTAAGTGGATTGTAAGAATCACAGCAACCTAAGATCTTACTGATAACACAGTTCTGGCAGTTCTCAATCATGTATATGTAGTAAGCAACAACTATTTTAAAGCACTGGATTGCACCTGCACAAGTACCCTTATTACATACGCAATTACTATAATAATCTACTAGAAACAAAAGCTAAACACATGAAGCCAAAGATACCAGTGCTGGAATAAGCATTTTTCCTATCTTGTGCTCCATTAAAGATACTGAAACTCTAGGGTTAGGCAGAAGAAGGAGAGTCACATAGATGGTAAATTAATCTAAAATAAGTGGCATCTCAGACATTGTGAATAAATAATCTACTCTGCCAATGCTTTTAAAGACCCAATATAATTCACTACAGCCCTTTGAGAGTTTATAAAGAATATGCCAAAAAATAACAATAAATCATTACCAGTAAAAATACCACATATATTTCTTTAAACCATACTAAATATGTTTATTTCTATATTAATATATAATATACAGTACTGAAAAAGAATCTAGATCAAGTCAGTATTTATTCATCCGCTTTTTAAAAATATGGCAATTAAAAGTATTCTATAAAACCAATATATACATTTTAAGATTTTTAAAAAATTAATTCTAAGGATTTCTAGGTAGTTTTTAACTACTATGTGAAGATTGAAAAATACATCCTAAAACATTCATACCTGATCGAAAGCACTCAATTATTTGTTGAATGCCAGATTTGGATGTCTGTAGTGGCTGCTGTAACAAAGGAGCATCTCCAGGTTCCAGGATATAAACTACAAGGAAGACAAACACCCACCCCAATCCCCACAAGAAAAGGGTTATTTAAATCATTTACTATTAAAGTAAAACAATGGTTTGCTACAATCATGTTAATGATAATCACACTGGTTTGTATATATTTCACCATCATCTTTGAAAGGCAATATGAAATAATGGGGAAAAAATAACTAAAATTATCCTCAATTCAAGGCTAAATTAAAGCTACGTAAGGCTTCAAATGCAAAGACTTATTACTATTTTGGTATTATTTAGTATATAGCTGTCATGTCTGCCTTTTTATTCCCCTTGAAGAGGAACTACTGTATTTAACCAAAATTCTAAGGCAATGATGGCCTAGCCACATCTCATAAACTGAAACCCATCATTCCAAAACCCTCTGGACAGTCTAGTATAGCTCTATGGGCAATTATGAGAGCAAAACTCAAAAACCACTGCCTAAGGAAAGAAGTAGTAAAGTGCACAATGACAGATGTTCAAGAATGTTCACTGCAGCACTCTGGAGAACTGTAAATAATTCAGAAAAAATTCAAACAACTTAAAAGTCTCTCAATAGGAACCAGACTAAATAAACCATGAAATATCCCTACAACGGAATCCTTCAGGGCTCTTAGAAAATAAGAGCTAGCTCTACATATACTAACAATAAAGAATGTCAGTAATAGATTAAGCAACAAAACAGGTTATGGAATACGATCTCCCTCATATTAATGTATTATTTCAATAAATACAGAAAGGAATTTAATGTACATGTATGTACGTACAGACACTAACATAAACTCAAAAAGTCTGGTGGGATATCGACAAAACAAGGGTCTGACAGGCTGGGTTTTACAGAGGTGATTTTCACTTTCTGCCTCATACTTCACTAGTGAGTGCTTCAGAGCCTGGGCTTTCAGAAGACTGCATGTTAGAAAAAGACACATTTCTATAATGAGTAAAAATAATATTTCCACTTTAAAAATAAAATTTTTCATTTTCATAAACAGAGGTCTCTTTTCCAAAATCCTCAGGTTCACAGCGTAATTATGTAATAAATTATATTATGGTAAAAAGTAACTGAAAGGAAAACTGAGTTTTCCCATCAGATACCAAATAAAGACACGATTGTGGTACAGAAAAACCAGCTTTTTTTTTCAATATGTTATAATGTTCTACTCAACTATTACCATCTTATACCCAGGATCGTCCAGTCTGTGGGAAAATAAGGAGAGATGTGTGCTGCTAGTGCTTCAGGACCTGGTCTTGGACAGCAGTTAGCTTTCTGATAAGGGGGCTAAGGCTTGCTGTGCTCTGTATATAGACACAGCCTTAGATTCTCTTTAAGGCTTCAAGTTTGTGCTCAGTGTTCACCAAACAGGAGGAACTATGTCTCAGGACCAAGTCATTTTATTAAATACAACTTTCCCAATTTTAAGAGATACTTTAGGAGTATTCTAAATGAATAACATGCACATACCCACAATTCATTCTGAGAACATCGGACATTGGTACTACCTGCAGCGATTAAGAACATAAAGACTCCAGACCTGGACTTACACCAAAATTTTTTTTTCTGACATTTATTAGATACAATTAAGGCAAATTAAACTCTCTGATCTCGTTCTCATCTCTACAATGGGAATAATAAAAGTATCCAAATCTTAGGGTTGTATGAGGGTTAAATGAGCTAATACAAGTAAACTGGTTAACTGGTTAAAACAGAGCCTACGATCTAGTAAGTGCTCAATAAATATTCTATCACCACCACCACCACCACCACCATCATGTAAAAATCAATTGCTTTCTGACACAAAAAACTTAAAAATTGTTTCCAAAATCTAAGAGAAGTAAAATTCAACCCCTTAAAGATACAATAGCAGAAGACTATAAAGAAACTGATGATACCATTTATTGGGATTAGATGGATTTCTTTTCACTATTTGTATAACATCTGACAAATGTTTACCAAAAAGTAGCAGTATCCACAAAAAAAAAAGGGTAGAAATTTTATAATTGTAAAAAACCAAAAGGGTCAAAGTTTGGTTCTATAAGTGGCAAGAATTCTAGAAAGGGAGAATAAAAATAACAGTAATGAATAAGGGAGAGATAAGGGGAAAAAATGGTAACTCGTCCTGAGAGTCCCCTTTCCACATTTAAAAATGCTCCAGAAAACTTTCTATAATACATCAACTTCCACTTCCACATGACAACATCTGATTTCAAAGCCAAAGCAAAATTTTGTTACCTAATCACCTTCAGAACGCTGCGACCACCAGACCCATAAGCATCCCGAGACACCATTCAAAAGAACAGCAGGGTTAGCTTAGTTATCCACAGATACATCCACTTAACATACAGATCTGTGTTGTTCCCATTGTAAAAAAAATAAAACAAAAAATACCTTCTTCATTTGAAAATACTCTCAACCCTAAAAAAATTTATACTAGTATTTTATAAAAGTTTCTTTTCATATATCCTATCATCCTTCCCAAGATCTGTTTACATGACCATTAGGGGAAAAATCCCACCATCTCCCTCCAATCAAAATATCCAAACACTCAGAAGTTAACATCTGTCTTTACATCCTTCCAACCAAGAACACACTTCTCAGAATCAAATACCTACTTTCGTAACAGTCTCTCCTAGCTTAAAACAAGTGCCTTAATCTTTCATCTGGCATTTACTTACAAAGAATAGAAAACAGGGAAGCAGTTGGAGGGTGGAGAAGGGAACTGTGGAGAAGGGAGAATATAGACGAAATGATATTGTCCATGTATTAATAACTGATGGAGTTGTGTGATGATTACATCAGGTTCCTTATACCATTCTCTCTACTTCTCAATGTTTGAAAATTTCTGTAAGGAACATTCTTAAAACATAACTAAAAAAGCACTTCACATACACTGACAGGTTTGTAACACCACCCTTCACTACAAATTGACCCATCCTATCAAGGCCTCCTCAGGAACACATTGCTCTCATCCAAGGACCCACCCACTATTCATAATTCAAGAGGATAGACCAGGTGATTGGCCATTAAAAGAATTTCTCAAACACCAAGTTATCTTCTTCCCTCCATCTGAAGGCATCTTCTTTCAAAAACTATCACATCATAACATATTCCTCTTGGTACTGGAAATATCCTCCCACTCGGCACATAACTTCCTCTGAAATAATGACAATTAACTACTCTATAGGTTAACAAACTTCTAGCTTTCCACCAAAGTAGTCTTCAGAAAGTGTTTAATTCTGGCTAAGAAAGCAAAGAAACATTAACTACTTTTGACCTGGTAGTCTGAAAAATAAACTACACTGAAAAAGTTTCTCACCAAAGTTTAATTTTTAAAATTAATGCAACCTGGATGATTTGTTAATGAGGGAGAAAAAACAAAGACGTTCCAGTACATATTAAAAAGTTCAACTGTGAAAAACATCTTTAAAAAGACACTGAAGTCTCTAGGAAACTTTAATTATCAGAATACACTAAATAAGGTATGGTCACAAATTATCTTATTTACTTTATATCCATTTCTTCCCACTCAAAAGTTCTATGAGGGAATGACCTTATCTGTTCTGTTCACCACTTACATCCCCATTGCCTTGGACAGTATCTAGCACCTAACAGGTGCTCAATAATAACTTGTCAAAGAAATAAAGAAATAAAATGAACACATAAACCTGTTCCTAATTACTTCAGAAGCTTTAATATAATGATTTCCTTAAGTCATTCAACCTAAATGACTGGAAATATTAAAAAAAAAAAAACTGGAATAAAATTTAGTAGAACACAATTATAAAAGGCATTCACGGCGTTCTACTTCAAAACTAGCAAACTAGCAAACTCCAATATTTAGTGAAACACAAATGACACACAAAATATGCAGAATGAAGGGGTGCTGAAAATTAGATAGGTCAAGGACAGTAGAAGAGAAACAGGGTCCCATCCTGGGACTATTTTCTTAGCAGAAGTAAGTTACTACTGATTTCCAGCAAGCCAGTGAGGGAGATGGGGTCACAGTACTAATTTTATTCTCATGTGTACAAACGCTTTCTGAAAATGGGAGTTCTTCCCCTTTACCGCTACCATTTTTTTCCCATTAGTCAAAAAAGTTCACTACTTGAAATAAACTCTACTGTGATAGGACCAAGTACACAGGAGCAGTCAAAATAACTCCAACAAAAAAACAAGCAAAACCATAAAAATTCCTAATAACTTTTAGGTCAATAATAATGATAAACACCTGCCTTTCAACTAGAATAGAATAAATAGCCTCTGTTTAGGCTAGTCACATATGTATTCAAGGATTCCCTTGTAAGTTGTACCTCTAAATGTGACAAAACACCTCAAACTTTAACTAGAAAAACTCAACAGTTTATATGCCACATTTATCAAAGTTTTCTAATATTCTTCATGAGACTCAAAAAAAGAACTTTTTCATTCCATAAATCCAACTAAAAACGGTTCCACTGAATACACTATCCTTATGGATCCTTAAGTTAAAAAAAAAAACTTATGTATTCTACCTAAATAATCAGTGTTTGTTTTTTTTTTTTTTACCATACACTATGTTCTGTCCAAGAAAATTTTAAAAGGTTGCAGTTAGCAAAAAGCTGACTCTTCCAACAAGTTGAGTTTAACAAACTTCTTAGCCCACCCTAAACTCATTTTTTGGCTCTAACCGCCATTCCCTGATAAAAACGCATGAGAAACTTTTAACTTTCAAAAGTTTAAATGAATCCACTTTCACAAAGACAAATGCTGGCATTCTACTACTTATTTTCTCCTTTCTCTTCAGTTTTAAACATTCAGAGGGCAAGGGGGTATACTACTAACTGCAGGCTGCCTTGAAAAAAGGAAAAGGGACTGAGTGATTGACCTAGTGGAAAAGATTTAAGGTGACACTTGCAGTACTTTTTTTAAGGGATCAAGCAGGGGAGACCTCTTGTTTGTACAAGCTTTTAAGCTTCATAACTAGTTTTATGCTAGGGAAAATTATAGCCTGCTTCCTTAGAAATGACTTCTTGGGCAGGAGAAAAAGAAAACTAGAAAGAAACACAAGGCAACGTGACCCTGACGGAGGGCAAAGTAACTGGAGAAGAAAGGGGTATACCTGGTTCACAGCATCCGTGATGATGGTGGTCAGTCTGACAGTATTTGTCCCTTAAAGGCATTTTCAGTGGGCAAGACCTACTTTCCTTTCACTGTAAGAAGTTCTTCATTGTGGCTTGGCTGTTGAAAGAAGCACAAACCCGTCACTCACCCTGAACTTCCTGGGGGGGCTCTGGCTCTATTTTCCAAATACGTTCCCTCCACCCGCGCTCCGCTTTCCCTCCACGGACCCGCACCTTCCTCCAGAACTGAAAAAGAAACACGCACGAAGGCTTCGCCAGCCCAAACTCCCGCACAGGTTCATCGCCCTACCCGGAAACGCAGCCTGGGGCGCGCAGCGCAAGGCGAGGGCCTGGCCGGCAGCGCGGGCGGCAGCGGCCTCGCCGGCCCGGGCGGGCGCGCGCGGAGACGGAGGCGCGGAGCGCGGCGAGCACGGCCGGCGCCGGGGCCCGCGGGGCGGCGGGAGCGGCGACAGGGGCGGCCGAGGTCCGGCTCCCGCCCGGGACCGGCCCACGCCGCGCCCTCCCGCCACGCACGTGCGTTGGGGTCTCTCCGGCAGAGCCCCCGTCCCCGTAACCAAGTGCGCCCAACTTACTTAACTCCTAGGGCGGGCCGGCGGGCAGGCGGAAGGAAGGAAGGCAGGCCGGGCAGCCGCTGGGACAGCCTGGCGTGGGAGGCGGCTTCGGGCCCCACCTGGCGCAGCCTCGGCTGACCACGCGAAGGGAACCGGGGTTCGGGCCCGACGCGCTCCCAAAGAGTCCCCGCCGGCGCTGACGCGGAAGCGCCACAGCTCACCACGTCCCTCCGCGGCCCGAGGCGACGGCGACGGCGGCGGCGGCTCACGGCGTCCCTCCGCGCTTTGGAGCTGGGCGGGCGGGTGGCGCGCGGGCGCAGGCAGTTGACAGGAGGAACCGCCCCGCACAAGCCGCCGCCGCCACCGAAGGAGCCGGAACCACAGCGGGCAGGACCTGGGCGCCCCTCGCCGGGGCAACGGCTGCCGCCGGAGCCCGGCTCCCCCCAGCGCCGCTCCACCTGCAACGGTCCCTCAGGCTTTTGGAGAGGGGCGGGGAAGAATGGGGGTTCCCCCCACCTTGGGCCTTTTTTGATCGTAGTTGTTGTTTCAGGAAACTTTATTAAGTCAGTCTCTCTCTCTCTCCGTCTCCCCCTCCTCGAAGAGCCTGAGCTACCGCCGCGGAGCGGGTAGGAAGGGGGAAGCAGAGACTCTCCCGCAGCGACAGGGAGCGACTGACTGACCCCGGACGGAGATGGGGCGAGGGCAGGAAGTGACAAGCTCTCCGAGTGGGTGGGGGGAGTGTGGCCGGCACGCCCGGGAGCGCCGCGCGCATGCGCCCGGCCGGGCGCCCGGGCCTGTGGGGAGGCAACGCGCTGTGGCCGGGCCAGGGGAGGGAACCTTGGCCGGTGGCGCTCGGGCCGCGACCGCGGTCTCGGGCCGGCCCCGCGGACGCGCGTCCTGCCGCGGGCCGACGGAGAGGCGAAGCTCTGGGCTGTTTGTGCCCGGGAGATGGACGGGCTGATCGGCGACCAAACTGTTGCTCTCGCTTTTCTCCTTTGAGGGAAACCCAAACAGGAAGGGTTGGAAAAGCACGGGAATGAACTGTAGGAAGAGGTTGGCAAATGGGTGAGCCATAAGTAGTGGTGACTCCGCAAAGGTTGTCAGCACACTTATAAAATGGTAAAAGTTGATTTTTTTAACCCAACAATTTTCGAAGTGTGCCTCTAAGAACTTGGGGGTTTTCGTCAGGTCCTCGGGAGGAAATCTACTGGTGGAGGGTCGGCATTGACTGCAGTGGCGCTGCGCTTCTGGGACCTGAAGCCGAAGGTGGGTCACATGGGCAGTGCGCACTTGCCCTCCACTTCGGCGCCCGCGTCCTGCTCGGAAAATCCCCGAAGATCGAGGTCGTCTGTCAAATTCTGCACACCCGTGTGGTAGCCTCTTCGGGCAGGAGAGCTGCCGCCTCATCTCGCAGAACGGAATTCTCGTTCTCCACGCAAATACGTGTCCACCGACGGTCGGGAAATTTTAAGGGAGAAAAAGCCCTTTCGCATTGTTAGCTCCTCGCGCCGAAATTGCCGGTTTGCTGGGTCCTGAAAGAGCAGTTTAGCCGTAGGGAGGCTCTGTATGTATTTTGAAGAGCAAACGCATGACTGAAATCTGTTTTCAAAATGCATAGGAAAGTTTGGGTCTGTCCAGTAATTAATTGATAAACTTGTTAGTGTAAAAATACTGAACGGAGCATTTGCGTAGGTCTTGAGCGACTGTAGCAGCTTTGATTATAGGGGTGACAGGAAAAAGAAAAGTGATCCACTTTTTTAAGGGAATTCCAGGTACTGTACATTTACACACTTGCCAGTCACATGAGTATTATGTTTGATCATTTTTTTTTCTGTCCCATTGTCAAGAAGCATTACACAAGGTCAAACTAAAATGTAATGCCACACCTTATATGTAATGTAAAAGAAATTGATATGTCCACGTGATGGTGTTTGTTACGCAGCCAATAAAAATCATTTTGTGCAATATTTAATTGTATCCAGTATGTTTAAGCATATCAAAAAAATTAATGTGACACCTTAACAGAGGAATTACGGGTAATTTTTAACATTGGAGATCTTTGGTAAAATTTAAGGTGAATATTTTCATTTTTGGAGGATCTCTTCCTACTTTTATTAGTACACTTAGCACAGGTTAAAAAATAAATATACAATTTTAAGTTTCCATAAACCTGAAAAGTCACTGCTTCAGATATGTGAGTTATAAATGTTTGCTGACCAAATAGGAGTAAAAAATGGTTAGCTTCCTGAGTAGCCTGGAGGGCAACCCTTGTACTGGAGGGTCCCTAATACTGCATGCTAATAAATTTTAAACAATTTTTGATAAATCAGAATTATAGACAAGATAGGAATGTTTGTGTGGGGAAAATATTGAACACTGAATTATAGAATTTTAAAGAGAAAAAGAAACCATGGAAATTACCTTATAAACTTTATTTTATAAATGAGAAAACACACCCAGAGAGATTAACTGATTTGCTGAAGGTAACACAGTAACAGAGCCTTCTGTAACAATACTAGTATTTGACATTTATTGAGTAATTAATGTTTTAAGCTCAAGAATAACTCATTTAATCCTATCAGCAATTCAATGAGATTTTGTTATCCTTTCATTCTACAGGTAGGGAAACTGAGGCAAAACATAGCACTGATAGGCAACTGAGCCAGCATCTGAACCCAAGCAGTATGGCTCTGAAATTCATGACCTCGGCCATTATGCTATATTGCCTATATTGTGTTGCCTACACTATATAATAGCTATTTTTTTTTAATGTTTATTCCTGAGAGAGAGCAAGGGGAGAGCGGCAGAGAGAGAGGGAGGGAGAGAATCCTAAGCAGGCTCCAGGAGGTCAGTGCAGAGCCCAATGTGGGGCTCAAACTCACAAACCATGAGATCGTGACCTGAGCTGAAATTAAGTCAGATACAACGGACTGAACCACCCACGTGACCCTCTACACCACGGCCATTTTGGATCACACTATATGTGAAAGATGAGCCAGTAGATCCTGTCAGTTGTGAAATGTATTAAAATGCTATGTACAAGTTTATGAAGTGGAAATGGAGTTGCTAAATCGCAAAAATTTAATTGAAATTTCACAAGGCTCGAGAGCTTAGACTTCGGACATCATCTAGAATTATCATCCTACCTCTAAAATGACTGTGCACAAATCATCCCAGAAGAATTATCTGTCTTCCCCTTTCCTTGTTCACTGCAGCAACCTACGTGACACATTATGACAGCTTTAAGGAGCTTTTTGATCCTTAAAGTCTGGAAGTATGTCCTAATGATTAACCTAAGACCTTTTTATGGTTTAAAATTATTGTCTCATCTTCAAGCAGGAAAGTTCTACCATGAATCTACACACACATACATATACATATTATTACTGCATAAGAAAATACCCTAGAAATAGTTTTTAAAAATCATTTTATGTACTCTCAATTCTATAGATCAGTGATTTAGACTGGCCTTTTCTGGGATCATGCATATAGTCCTCCGGCATCTTAACTGGGCACACTCCTGACTGGTTGCTGGTGTTGACTATTGTCTGTACTTATCTCCTATCCTTTCTTTCTCAAGATTAGCCTGGGCTTCTTCATATCTAGGCAGCATGCCAGGCAGGTACAAACAGGAAACTATAAGACCTCTTGAAGCAGAAGTTACATGATCTCACTTCTACCACATGCTATTAGTCGAAGTAGGTCAAAAGACCAGCACAGATTCCTCTTCTTGATAGGAAGAACAGCAAAGTTCCATTTCAAAAGGACATACATACAGGAATGGGAAAATTATTGTGATGATCTTTGTATACACTCATAACAGATCATTATTTCAAGAATGATACTAGCTAATTAAAGCTTCTGAATATTTTTAATGCCACATGATTCCTTTAAGAACAGCAAAACAAGGAGACACTAATCAAACCTATTCTTTAAACTAATTGGGCCAATTTGGTGGCCCCGTGTAGATAAACTTTGATGATTCCTCAACTTTTCTAAGTTCTTTTTCTGATCATTTTGTTACTTTTTCAAAGGTTTTCCCAACTGTTTTAAACACATCCCACTAAATCACAGTATAAAAACCTAACACCAAGGAGAAGCAATTATGGTTCCTATACAAGCTTTACTCTCGTCCGAATTTTGCTGGCTTTCGTAATGATGTGGCATTTTACAACACAAGTAAATTCATAATTATGTACAAATCAAATTATGAGCCAAAATAAAGGCTAAGAGTTTAAAAAGAGCCATGGAGAAATTGATTTGGAGGGACAAATATTAAACTACTGATTATCAACTATATAGAATTTAACACCTAAGTATTGGGCCAGCAACATAATATGAAAAAAGAAGGTAATGTTTTCCCTAAGATCTTTATTTTAAGAAGAAGAAGAAGTAGGTTGTACCTAGGTTGCTACCCTGGAGATAAGTCGCCTACTAGAAAGCCCCTGACATGGACTTGTATCTTTCATCCCTGGCACTAATGCACACTTAGGTCTTGCTGGCCAGGTGACATAATGCATGCACCATGCTGCCACATGGGCACCAAACCATCCTTGACATCCTTGACAAGTCGTCCATTCAAATGCAATGCTATCTGAAAGATAGCATTTAAGTGAATCCCATTTTTAAAAAATGCTTTTTGTTATAATGGAGTTTGTTTATAAGTCTGTGTTGTAATCTAATAATAGCTAATGATGATTTTGTCACTTTTTGAACTCAGACAATATGCTAAGTGCTTTCTAGTTTTTCACTGAATCCTTAACAAAGATCCTGGGTTAGATATTATCCCATTTTACATAAAAAGAAGCAGATAATTAGTGTCTGAGCCAAGATTTAAATATAGGTCTGAGTCCAGGTCCTGTGCCTCAAGTTACGTATATTCTAATTATTACTAAAATTTTATCTCCAGGTCAGACCTGTCTCTGGAGGCTCTAACCTCTATTTCTAACTACCCATGAGACAGACCATCTAAATTTCCCCTGGCATCTCAAAATTAACAGGACCAAAACTGAACTTCTCACCAAACTGTTCTTCTCTTCCAAATTTTAATCAACATCCTAACCATTTAGGCTCTCAAGACAAAAAAGCCTTGGAGTCATAAAGAAGATCATATGCACAAATACAAAGTCATTAAAGTTACTTGTACACAGTTATTCCCAATGTCTAACCTAGCACCATAAACAATTGGTTATACCTCAGAAAGTTCAAGCAAATACAGTTTTCTCTCTCCATATGCACCACCAATTCTCTAGTCTAAAACCTCATCTCTGAACCATTGCAGTAACTGCCGCCACGGTCTCCCTACCGCCCATCTCTCCCTCCCTCAATTATTCCACGCTATCAACAGAATTATGGTCCAAACAAATCTAGTATTACTCCCCAATTTAAAATCCTCATAGACTGCCAATTTTCTACATGAAGTCAAATTCTTGACAAGAAGCATAAAAACAGCATACACTTTGGGGTCAGAAAAATCTGAATATTAGTCTTATCCATCCTCATGGGTTTTGTGTCTGTAGGCTAGTGAGAACCTCTTTTGAGCCTCAGTTTCCTAAGGTGTATGCTATTTTCAGTGTAGTGAGAAATCAGTTAATGAATCAAGCACCCAGCAGGATCTGGAACACAGTACACATATAATAATAACAGATACTCATTATTATACCTGGCCCACCCACAACTTCATAACTTTATGCTCTAAACACACTGTATTTCTCACCCTTTTCAGAAATCAACAAAGCAAAAAGTAAAAACCCAGTTAAACTGGGTCAGGAGGGAGTGTAGGGACACAAGGGAATTTTAGAGATGATAGAGGTGTCAGTTATGTGCCCATATCCATTTGCTAAAGCAACTATTAAAACAATAGAATAGTACAGGACTCCTGGGGTGGTTCAGTTGGTTAAGGGTCCAACTTCAGCTCAGGTCATGATTTTGTGGTTTGTGAATTTGAGCCCCGCATCAGGCTCTGTGCGTGCGGACAGTTCAGAGCCTGGAGCCTGCTTTGGATTCTGTGTCTCCCTCTCTCTCTGCCCCTCACCTGCTTGTACTCTGTCTCTCTCTCTCTCTCTCTCTCTCTCTCTCTCTCAAAAATATATAAACATTAAAAAAATTTTAAAAATAATAGAATAGTAGTTACCTTTTGGGGGAAGGAGAAGGTTGGCAAAGGGTACAAATTTGGGGGTTACTGGCCATTTTATAGATTTTGACCTCAATGATCATTACATGTATATTTGCTTTATAATAATTCAGTAAGCTGATAGTTATATTTTATGCACTTTTATGAATGTGTATTTCACAATAAAAATATTTTTTCAAGTAGCTGACCTAGGTTTCAGTGCCTCTGAACTACACCTTAGAAATCAGGAATTAGAAATGATTATTGGACTTTTCAAGGTTTTGTGCCTTTGCACATGCTACTCATTATGCCTGGAAATATCTTTTCTCTCCATCTAGAAAACTCTTACTCCTCCTTCAAGACCCATTTCAGATTTCATTCCTTCCATGAAGCTGGTTCCCACAGAGAAATAATTGCTCCACATTACTTTTCCTGTAGTACCCTATTCTGATTAAATGTCTGATTCTCACATCATTTAGAATTCATCAAGAACACAGACCATCATCTAGTACACTACTGTCACATAATAGGCAACCATTAAAAGTTACTGGATGGGCTTGAGTGATTGGATTAGCAATAAATATAATAAGAAAAATTTAGTGGGGAAAATCAATTTTAGGAGTTTGGTTTAGTACAGCCCTTGGCCTAATAGGACACTCATTTCCAATGTAGAGAACAATCATACAAGGACAATTAGAGGAACTCCTGTTGTATGAAATCAGCAATGCTGTAGAATATATACCATAGCTAGATACTTGAAACTAGTAACCATTCATCCTGTAAAAGCACTCATGACTTTGTTTTTATTTTTTTGAGGGGTGGCTTTTATATTTGGATTTTTTAAGTTTTAATTTTGAAATAATTTCAAATTTAGACACAAATTGCAAGAATACAAATAATCCCCATAATCCCTTTATCCAGATTCACCAATCTTTAATATTTTGTCATTTTTCTTTGTCTCTCCATGCATATATTTGATTTTAGAACCATCCAAGAGTAGGTTGCATCATGCCCCTTCACATCACTTATTAGTGAGTAATAATCACTTATTACTTTGGTGTGTATTTTCTAAAAGGGAGGATATTATCTTACATAACCATAGTACAGTTATGAAATTTAGGAAATTTAGCATGATAAATTTGATTTTATTTAAATTTGATTTGATTTGATCTGATTAAACATGATTTTGGGAGCCTGACTGGTTTAGTCAGTGGAGCATACGACTCTTGATCTCAGAGTCATGAGTTAGAGCTCTACATTGGGCATACAGCCTACTGAAAACACCCACCCACACACACACACACACACACACACACACACACTCATGATTTGATACAATACAGCTGACCCTTGAGCAATACGGGTTTCAACTGCACGGGTCCACTTATACATGACTTTTTTCAATAACACAATAAAGTACTATATATGTATTTTCCCTTATGATTTTCTTAACATTTTCTTTCCTGTAGCTTATTTTATTGTATGAATACAGTATATAATACAGATGACACTAAAAATATGCGTTAATTGATGGTTTATACTATTGGTAATTCTTCTGGTCAACATGCTATTAGTAAAGTTTTAGGGGAGCCAAAAGTTATATGTGGATTTTGAACCGTGAGGAGGAGTGGGGGTCAATACCCCTAACTCCTGAGTTGCTCGAGGGCCACCTGTACTTTTACTTTATCTATAGTTATTATTATATATGATATTTATATTATATTGTTATAACTATGCCAGTTATCCTGATAATGCCTTTTATGAATTTCTATTTGCTCCAATATAAAACCCAATCCAGAACCACATACTGCATTTAGATATATCTCTTTACTTCCCTTCAACCTGGAACCATTCTTCAGTCTTTGTCTTTCATGACAACCACATTTTGATGAGTATAGGTCAGTTGTTTTATAGAAAGAGTCAGTTGGGGGCTGTCTGATGTTTCTTCATGATTAGATTAAGGTTTTACATACTTTGAGTGGAATACTACATAAGGAATGTGGTGTTTCTCAGCATATCACAACCAGAAGCATGTGATATCTGTTTGATATTAATCTTCATCACTGGTTTAAGTGGTCGTTCAGTTTCTCCACTGTATAGCTCTATTTTTGTTATGAATAACTAATTTGTGAGGATATAACAATGGTTTTATTATAGAGACTCCTTTTAACCAGTATTCTTGAGAATTCTATGTTGGTTTTAGAAATTACCAAAGCAAAAGTAAAAGAATAAAAGTTAATTGAATTGAATCTTTATTTCTAATCTGATCATTAGAAACTAATAATCAATTATGTAACTGGAAACTCTTTTCTGGTTTACTCTTACATGATATGAAGTTGGAAAAAAAGTTTATAATTACCCTGTGTACTAATTTATTATTGGAAAATCCACTCAACATTTACTGAATATCTGTTATATTTCAAACATCCTGCCCAAGTGAGAATATACAGTAAGACAAGTTTTCTTCCCTGTAGTCAAAATTTACTTAGTGCCTATATACTTGGTCCTACAAATACATCCATGAATAATTTAGGAAGTTCTTATTCTCTTAGAGTTTCTAGTCTAATTATTGAGGCATTCCCAATCTAAATGACATGTAAAAAAGTATATTATTTCATAATAATCACATAAGACAGGCACAGAAGAGATGATTGAAACCCTGGAATTATAAGGTATCATACACAACAGGGGGACAGGGCAAGGGAGCATTTGCAGCAACAGTTTTTCAACTCATTTGAATTAGAGAAGATATCATTATAGAGTATGAATAACAATATGTTGGTTTGGGGGCACCTAGGTGGCTCAGGTGGTTAGGTGTCGGACTCTTGATTTCGGCTCCAGTCCTGATCTCACAGTTCATGAATTTGTGCCCAGCATCAGGTTCGATGCTGACAGTGCAGAGCCTGCTGGGATTCTCTCTCTCTCCTTCTCTCTCTCTCTCTGTTCCTCCCCCGCTAGCTCACACTCTCTCACTCTCTCTGTCTCAATATAAATAAATAAACTTTAAAAAATAAGTAAAAAATAATAATGTGTTGGTTTTTTCCAAGTAAATATTATAATGTTTCCAAGACCTATTCCTTAAGGCTTGCTGGCCAATAGGTTATCTATTGTTATGTATTTGGAGGGTAATGCATTCTAAATTCTAAATTGTAAATGCTTTATTATTTTATTTAAACAGGTAGTCATTGAAGAGTTTTGTATTTGATATTCTGTCCTTAAAAAAGCATTCTGAGTTTTTCATTCATTCTCTCAACTGCTCCTCCTTATGGCCAAAGGATCTTATTTGCAAGACTGAGTTAATAAGGCTGCAGTTCAAGACTGGGGAACAGAATGAAGTTAACTTGTTTACGTAACTCTCCATTAGCGTACTGATCGGAACTACCAAATCCAAAATCTTCTCTAATGATAGAGTATCAGGAAAAATGTACACTTTAGCTTATAGAAACTGAGTCAAAAGTTAAAAATCCATACATATGTCTGAAGTCTTAATTCCAGTTGAACACATAGACTACTATGAATCAGACCATAACCTACAACAAAATACCATTTCAAAGAAACATTTTAAGTAAAGGATTGGTTTCTGAACTTATATTTATCCAAGATGTTAAATAATTTATAAAACAATTTCTACAAAATGATCACTCTTGTATCTTAAATTAACATTAATTTTCCCGTTCAAACTTTCTATTTTTTTTAAGTTTATTTATTTTTGAGAGACAGAGAGAGACAGAGCACAAGCAGGTGAGGGGCAGAGAGTGAGGGAGAAACAGATTCTGAACCAGGCTCCAGGCTCTGAGCTGTCAGCACAGAACCTGAGGTGGGGCTCAACCCCACGAACCGCAAGATCATGACCTGAGCTGAAGTCGGATGCTTAACCGACTGAGCCACCCAGGCGCCCCAAACTTTCTAATTTTTTCAAATGAAAGTTGTAGATCTTGAATATGAGAAATCTCTAAAATTAGAGCATATGAAAGTAGATGGTATTTTATATAGTCAGGAAGCTTCCTGGATGTTTCTTCCATTTTCAAGTCATCAGATACTGAGAACAGACTGTTTATAAAGCAATTTCAGTATTGTAATTGTCATATATGGAGTAAGAAAAAGTTAGATTGGTAAGGATTTTGGAATAGAGCATCAAGAAATTACTCCCTCCACTCAAGCAGAATAACTTCTATTTAGGAGAAAGAACCACAGGATCCATAGTGTCAAGATTCTTGGTAAGACCTGTGTTGCTAGCCTGGATTAAATCAGCTAGTGATATCTACATGCTGGAGTTAATATCACTGTTTTCATTGCCACAGAATGACACTTTCTTCTTAGTACTTTGTGGGGGAGTATCTAACTCTACTGCCACTCTCTTTTCTCAAAGAAATGCCTTTGAAAAAAAGTGGGTCAAAGTTCAGTGTCTTTCTAAACATCTTCTTGCTAGAAGAGACAGTGTGCTAACACAGTCAGGAATGACAGTTTCATTTATTGGAATAAACTTGCTTTGCATTTTTCAGAAATTGTTTTTTAAAAAGGAACAATTGCTATAGAATATTGAAAATTCCCCCATTAATGTTAGTTCTTTTTTCTTCATCAGTACAGTAAGGTGAGAGAAGATCTCATTGAAATCCCTCCTTTTTTATTTTTTTAATGTTTATTTATTTATTTTTGAGAGAGAGAGAGAGAGAGAGAGAGAGAAAGAGAGAGGGAGAGAGCACAATCGGGGAGGGACAGAAAGAGAGGGAGACACAGAATCTGAACCAGGCTCCAGACTCTGAGCTGTGAGAGCAGAGCCAGACCTGTGGGCTCAAATCCACGAACCGTGAGATCATGACCTGCTGAAGTCGGATGCCTAACCGACTGAGCCACTGAGGAGCCCCAAAATCCCTCCTTTTTCAAATTTTGTCTTTCTGGGCATAGGAAGGTCATTTTAAACATGGCATCTAGCCAGATGAATGAAGATGCAAAATAATGCACAGCCAACCACTTGTGAATGTCCGAAGAGTGTTCAACTTCAGTGCTATATTTTATTTGGAAAACATTTGAGATATTTGTATCTCATCTAACTGTCTCTTAGGATGTCACTTAAAGAAAACAAAGACCTCATGTCCTCTGAGAACTAAAAAAAAGTCTACAGAAAATACTTTGTAGTTTACTAGTTCATCCCTATATCATCTTTGTGTTAAAAAGAGGGGGGGAAATCCAAGAAAAAATATGAAGAGGTGGTGAGGAGAAAGGAAAAAGTAATTGGCTTTAATAGGTCAGGTTGTTGGTTTGTGTCTCAGTTTATGAAAGAAATCAGTGAGTAAAATATATATTCTAACTTCGAGTTAGGAGAAGCAAGAGAATGTAAGTCTGATTTATTATTATATGGTTCATGTGTGAAAAGTTTGTTCAAATTTACTATATTTTGAACTATATGAGTTTAGAGGAATAAAGACTTGGCTCAATTACCAATCATCTTTGCACAATGTCAGGGTTGGATATAACTTCAAAGTCATCTTTTTAAACTCTAACCTTCCATCTAAAGCTTGCATTTCCCTTACAATATTCCTATCAAAGGCCCAGCTAAAGTTTGATCATTTCTGAGTAATAGGGAATTTACCACCTCCTGAGAGAATCCATTCCACTTTATTCAACTGCATTGAAATTGGCCTTCCTGGGGTGCCTGGGTGGCTCAGTCTTTTAAGCATCCGACTCTTGATTTCAGCTTGGGTCATGATCTCACAGCTCGTGAGTTTGAGCCCTTTATCAGGCTCTGCACTGACAGCGTGTAGCCTGCTTGGGATTCTCTCTCTCTGCTCCTCCCTTGCTCATGCTCACTCTTTCTCTCTCTCAAAACAAATAAACTTAAAAAAAAAAAAATTGGCCTTCCTGAGCTTTTCATACCCAGCAAGGATGAGTACATAGAACATATGTAATTCCTCTTCCATGCCGTATATGTATTTGAATGTGTTTGCTGACTAGGTGAAATTTCATTAGTTCATCCTCTAAAAATATCAATTATTGAATTAGAATATTTTGATTCATTCACATAACAGGTATTTAGTGGGCACCTGCTTTATTCCAGTAACAGTCCTAGGGATTGGGAGATATAATGATGAACAAAAACAAAAACCGTGACCCGACCATCATGGAACTTACAGTTGTACAATTGCTGTCTCCCCACAGATTATATGAAATCTACTGTTACCATGCATATGCTTTCATTAATTTACTTTCTGATTAAAAATGCCAAAACAACTTTAAAAGTTGTTTTAAACATTTTTAAACATGTTTAAAAATGTTTAAAAACATTCAGCAGAAAACTCATGATTATCAACACTAAATTTACATAATTTGAGAAAAAATACCTCTACCAAAACTACGTTACTGCTTAGGGGCTCCTGGGTGGCTCAGCTGGTTAAACGTCTGACTTCGGCTCAGGTCATGATCTCGCAGTTCATGAGTTCGAGCCCCACATCTAGAGCCTGCTTCAGATTCTGGGTCTCCCTCTCTCTGTCCCTTATCCGCTCACACTCTGTGTGTGTCTCTCTCTCAAAAATAAATAAACATTAAAGAAAATTTTTTAATACATTACTGCTTATACTTATGGAACTAGTACAAATATACATGATATGTAAGAATGTCATTTGCTATGATTTATTTATACAAATTGCATAAAAATGATTCATTAAGAGAATACAATTACTTGAATAATCAAAATCATTTATGACAATTAGCTGACTTTTTGCAGTTTTCAGATAGGATAGAAACTATTGTGATTAGTATGCCGAGTTCTTACATACTCCCAATAGTTTGATTTGCTACAAAATTAAATTTGCAGATGTTGGTAGCAGGACTAGGTTAGGAGCTAGAAAAAAAAAAAACATTCAAGACTAAGTTGTGTGGTTTAGGTGACTGACATTACCAAGAATAATATATTGAAAACTCTGGAGGAAAAGTCTACAAAGCCTTCCATTGGCGCTGCATATATACTCATGCTATGAGGAAATGAATTCCTATATTCGTGAGGCCTATTCAGAATCTTTTGTAGGTAAATGGACTTCTACCTTTATAGTTGCAATTGATCAACTAGTTATCATTTCATTAGTCACAGGCAACCATATACAGTCTGGCACACAGTAGGCACTCAACGGACATTTTCGACTAAATGAACAAGTGGACAGAAGTGGAAGTAACTCAGAAGTGGCATAAAAGGGACTAGAGAAAAAGGGAGTTATTAACTCATCCAATGAATGAGTCGATCTCTATAAATAGAGCAGGCACTGTGTGTCAGATACCGTCCCAGGGTATATGGGGGGAAGCAAAGCCAGACCTGATTGTACTAGCCCTCAAGGAGTTTACAGACTAATTAAAAAGAGAGCTGTTAACCCCAAAAGCACTCATTACATTGTAAATATAATGTGCATAATATAAGTGGTATCATAAGACATATGGGGCCATGAGAGAGTATAACAGTGAGATCTTACCTTGTCCGGGAGGTCAGGGAAGGCTTGCTAAAGGAAGTGACATGGAATTATCCAGAATGAAGTGAGTATGAAAGAGGGCCTGGCAAGTGCAAAGTTCTTATGGAAAAATGATGGCAGGTGTGACTTTGCACAGCAGACGTGGTAGGACATAAGGATGGAAAGACCTTTGGAGGCCATGTGTACAGGTCCTTTTTCTTAAGAGCAAAGAAAAAGCATCCGCGTGTGTAGCAAGCTTAGAGATCTAATCATTACACGCAAACATGCACACAAAATGTATCGTCATTATGTTGTGTGTTTACATGTACATATATACACATATTTTGAAATTGAGATGTCATAATTAAACTCACCCTTTTAAAATGAACAATTCAGTGGTGAAACCCAGTTTTAGTATACTGTCCAAAAATAAATCCTGTACCCATTAGTAATTCCTTATTCCTGTCTCCCCACTTTCTAGGGCAACCACTAATCGACTTCTTGTCTCTATGGTTATGTCTCTTCTGGACACTCATATAAATGGAATCATATAATATGTGGTCTTTTATGTGTGATTCTTTCACTTGGCATTATGCTTTTAAGATTTATTCAGGTAGCATGTATCAGTTCTTCATTTCTTTTGATTGCTAAATAATATTCTATTGTATGGATATACCACATTTTATTTTTCTGCTCACCAGTTGATGCACATTTGGGTTGTTTCCATTTTTGGCTATTATGATTAATGTTGCCATGAACAATTTGCATCCAAGTTTTTGTGTGGGCATATGATTTTTTTTAATGTTTATTTATTTTGGGAGAGACAGAGCATGAGCAGGGGACGTGCAGAGCAAGAGGGAGACACAGAAGTTGAAGCAGGCTCCAGGCTCTGAGCTGTCAGCACAGAGCCTGATGCGGGGCGTGGGGCTCGAACCCACCAACTGTGAGATCATGACCTGAGCTGAAGTCAGATGCCCCACCCAGGCGCCACCCAGGCGCCCCATTATTTTCATATGTCTTGGATATATACGATAAAGTGGACTTGCAGGGTCATATGGATGTCTTCTTAATGCTCACTATTAACATCTGTAGTAGATGCACATCTGGACTGTTCTTCACTCTGCATAGTCAGAACCCAGTAGTGCCCCCTCAGTCCCTGCCCAGCTTCTCCTAGGATCAAGCTGTATGTTTGCCACATATTTTGTCCAGCTCCTGGCAGACTGTCTGTAACAGGCCTGCCAGCTCTAAACTCAGCATCCAGGCCACACAGGAACTGAGGGAGAATCAGGAATGCAAACTAAACCTCTCTGACTGAACACACCACAGCATCCTTTAACTATGGTATGTACTCCCCCAAGTGGATGCCCGACTGCCCTGCACTGCAGCTTCCTCCCAGGATCCCAAACAATGAGTGGATGAATATCCACGCCTGTTGTTCCTCCCAGTTTATCGAACAGACCTGCCTGAAATGGATGAGGCCAGGAGAAGGCTATCATGTCTGATCTCCTCTCCAGAGTTTTAGGAACTCAGAATAAAGAGAATTTGTCCAACTATCTTCACACCCTCATTTCTGCTTTACCCATCTAGTCCACCAACATGGGTAGACTTTATTTTTACTTCTTCCACAGTTCAGTGGTTCTCTCTAGGGGATGTTTGGAACTCTGTCGAGGTATTATTGGTTGTCACAATGATTGGCAGCTTTAACTAGCATTTAGTAGAACAGGAATAGAAGATACCAGACGTCTCACACTGCTTAGGACCACTCTGTGCAACATTCCATCTGATATTTTGTTAACGTTTATTTATTTATTTTGAAAGAGGGAGGGGGGAGACAGGGAGGGAGAGAGGGAGAGGCAGAGGGAAAGGAGAGAGAGAGAATCCTGAGTAGGTTCTGGGCTGTCAGAACAGAACTCGATGCAGGGCTCAATTTCACAAACTGTGAGACCATGACCTGCGCCGAAATCAGGAGTCAAATGCTTAACCAATTGAACCACCCAGGTGCCCCCAGTCTGACATTTTTTTAGTAACAGCTTTACTGAGATAAAACTCACATATAAAGTATTATTCAATCCTTTTAGTATATTTACAAAGTTATGCAACTATCACTACAATCATTCTTAGAACATTCATTACCCCCAAAAGAAATCTTGTGGCCATTAGCAAGGACTCCCCACTTCACCTCAACCCCCAATCCCCAGGCAACCATAAATCTACTTTCCATTTGTATGGATTGTCTATTCTGAATATTTTGTATAATTGGCAGTATATAATATTTGATCCTTTGTGTCTGACTTCTTTCACTTAGTGTAATATTTTCAAGGTTCACCCATGTTGTAGCATGTATCAGTACTTCAATTTTTTGACTGCCAAATAATATTCTATTGTATGAATATGCTACATTTTATTTATCCATTCATCAGTTGATGAACACTTAGGTTTTTTCCACTTTTGACTATTATGAATAGTGCTGCTGGAACACGCATGTACAAGTTTTTGTGTAAATATGTTTTCATTTCTCTTGGGTATATGCCTAGGAGTGTAGTTGCTGGGTCACAAGGTAACTGTTTAACTTTCTGAGGAAATGCAGATTATTTTTCAAAGTAGCTGCACCATTTTACATTCTTCCCCGCAGTAGATGAGTTTCCAATTTCTCCTTGTTAATACTTTTTTATTATAATCATTCTAGTTAGTATGAAGTGGTATCTCATGTGGTTTTGATTTATATTTCCCAAATAGCTAATGATGTTGAACATCTTTTCATGTGTTTATTGGCCATTTGTATATCTTTTCTGGAGAAATATGCCTGATGTTTTAATATTCCACTAGGCTTTCATAAAGGTAGAAAAATGGCCTATTATCCGAGCCTAGAATCTAATTCCAGTTTACTTATACACTTGACCCTTGAACAACACAAGGGTTAGGACTAGGTGCTGATACTCAGCACAGTTGAAAATCCACATATAACTTTTCACTCCCCAAAACGATAACTATTAATAGCATATGGTCGATGGGAAGTCTTACCAATCATAAAACAGTCGATTAACATATACCATGTATGTTAAATGTATTATATGCTTTATTCTTACAATAAAGTAATCTGGAAAACAAAAACTACTATTAAGAAAATCACGAGGAAGAGAAAATACACTTACAGTACTGTACTGTATTTATCAAAAAGAATCTGCATAGAGGGAGAGCTGTACAGTTCAAACCCACATTGTTCAATAGTCAGCTGTAATCATGAAATAGTTTTTGATGATTTTAATATACAGTGAATTCAAGAAATGCAACCACCATGTAACTTGAGTGTTGCTTATACCTTGTTTTGTTTGGAAGTTTAGCAAGATTTCTTTATTATTTCAGAACATATCACCAGTGGCAGTGCCCTCATGGTATTTGATTTGCTGGTGCAACATTCTTTTCTGTATCGGTCTCTGTTTGTTCCTATGACATGCAAATATGTACCCAAGGGAGTTTGAGACTCCTTTTTAACGGAGTTTGAAACACGAGGATCTCACTGCATGTTAATAATAAGGTTTTTTTTTTTTAATATGTCATTTCTAACTTTTTCAATGTTATATAACACACCATCGCCTATGCTGTGGAAATTACATATTAAAGTTAGGTACTGTGATTTGTAACAGCCTGTTGTTTTTTAATCTTACTTTGATTCTGTTTCCAGAAGCCTGTCAAACAACTGTCTTCTGATATGGTATTTTTTTCCAATCTGCCTTCTTCCTCTTTGCCTAAGAATACAGTATCCAGGGTCTTTTTAAAGACCAGAGATTGGATGTAGTGAGATTTTAAGACAGGAGATATGTTTTGTGTGTGTGTGACGCTTGATCACTGCCTATCTGATGTCATAATAGAGGGAATTATTTCACATTGTATTAGAAATAAAACCAAACTCATTTGTACAAATATCTTATTTCCTCATTTTCTCCATTTCAACTATCTGTAATTTGTCTCGGCTATTATCCACACTTCAGTTATGGTTATTTCCCTCTTTCTCTTATAATATACAAATAAGTCTCATTTGACATCACATATCCTGGTTCTGGTTCTTATTTTCACTTCCACTTGTACTTCTGCCCTTTCATTTTCTTGTATTTCTTATACAGAAGAGTTTTTACTTCTCTTGAATTCAAACTTTTTCATTGTAACAAGATTCAAGCATCTGACCCCCTTATTATGTCTTTTAGTCTAGACATGTCTAGGCTAGAAAGACTTATTATTTTATAATAAATTACTTTCCCTTTATTTCTCCTTTATATTAGGCTTAGGTTATTATATTGATTTTTTGGAATTCTATGTTGAGATAATTTATATTATCTATGACTTTCATTTCAGGATAATAAGGGAAGCATTATAAAACATTAGTTATGAAAATAGGACACTGGATCTGAGAAGGTTGAGAACCACTGCTCTACACCAACCATCACCCACCACAGGACAGCAAGCTTCCTGGCCTGGCTATCCTGTCATAGGAGGGTGGGGTAGCCTCACTACACTTTGGCAGATCTGTGATCTCAAATTAGCAGGCCTGGTGCTTTATATGCTATGGAAATTTAGATAATCATCTCTAGCCCAAGCCTGGTTTCAAGATTAAAGATGTCAGGAAACTTCTTTCTCATCCCCAGGGTAGTAATCCTCAAGGCTCACCTTCTAATGTAGAAGATGATAAATTCACAATTTAAAGGCCAAATTCAAATGTGGTATTTTAATGATTGCTAACTCTAAATGTTTCAAGCAGGGTAGAAGGTAATATAATCCTGTTTGGGTTCTATAAACTACAGCTGATGTGTAGATAATAGACTGTGAGAGGCTCCTGTACTGACTCAAGAGAAACATAAAGGCTTTCCGGTTTTCTCTGAAACGTAGTGAAGACATGGCCGAGATTCCTCCATGTTCCCCCAGGGGACAAGGTATCATTATATTCATCCTTTGTCACTAAGAGTCATCTGGGACCTTAAGGGATTAACATCATAAAATAGTATAATTTACAAAGACATGAAACATACAATTGGGGAGTGGCTTAATGATCTTAAGAATCTAATTCCTTTATTTATTTTTATTTATTTATTTTTTTTTTGAAAGAGAGAGAGGGAGAGAGAGCAAGAACAGGGAGGGGGCAGAGGAAGAGAGAGAGAGAGGATCTTAAGCAAGCTCCATGCCCAGCAGGGAGCCCGAAGGCTCAAAGCAGAGCTCAGTCCCACGATCCTGGGATCATGACCTGAGCCAATATCAAGAGTCTGACACTCAACCCACCAAGCCACCCAGGGAACCCTGAATCTAATCCCTTTATATTCTAACTTTATGTATTGACCATCTCCAAGCATAGTTACTTAGCTGTGGACTGGGTCTCTACATTTTCTAGCTAATAAAGGCAAGCAGGTCTTAGAATTGGAGTCCAGTTGCTGCTGCATGAACTGGAAAATATGGAGGCTTTATGCATTCTTGCTTTCTCTATCTGAATTCTCCCATTTTATTTTAAATATATAATTTAATGAAGTTGAATTAGACCCAATAGCCTATAGACATCACCTATAATTAGCACATGGTATTATAGCAATAAGAGTCACATTGGTGACATGTGAATTTCTTAATGAACATTGTATTATTGACCAATATGGTTATGTCATTCCAAACCAGAGAAGAGGAAAGAGTCATCAACTGACTCACATTATTTTAGGGAGGAGGTAGGTATAAACTGCATGGGATGGAATACCTACATCAAGATGGCCAAAAAAAGATTCCTGAGAAGGATCATAGAATCTTTGCCTGGGAAAAAATGCATCTGTTCCTATTGGTAATAAACAAAGAGAAAAACCAAGGATGGATTTCTTTGTCCATTTCAGACAGAAGATTCTGTGATTCATTAAGGATTATAACTAAAGTAAAACAATTTAGGGTTTGGGGGGTCATTTGTTGGCTGATTACTTGATTGAAATTGCTAGTTTACTCTGTGTATCTTGGTAATACATGCTTTCTGTTTCTTCTTGTTTTGCCAGTAATTAATAAAATGGAGAATCTTTTTTAAATGTGTATTTATTTATTTCGAGGCAGGGGAGGGGCACAGAGAAAGGGAGAGAGAGAATCCCAAACAGGTTCTGAGCTGTCAGTACAGAGCCCAGTGCAGGGCTTGATCCCACAATCCTGAGCCAATATCAAAAGCTGAACACTCAATGGACTGAGCACCCAGGCACCCCTTAAATGGAGAGTCTCTATAAATATGACTTCTTATTGTACAGATTGAGCAATCCTTTTGCTTACCATATTAGTTTTCTAAGGCTGCCATGCAAAGTAACTACAAATGGAGGGGTTTAAACAAAAGAAATTTATTATCTCCTATTTCTGGAGGCTATACATACACGATCAAGGTGTTGGCAGGACTGCGCTCCCTCTGAAGACATGAGGAAAGGATTTGTTCCAGGCCTCTCTCCTAATCTCTGATAGTTCTTTGTCTTGTGAAAGCCCAACAATGTTCACATGATGCTTTCCCCGTGCACATGTATCTGTGCCAAATCTTCCCTTTGTATAAGGATACCAGTTCTATGGGATTGGGATCCACCCTACTCCAGTATGACTTCATCTTAACCAATCACTCTGCAACAACCCTGTGTCCAAATAAGGCCACATTCTAAGGTACTGGGGGTTAGGACTTTAACACATAAATTTGGAGGTGAGAGGATACAATTTAACTCATAACATTTACCTCCTTGCTTGAAGCAGTAATGCTTTGTCTGTGAAATTATGGCTGTGGGAAAGGAAGTAAGAGAGTGGTTTTGAATAGTGGTGTGGCAACCACGACTTCTAGTTTCAATTTCTAGTCCTCCTGCTCATTTTTCTTCTTGATACTGAGGAAGAAAAATAACAGAAGTCTTGGACAATTATAAGCATCCGTAAGTCAATGTGAGTGGTTTTGTGTGTGTGTGTGTGTGTGTGAGACAGAGAGACCATATAATAGCAATAGAGATACACCTACTCATCTTGGAAGAATGTGCAAAATTACCGGCCAAACTTCAAAGTGTCAAGAAATTGCTACTTTTAGATTTGAGCATATAAATACTGCTGACATACACCTCAGCTTCCTGCTGCCATTTTCCTCTAGATTAAGTGTCTTCAAAGCAAAACCCAGACCAAGCAAAATGATGCAGTAAAGGAGAATTGCCTTTTGGCTCTTCCCTTCCTTTCCTTGCCCTGCTTCTTCCCCTTGCACAGCCTGGCTCATGCACTCCCCTGTCTCTTACTTGCCTTTCTTGGCCCAGATCCTCTGGAGTCCTGTAGACACCTTTCCTGAGTCTGCCAACCTTGCTGTTTGGCCCATCCTGCGACTACCTGTCAGGGTTTAATTATCATGGCATTTACCTGCAGAAATCTGCCAGTTCTGGATTTCCTCAGGATCAGTTTCTAAGCTTGGATCTTTGATCATAATTTGCACAATTACTGAACTTGATCCATGATAATGTGGTTGTGGGAGACTGATAAAGGATCCTTCCATCCCTTCTAGGTAAATCTGTGTTGGATTAAAAAAAAACAAAAAACAAAAAAACAAAAACTTCTGAAACAATGGTGTGTGCCTCTGTTGTGTAATTCAGCATAGTGCCTTTCGCTGGAATCCCCACACAGGAATAGCTACATCATTTGCAAGGTCCAGTGCAAAATGAAAATGAAGGGGCTTGGAACCAGTACCCCAAAAACAAAGAGAACAAGCAACCCCCAAAAGATGATAACGTCCATACAGTACACACTCAGTGCCTGTTCAGGAGGGTCCCTCCGATGCACCTGCCGAAGGTGCTGGGGTGCTGCCACTCGAGACACCACAAGGACACGCACCCAACTCTGCCCCACCTGCACCTGCACCCAGGCCACTCCCAGGGACAGAAGGGGGCAAGAGAATGCATGATTCCCCCCTCTGCTGAGGCGGCCTGGTTGCTGGGCCAGGCAGAGGATAGCAGTGGTCTTGGGGCAAGAGTGGGGAGTTAGAGACAAAGTGGGCCCAGGTCCCAGGGGACAGAGAGCAGGTAGTCAAGAACCTATGGGAGGCGATGGCAGGTGGCACCGCATGTGAGCCAAGGCTCCAAGACCCCAGCGAATGCTCCACTGTCCCATCAGACCTCACTTACAAAACACAAATTCAAAGATATAATTATCGAGTTTCAAGACAGTAGCCAAATTGCATTAAGCCCCAAGCACAGTGGCATCCTAGAAAAGGGGGCGATATTTTCATGCACATAGATCTTTGGAGTGGTCCTTCAATCCCATGGCATCATAAGGGCACCAAGACATAGCACAAACAGTTTAGGATTTGGAATGAGAAGATTCAGATTTTTGTCCTGAGTTTCTAATTTATTAACTAAATTATGTTATCATTAAACTTTTCAAAGCCTTGCTTTTACCATTTATAATGTTATCATGTAAGATGGTATCTTATAAGCGTTACATTAAATAAGTGAGCCTGACAGATTATAAGCTAGCCACCAAAACCCATTCACTTCATCTGTGGGCACACAGCTTGACTATGTTTCTCGTCTTTCTTACAGATAGGTGGAGCCATATGACTAAGTTCTCTACAACAAATGTGAGCAGAAGTGACATATGCCACACTGCCAGGCCAGGCCCAGAAACATCTCCCACAACTACTTTTCTATTCCCTTCCCATTATATAGGCTGATTGTAAGTGATAAGGAGGCCCTAGAAATAGGAATTCTTAACCTGGGGTACATGGAGCCCCAAAGGGTCTATGGAGAGAATTCAGAGAGTCTGTGATATAAGTGAAAAAAGCCTTTAAACCTTTATTTCCACTAATCTCTATTTAAAATGCTGCATTTCTGGGGCGCCTGGGTGGCTCAGTTGGTTAATCGTCTGACTTTGGCCCAGGTCATGATCTCACAATCTGTGGGTTGGAGCCCCGCATCAGACTGTGTGCTGACAGCCCTGAGCCTGGAGCCTGCTTCAGATTCTGGGTCTCCCTCTCCTTCTGTCCCTCCCCCACCTGTGCTTGTCTCTCTCTATCTCTCAAAAATAAATAAATGTTAAAAAAATAAATAAAACAAAATAAAATGCTGCATTTCCTTTCATTATTTTTTTCCTGTCATTAGTAATGAAGGCAACGAGAAAGCACAGCGCTAAGACCAACATCTGACCCTTTCACCAATAACAACCAACAATATTGTCATATTTCATTACAATTGTTGCAGACATCTCAAAATACGATGTGTGTCATCACTTCTTTGATGTTATAGTAGTTATTAGACTCATGTCTAGATCTTATTATTTAAGGCATTAATAAACAGTACATATAATACTATATCACAAATTAGCTCTTTTAAAACTTTAATAACTATATTTCAGCATAATTTTCATTATGTAATCGTAAATATTTTATTCTATGCATTTGTAAACATTATTCCAAGAAGGAAGTTTAGAGACTCAACCAGACTGCCGAATTAGCCCATGACACAAAAAGATTAAGACCCCAGAGTATGCCAAGGAGAAAAAAATCTAGACATAAAAGCCTATTTTCTATGTGATTCCATCGACATGTCATTCTGGAAAAGGCAAATTCATAGGGACAGAAATCAGTGGGGGAGGAAAGGAGACTGACTACAAAGGGGTACATGGGTATTTTTTGGGGTGCTAGTGAAGTTCTAGATCTCAAAGGTGATGATGGCCACACAGCAGTGTATGTTCATAGAAACTACTTGAATTGTACACCTGAAATGGGAGAATTTCAGGGGCACCTGGGTGGCTGAGTTGGTTAAGCATCCGACTCTTGATCTCAGCTCAGGTCTTGATCTCAGGGTCATGAGTTCAAAGCCTGCATTGGGCACTGTGCTGGGTGTGAAGTCTACTTTAAAAAAAAAAAGGAGGAGGGGAGAATTTCACTGTATGTTAAATTACACTTAAATAAACCTGACTTAAAAAAAGAAAAACAAAAACACTGCCAGGGGAGAACAGAATCACAGATGAAAGGAGTTTCCTGGACAACATGGAGGAGAGTCACGCACTGACCTCAACAACACCCCAGGACTGTTATGTGTGAGAGGAATAAACTTCCATTGCACTGAGTCCATTCTCAGATCCATTTGTCACCATATGTACCTGAGACTACTTTAACATATGTAGTGAAAGTATTTTGTAAAGTGTAAAACATAATGCAGAATACAATATTAACGCCACTGCTTTCCTCTGCATTATGCTGATGATGGTGGTGGCATTTGGGTTCCTTTTGTGTTTTGGTTTTGGCTAGCCATAAGCTCACCAGCAAATGACTCACTAAAGCAAAAACAGAAAACTCCTAATTCTACATCAACCCCAGTAGGAAAAAAAAAACAACAAACCCACATCTCATGCGTAGCCATTGCTATGGGCTAAATTGGGTCCCCTTAAAATGCATATGTTCGAGCCCTCACCACTTTATCTCAGAATGCAACTGTGTTTGGAGACAGGGTCTTCAAAGAGGTAATTATGTTAAACTGAGGTCATTAAGGTGGCCCCTAATTCAACATGCCTGGTTTCCACATAAGAAGAGGAAATCTGGACACAAATACACACACAGAGAAAAAACTATGTGAAGACCTTCGCAGGAAGAAGGCAGCCATCTACACACCAAAAAGAAAGGCCTCAGAAGTCAACCCTGCTGATACCTTGACTTGGACTTGCAGCCTCCACGACTGTGAGAAAATACATTTCTGTCATTTAAGCCAGCTAGTCTGTCGTTCTTTGTTATGGCAGCCATAGCAAGCCTAATACAGCTATAATTATTTTTCACCTATGTATTTCATGCTAAAATCATAGCATTGTAGAGCTGAAACGTGCCCAAGCATCAATTATCCAACCCAGCCCTGTCCTTTTATGGAGAGTAACAGAAACTAGCAGTATTGAGTTCCTACTGTGTGGCAGACACTGTGAGGAGTATATATATACATATTCTAATGTTTATGTCAACCCTGCTCTTTGTTTCTGTTAATTGTTATTATCCCCAGTTTTACAGATTCCCAGAGCCAATTAGTACCAGATATGTGGATTCAAACCCAGGTCTGTTTGGCACCAAAGTCATGAACTCTTAAAAACACTGAAGGAGTTAAGCAATTTGCCTCAAGTTAGCAACTGAGTCACGGCAGGACTAGAGCTGGAATGGAAGCCACTTCATCCCCAAACCAGTATCCTGCCTCGATGGCCATAAAGACATTTTTTAACAACATTTTGAAATACAAAGTTTTGGGACACCTGGGTGGCTCAGTTGGTTAAATGTCTGACTTCAGCTTAGGTCATGATCTCGCGGTTCATGGGCTCAAGCCCCACATCAGGCTGAGTACTGACAGCTTAGAGCCTTCCTCGTATTCTGTGTTTCCCTCTCTCTCTACCCCTCCCCCGCTCACATTTTTTTTCCTCTCTCTCTCTCTCAAAAATAAAAATAAAACATTAAAAAAAAGAAATACAAAGTTTTATAGAGGTAGTGCACTGGTACGTGGTTGTCTGGCAAAGGTCTGAGACCCCCTGGAACTCACCCCTGCCTTGTGCTCTGCAGATATTTTATAAAGCAGGAAATGTAGGAGTCTTCTGGACTAGGAGCATCTGTAAGAGTGGCCAGATACTGATCACAGGGAAGAGAAGGGAAACAGTTCGTGCTGATAAGGTTTAGGGTTTGGAGAGGAAAATTCAAAGAGCAGGAATTTAGCACATGAGAAAGAGAAGTATTCACCCTACATACAGATTCATAAACTGGCACACATACCTTCCATGCTTTTATGGACAATCTGCACAAAAGTAGGAAATTCTGGGATTTGGGAGATTTTCTTTTGAAGGAATTTTTTTTTCTCTCATACCTATATAGCATTAAACTGAACTCTTACTTTATACTCGAGTTTGTTTCTGACGTCCTCATTAAAATCAGACTAAAAATTTCATTTTAAAACTCCTAAATAAAACCTACCGCTCATCTCTGTGGTGTGAAATGGAATATGTTAATTGTAAGCATGAAACTATTTTTGCAGTGTTAGGAGAAGTTGCCTCTTCTAGGCTGCATTTATTTACTTATTTATTTTTTTAAGTTTATTGTTATTTATTTTGAGAGAGAGAGAGCAAGTGGTGGAGGGGCAGAGAGAGAGGGAGACAGAATCCCAAGCAGGATCCAAGATGTCAGTGCGGAGCCCAAAAGGGGCTCCTGCGGGGCTCATACTCACAAACCCAGGAGACCATGACCTGAGCCAAAATCAAAAGTCAGAGGCTTAGCCGACTGAGACACCTAGGTGCTCCCTAAGCTGTATTTACCTAAGTATACCCTATATCAGTGATTCTCAAAGTGCGATCCCCAGGGAAGCAGTACTAGCATCACCTGGGATGCAGACTTCTTAGAAATGCAATATCCAAGCTCCACCCATATATACTGAATGAGAAACTCTGCAATCTCTGTTTTAGTAAGCCATCCAGGTGATTCTGATGCACACCTATGGTTTAGCTCTGCTTTATAACAAATATTTTCTTAAAGTTTGAAAGAATCTTTAAATACTGAGTCCAAAATCTTTAAAAAGTAAAACGAATTAAAGGGGAAAGTTGCCAGAATGACCCAAGCCATTACTGAATCATCTTCTGTCAAAGATTCAACACTACCTATTGAAGTGATTTCCGTATTTTGGTCTTTTGGGTACCTTTCAATACCACGAGTGTGTGAGCATTGAGAGAGAACAATCCTAATTGAGCAATTGTGTAATTAGAAATAATTGGTACTTTAATTTTTTTCAAAGTTTTGACTTTATATTCTGTTTTTAAAAAGTGCCATTTCTATGAAAATAATTGTTTTGAAGCATAACCTATTCCATTTAGCATTGTGAAATCGAAATAAGTAATATACCAAAATGTTAACAGTAGTTAGTTCTGGGCAGAGGAATTACAAATGTATTTTATTCTTGTCCTTATATTTTAGTATTAATATTTTTTCTTTTTAAAATATTAAGATAAGAGGCACCAGGGTGGCTAAGTCAGTTAAGCCTCCAACTCTTGATAGGTACAGATTTTTTTTTTATAAATTGACATAGAAAGCATTTTCAGTGAACAGGATTTAACAGAGATTTTTTTCCCCATTGTTTTTCATCTTTTCCTTCTAACATGTCACAGATGGACTGACTACATTACATGGGAATTAGGATATATTCTAGGGAAGAAGTCCAGAAAGATTTATTTTAATTTTAACTGAGTTTTTTTTAAGATGGGAAAATGCTTTTTACACTAAATAAAGAATATGCTTTGGAATATATAGAGGACTCTTTTTATAATACACGGAGTCATTGTATGTAACCCCTCATCATGTTTAATGGTCCTCAGTTCCATGGGCTGTTGATGGCAGTTTGGTTGACTGGCAGTCACATTGTAATGACAAGGGAGCCATATTTTAGTTACTCTTTATTGCAGCAACTGAAATTGAAGTTTTTTATTTTCCTCACTTTGAGTCTTCAAGATGTGTTTTCCTTAACATAGATCTATGGTTTCCATTTTTAAATGTTTTTCATTTAGATTTATTTCCTTTAGGTACTTCCTGTGAATTTTATGGGCCTCCATTCTTATTATTGCTGTAGTTGTCATTTCTGAAATCAATGAAGCACAACCTTTTACAGGGTTGACTTGTACCAATCTAGTGAGCTAGAAGAAAGTTTGGCATTTCATTTCTCAACAATTTCCTCCTAAATAATGACTCTGTATGTTGTTAGACTAACTTTTTGAAATCTTAAATATGGCCTCTTTTCTTATGTTCATTTTTGTCATTTCCCATATACTGTGCTATTTATTGTCTTTGCACTGTGGTTTAGTTAGCATCAAAAGCCCTGGATTAAGTCCAATTTCCGCCATTTACTGATTCTATGAATCACTTAACTTCTTTGAACTCCACTTTTTTCAGCTGTAAAATGTAAGTCTATGAACTACATCACAGAGGCTATAAAAAAGAAATAATATTATATAAAAAGAAATAATATCATAGTGAGACCATAAAATTTTAGAGTAATTACTTTTATTGTTTTCTCTCCTGACGCAAGTGCCCCAGGTAGCATGAAGTAACTAAAGAAGGGAATGGAAAAAGTGTAATTCAAAAGAATTACAGTTTGCCTTCAGAATTGAGCCTAGAACTTGTCCTTGTCACATTCTGTCTGCCACGTACACACCTTTTCCCTACATAATCCTTATCTTTTTTTCAGCTCACAATCTTTGTTCAGATGGTTTGGTTGGGGAGGTTTTTAACCAGGCCTAGGAGGAGTTTCTGTACTGAGTTTCCAGCGGGGTAGGGAGGGGAGGTTGGAGACCAGTGGTAAAAAAAAAAAAAAAAAAAAAAAAAAAAAAAAATCCTAGAAGGAAACCAGCCATCTGTCCAACCTATATAGTTTCCCTCCAGAAACCATTGGTACATTCTTCCTTCAAACCATTTTGAACAGGTTTGACTCTGAGATAGGGATAAAAACAGCTGGATGGCTATGCAGGTGTGCACTTAGGTAAACATAGGGTCACTTGGTTTCACGGGGACAAATGAAGTATTGGAAGTAAGCCAGGTAGGGAAGATGGTTCGTGAAATGGATGAAAGGCACAGTTCCAGAGCCATCTCTAGGAGTTTGACAAGTCAGACAGGTGTATAGGGAAAGCTGAGTCTCAGGGTGACTAGAGAAGGGGAACAGAAGTAATAGTTCTAGCTCACTAAAATTTGAAATGTGACACCAACACGGTGGTTAGTGGTAAGCACAAATACACTAGAGATTGCAATTTAGTGATTAGTCTCTCTTACTTCACTGCATGTTTGGCTCTGCTAACTATAATCTTTGTCCAGTAGAGGATATTTCATCTACCTCGTATTCTCTTTTATTTTTTAAGTTTGTCTGATAGTTCCCAGAATTAAAAAACTTATTTGTACTAATGGAAAATACCATTTCATCAAAACTACAGATGGAGTCTGTGTACCTAATATAAGAACAAGAAAACTCTTAGGACACTAACTGACTCCCCATTCACTGCAGACATGGTCCTTCAATTTAGCCACCTATTTGCAGAAGATAATATTTGTTTTATAAGGATGTTATGACAATTATTGGGGCTAATATTTATAAAGCATTGAAAATACTGCAGTTTAATTAATTTTGATATATTTTTCCACGATGTGTGTATGTGTTCTTTTCTTTAAAAAGAAAAATGGCAATATCTACTTTGGCCCAAAAGACAGAGATAGAGATTACTTCATTTTAAGTTAAAAGAAAGCATTACTACTATTATTTTATGCTCTTCTAATTATAACTTTATTACCTTTTTAGATTTATTTAAATTCCAGTTAGTTAACAAGTAGTGCAATATTAGTTTCAGAGGCACAGTCCAGTGACTTAGTACTTACATACACCACCCAGGCTCATTACAAGGGCACTCCTAAGTCCCCATCACCTATCACGCATCTTTTATTCTAAGAACTGCAAAGGATTTCAGGTTGTTCAGAGACTAGAGGAGCTACTTTATTTGTTTTTAGATTAGGCACCAATGACACCAACAGAGACAAATTCATTCTTTGACTCAAGGAAAATTTATTGAGGGGCACCTGGGTGGCTCAGTCAGTTAGATGTCTGACTTAACCTCAGGTCATGATCTCATGGTTCATGGGTTTGAGCCATGCATCAGGCTCTGTGCTGACAGTTCAGAGCCTGGAGCCTGCTTCAGATTCTGTGTCTCCCACTTTCTGCCCCTCTCCACTCACACTGTCTCTTTCTCAAAAATACATAACGTTAAAAAAAAATTTTTTTAAAGAAATTCTCATTTCAAAACAATGAAAAAGAAAAATGTAATCACGCATTTTAAAACTTTGTGGTCTATACAACAGAGACATAATTTGCTCATAGAGAAGAATAATTCTGTCCATCTGCCAATGTTACTCTAAAAAAACATGTCATACTTCCAGGTCTAGACATTCCTAAATATAAAATGTTTCAAACAAAAAAAAAATTGTGAATCTTTAAAAAAGAGAATATATGTGAAGTACAACCAAGACAGATTATTTAAATAGGTTATAAGTAATAATGTTGAACTAAATACCAACTTTAACCTAATTGAACTAAAAAATCAAAGAATCCTAAAAGAGCAAGTTTTGCCACTGATAAGCTATCATTTCATAAAAATCAGTCATTAAAAAGTAGTTGTTTGGGGGGCATCATTGATGTCTAGCAATACCAAATAAATAATAATGAGGTAGGTAATAAAGGTTTTAATCTCCTTTAACTTGGCTGTCTGAAGAGAATTGCTTACCCCTTCTATGCAGACTCATCTGTCAATGAAATCTTCCCAGAAGATACTGCCATACCTTCCAGCCACATTACCCACTTACTGGTCCACACCTAGGAGCTCTCAGCAGCATACTACAGAAGATGCAGTAGATTTTGTGTTATAATAAACAATCATCAGCACCGAGGTTACAATATATTATCCAGGACACAGGAGTAATTTAGGAAACACAATAGTATCACCTTTGCCAATCTTATACTTCACACACAAAATTCTTTTTTAAGTTTATTTATTTATTTATCTAGAGAGAGACAGAGAGCGTGCACACATGCAGGGGAAGGGCAGAGAGAGAGAGAGGGAGGAGGGAGAGAGAGAATCCCAAGCAGGCTCTGTGCCCTCAGCATGGAGCCCGACAGATGGCTCAATCTCACAAACCAAACCGTGAAATCATGACCTGAGCCAAAATCAAGAGTCAGACACTTAACCAACTGAGCCACCCAGGCCCCCACAAAACGATTTCAATAGGAGAACAGACCTAAGTGAGGCTTCCATCAGAGAGAAGGCTTCAAAATTGCAGATAGCTCTAGTCACTTTAAGTCTACTAAATTTCCCATAATATGGAAAAAAAAAATCACAAAATCACCATCATTAACGAACATTTCTTCAGTGTCTATGGTGAGTTAAACATAATGCATGATATTAGGGACACACCGAAAAATAAAACATAAAACACAATACCTGACTTCAGAGGACTTATAAATCATTGAGAAAGACAACATAACACATGGCAAGTGAAACAAAACACAAGGAAGCCTGAGGGAAACTATGGCACTAGATGAGCATTGGGTCTTAAAGGGGGAACCAACTTTTAACAAAGGTCCATTATATACCCTTGCGCCAGTCCCTGACCCACAGGTTCTTCATAGCTACATGCTTAATTTGGGTTTTAAGAAAATAGATTCTATCCTAAGGAAATAATCCAAAAGTTAAGCAAAAATCTAGGCACAAAATGTTCCAAAACATATTTGGTGACCATGAATAACTGGAAACAATCTAAATACTTAATAGGAAAGAACTTTAATCCAACCATACAGAAAAATTATCTGTAGCCATTAAAGGAGATATTGACAAATCATTGTAAGTACAGGAAAATGCTAACTCTGGTAAAAACTAGCAGACTAACTAAAAAGAAGGCTAGAAATTGTAGATGCATTAGAATCTTTGTGGCTTTTAATACAACTATGAAATATTACTAATTGTTTACTCTGAAAATTAGCAAATAAAGGGAAATTAGTAAGCATTTATCCTGCCTTTTAGGAGGAACCAAAATTTGTGAAGGAAAGCTGCTCTTTACAAAATAATTCCAGCTAATAAATGTAGAAGGAACAGAATTACAAAACACCATTTTGCAATCCCCAATGAAATAACTTATTCAGGCAAGAATCTCAGAGGATGCGCAAACCATTAGATGAAAGATGATATTCAAAAGAACCAAAATTTCATACCATAATTACTCTTGCTGATCACATGGGGGGAGGGGGGTAGAAATGGATGAATGTGAATCTTTTATTACAAAATTCTAAAAACAGTCAAATCTAGGTGGTAAGTATATGTATAGATAAATAGGTGTTCCTTGCACTGGCCTTTCCATTTTTTTATATATTTAAAAATTTCATCATAAAATTGAAAAATATATATAGGAAAAAGGCTACGAAGAAATATACCAAAATATTGGCAGTAATTATGTTAATATAACTATAGGTGATTTCTCTCTCAATTTAAAAAATACTGTTCGGTAATTTCAAATTTTTTTCTTAATGATTACATATTATTTTTATAATCAGAAAAAGTGAGTAAAATAAATACAGACATTAGGTAGAATTGTGTGTGAAAAAAATAAAAAGCCTTAAGCCTACCCATTTAAGGCAACATGGATGTTGGTCTATTGTTGCTTTGGTTCTGACGTTATTTAATATATTAATAGTTTCCAAAAGGAAGTTCAAGGCATATTAAGTCATATTTCAAACAGTATCTTGGCAAAGCAAGAGGGAGGGCTGCAAAAACAGACCAACCCAGATACAAACTGCCCACAAAATTCATTAATAAACAGGACATTTTTTTAATCTTGAGAAAAAATTCAATCTAATACCTCCAGGGGAATTCTTTTCTGCATAGTTATTCAATAATAGAGAAGCCTGGAAAGCAACAAATGGCAAGGAGGAACAGCAGTGGAGAAATGGGAGAGCCCTTGGAATAATAATGGGAAACAAATTAGAGATTTAGTTTCCAGTGGTGTAAGTGAAAACCAAGTCCCCGCTGATATGGACAGGGTATGGAGGCAGAAGACTGCCTTTCTTCCCTGCTTGCTGAGACCATCCAGGCCCACGTCATGTTCAAGTTGGGCAGACAAGAAAGAAACCTGTGAACAGTACGGCTAGCAAAGCATATAAATAGGAGCCTTCAGGGATCCATTCATCAAAAAGACCAAGAAATTAAATTAAATATGCAGAACCTGCCATGTGATGACAGAGTCAAGAGATAAGGTTACAAAAATACGTAAAATCTATTAATGCCAAGAAGCAAGAGAAAGCATTTAGCCTGGAGCTAAGAATAATGGGCATTAAATAATTAAATTAAGAACTGAAAAAAAATTGTAGTAAAAAGTATTTAAATGGTGTCACTGGAACATCTCTTACTACTTGCCTTTACATGCTACTGCATAATATAATAGTCTTATTCTCTGTGTACAGTGACTTACCAGGGTTAATGCTCTTCCCTTTTGGTCTGGGAGTGGCTTACATGGAGTCTTTAAATAATAGTATGGTGCAGTGGTGCCCAACTTTTGCTGTACATAAGGACCCTCTGGGGAATTTTTGAAAGCTCAGTGATCAGGTTGTATCCCAGACCTCTTAAACCAAAATATCTGGGAGTAGGAGTTATGCATCAGTATACTTAGAGATCATCAAGAGAATTCAATGTGCAGCAAAGTTTGGGCACTACTGGCCTACCATGCAGATGCAAATGCTGGGAGTTGGATTGTTTACAGAATTCATGCTGATTAAAATAATTTATGTATGTATGTATTTATTTAATTTTAGAGTGAGCGAGGGAGAGAGAGAGAGCATGAGCAGAGGGAGAGGAGTAGAGGGAGAGAGAGAGAATCCGACGTGAAGATCGAACTCACAAACCATTAGCGGAAATCAAGAGTGGAACAGTTAACCTGAGCCATCCAGGTGCCCCTTTGCTGACAAAATATCTTAAGAAAAACCCATTGCACAAGTGCTAGCAGCTTAGTCAAAATCATATAACTTCAACACGGGAAGAGGCAAGAACTGTGATACTACAGGTAAAACAGTGCAGCGCTCAGCCAGTCGGCCATCAGGAACAGAAACGGGTGAATTGTACTACAGGTGCAGGTTGGTAAGGAGCCTTTGCTGAAATATCGTAAGGACTAACTCCATACTCACTGAAAATGAAGTCAGTGTCTTTTTTCATCCTTTTCTATGGCTAACAATTGAGAATCCATATACTCTGTTACCATTTGAAGTCAACTGCATTAAAAATTTTTTCATCCCTAATAATACTGGTTTTATTTCAGAATGTCAAACTATTTTGAATTATTTCCATTTCTGCTTTTGTCTTCTGAGAGTGTCTATTAATATTCCCCCACATAATAATTTGGGATGTCTCTTGAATCGCAGTAATTTTCACAACATATATAAAGTGATTTAGGTTTATGAATTTGGAAGTGACTTGAAAAGCAATATGAAGTTTCTATCACTTTAAAAGCATATAATATATTGAGTTTGGCTTTTGAAAACAAACTTATAATTTTTCTTAGATATTCTGCACAAGAAACCAAAGATTATCTCCTCTCTCTCAAATACTGTCCTCCGTCAAAAGAAAACTGGATGCATTCTTCTCTATTCCCCTCCATAGCCACCAGCCTATCTCTTACCCCTCTTTACTCTGGCCCTCTCATGGCCCCTGGCCCTCAGTGAGAAGGATTTCCCAGGCCACAGCAGGGAACGGAGCCATCTAATCTGGGTAGAAGTTAAGATCAGTGTTTCCCACAAATGGCCGTGTCCAGACTACCAAGCTGGAGCTATTTTAGGGAAGTGGAGGACAGATCTCAGGTCTTAGGGCTGCTGGTAAAACCCAGCAGGGCTGACGTAGAGCTGCCATGCCCACTAATCAAACAAGATGGGAATTTCCTTTCCAGAACGGTTTTGTTTTTGTAGCTGCCTGTAACCCAGGGCTGAGACCGACACATTCACCCACTACCCTTTCTAAGCCTCTTTATTCACATACAACACAATTTAGCTATGTAAACTGTACAAGTCCATAGTTTTTAGTACATTCATGGATGTGGTACAACTATCACAATTTTAGGACATTTTCATCACCCCAAAAAGAAATCCTAAACCCATTAGCAGTCATTTCCATTTCTCCCCAACAGCAGGACCCCTCCCCCGAGCCCCAGGTAACCACTAATATACTTTTTGTCCCTAGGATTTGCCAATTCTAGAAATTTCACATAAATATAATCATACAATATATGCCCTTTTGTGTCTGCTTCTTTCACTTAGCATAATGGTTTCAAGGTTCATCTACATTATCAGTACTTCATTCCTTTTAATTGCCAAAAAATTCCATTATATAGATTTATCACATTTTATTCATCCATTCATCAGTTAATAGGTATTTGGTTATTTCTACTTTTGGACATTATAAATAAACATTTGTGTACAAGTTTCTGTATGGACATATATTTTCATTTTTCTTGAGGATATACCTAGGAATGGAACTGCTAAATCATATGTTATTCTATGTTTAATCTTTTGAGAAACTGCCAGACTATTTCCCATAGCAGTTGTGCCATGTTACATTCCCGCCAGCAATATATGAGGGTTCCAGTTTCTCTACAACCTCACCAACACTTGTTATCATCTCTCTTTGATTATAGTCCTCCTCGAGGGTGTAATGTAGTTATCTCATTGTGGTTTTGATTTGCATTTCTCCAATGCCTAGTGACATTGTGCATCTTTTCCTGTGCTAGATGGCCATTGTGGATCTTCTTTGAGAAAACGTTTTTGAAATCCTTTGCTCATTTTTAAAGTGGGGTATTTTATTGAGTTTCTTATATATTATTTATTCTAGATATATAATATCAGACATATGTTTGTAAATGTCTTCTTCCATTCTGTTGGTCATCTTTTTCCTTCTTAATGGTGTTCATTACAAGCACAAGAGTTTTTTTACCCATTGGTTTCTTTTTTCTCTCTTTTTCCTTTTAATCAATCTTATATACTGGTGGTTCTATACAAGGCAGGAATATAGGCTTTTAATAGCAGTGATTTTCATCTGTTTTGATAAATGCTGTAATCCCAGCACCTAAAACAGTAGCCAGTACATAATACACCCTTAATAAATATTTGTTGAAGTCGGGTGCCTGGGTGGCTCAGTCAGTTAAGCGTCTGGCTCTTGACTTTGGCTCAGGTCATGATCTCACAGTTCATGAGTTCAAGCCCCACATTTGGCTCTCTCTTTCTCTGCCCCTCCCCCACTCATTTGCACACACACTCTCTCTCTCAAAATAAACTTTAAAAAATAAACAGTTGTTGAATGAATAATTGTATGACATTCACATACACTCAAACTTTAATCTTTCTGGGAGCATATCCAATCTTGTGTAAGTGTGGCCTTTTGAAACCACAGAAATGACCCTGGCTCTCAGCCCAGTCAAATATTAGGGGACACTCAGCTAAGCACTAACAGCAGGATCACCTACCTCCCTTCTAGTCTTTAATCTTGACTAATGCCCTCCTATTTACAGAGGAGCTGCTAATCAGCATAGCAATAGAATACCATCCTACACCTTTCCCTAATCCCTGAATGACAAGTAAGAATGGACTTCAGTGGTCCGTCCTTGCTTGCCTTTCAGGTGACATTACACACATGGTTGAATTCATTTATTTTAAGTGAGAGTCATTTAGTCCCACAAAGAAACTCAGAGTCACTGGGGTAAGGGTTCTCATCACCACACCATCAGGACACTTCCATGTCTTGTTTTTGTTTTGTTTTGTTTTGTTTTTTTTCAGGTCTTCTTTAGATGAACACTGAGAGCAGATGACAGTCCATCAAGTGTCATGCAGTTATGGTGAACATGGTGTGATGAAGGCTCAGACACGGAAAGTCCATGGAAGCCACCACGAACTAGAACCCATCTTTGCTGCCCTCTGTAATATTTTTGCCTATAACAGACATCATTCTCATTAAAATCATTAAGTCTCCTTTTGCTTAAATGAGTGCTGATTGGAATCATTCTGTTTACTTTGGTCAAATTGATTGGAGCAAATAGAAGTGGCCTGGGGAGAGAAGAACCAACTCAGATTCTAGGGTAAGGACCCTTCACAGTCTGGCTCTGATAGATTCAAGACTACTATTAAAATTAAAATTTTTTCAGGGCAGCCAGGTGGCTCAGTTGGTTAAGTGTCTGACACTAGATTTTGGCTCAGGTCATGATCTCATAGTTCATGAGATCGAGCCCTGTGTCAGGCTCTGTGCTGACAATGTGAGACCTGCTTGGGACTCTCTCTTTCACTCTCTCCCTCTCAAAATAAACAAATAAACATTAAATGTTTTTAATTTTTTCTTTCTTTGTTTTATTGAGGTATAATTTACAAATAAAAATATAAGCTATTTAAAGTATACAACATGATTATTTGATATACATATACATTTCCCCCATTGAGTTAATTAGCACATCCATCACCTCATATATTTACCTTTTCTTTTAGTGTGAACATTTAAGTTCTAATCTTTTAGCAAATTTCAATTTATACAATATAGTGTTAAATGTACAGTTATCAACTACAGTCACCATGTTACACATTAGACAAAATTTTTTTTATATTATTCTCATTATGTCACTTTTCTAAACTTGTATCCTTTATTGCTCCCAATCATCTACAGAAAGAATTTCAAATTTCTAGGCATGGCATCTAAGGTTTCTATTATCTGGTCCACCTTGTCCCCCCAGCTTTTTTCCCCCTTTCTTCAATACCAACACACTTCTCCCTGTGAGCCGTTTCTCCTGTCTTCCAAATGTGTCATACTGACTCCCGTACAAACTCTTTGCACTTGCTGGACCACAACAATTTAGTACATTTCTACGTCTTGGCATTATATTTTAGAAAAGCAATTTAGTGACAGATGGTGCATGCTTTCCATTCCTTAGTTGTACACTTAACAATTTTCTTTTGGCCCTGGCTTATTAGTTTTATTTATTTCTCAAATCAAAACTTTAATATCAAAAGGTATAGAAGCAGATGCTTCCAAACACAGAAAGTGCAGAACAGTTAAGTATGCAAAAAATACATATTTTAAAATATCTAAAATAAGCAAAGTTAACATGACAAGTTATGCCTACTTAATAATAAGCTTTTTAAACAACAAAGAAATATGAGAAAAGAATGATGAATACTTACTATTCAAATCACTTTGATGTGGGTTTTTTCCACAGTAAACCTAAAGAATACTTTAAATTTTTCAAGTATACTTCATAAACTGTGCACATTGCAGCACAATAGATTTCTTAATAAAAGAACAAAAAGCTCACTAACTAGGTGCCTTCTCAAATAAACTGATCAAATTTACCCAAATTCCCTTCAAAGAGAAAAACAGTTCATAAAACTGTTAGGCTACGCAACTAGCCTACACTGATGAATGAATGTTAGGTGTTGCTAGCAATCAAAGAATTATAAATCAAAACAAGATACCACTTTTGCCATCCAAACTGGCTTTATTGTATAATTTCATATTACACACGTTTAGGATTATACCACATTGTGTTTTTTCAAATTGTTGTAGCAAGGGTAAAGTTAGATGGATATTCTCAAATATGACTGATAAAGGTAATTTGGTTCAATGTTATTAAAAGTGATTTGGGGGGTGCCTGGGTGGTTCAGTTGGTTGAGCATCTAACTCTTGATCAGGTCATGATCTCACAGTTCATAAGATGGAGCCACACTTTGGGCTCTGTGCTGACAGCATGGAGTCTGTTCGAAATTCTCTCTCTCTCTCTCTCTCTTTCTCTTTCTCTCTCTTCCCCTCCCCTGCTCTCTCTGCTTTACTCTCTTTAAAAAGAGAAAAATAAAATGATTTTGGCATTTTAAATGATCTATCCTGTGGTCTTACAGTCTCTAAAATTTACATTTTTAACAATTATCCAATATTTCATCAAATGTATATATCACTAGTTATTTAATCATTCCCCTATCATTAAGAATATAGTTTTTTTTCCAGTTTGCTACCATAATGTTGAAATAAACATTTTTATATCATTTTTGACATCTCTATTTTTTTCAGATAAATTCTTAGAAGAAATAGTACTAGGGGTGCCTGGGTGGCTCAGTCAGCTAAGCTCATAGCTCAGGTCAAGATCTCATGGTTCATGGGTTCAAGCCCCGCGTCAGGCTCTGTGCTGACAGCTCAGAGCCTGGAGCCTGCTTCAGCTTTTGTGTATCCCTCTCTCTGCCTCTCCCCTAATTGTGCTCGCTCTCTCTCTCTCTCTCTCTCTCTCTCTCTCTCAAAATTAAACGTTAAAAAATTATTAAAAAATTAAAAACAAAGACAGACATACAGAATGGCAATATAGACATTGTGGATAAATGTTAACAATTGACAATGCAACAAAAAGGCACAGAAACTGACTCACACGTACATAGAGAATTGATATTCACCAAGGGTGCCAAGACAATTAAATAAGGAAATGATAACCTTTTCAAAAAGAGTGCTGTAAAAACCAGGTATTCATATCCAAAAATAAAAATGAACCTTAATCTTTACCTCACATCATACACAAAAGTAACTCACAATGGGCCATAGACTTAAACATAAAAGCTAAAACTATAAGAATTCTAGAAGAAAACAAAGAGAAAAATCTTCTTGACCTTGGGTTGGGCAAATAATTTTTTATATGATATAAAAACATGAATTCTAAAATTAAAAAATGACAAATTAGACTTCATCAAAATGTAAAACTTTCACTCTTCAGAAATCAGTGTTAGGGGGGAAAAATGGTAAGCCACAGGCCTGGAGAAACAATTAATACTTATACCTGATAAGAGACTTGTGTTCAGAATATAAAGGTCCCTTATGATTCAATACTAGGAAGATGGATAACCCGATTTTAAAAATGAGCAAAAGACCTAAACAGAAAGTCCAGAAAAGATACATGAATAGCAAATAGGTACATGAAAAGATGTTCAATGTCATTAGTCACTAGGGAAATCACAAGATACTACTACCCAATCCCTATAATGGCTAAAATTAAATACTGATAGTTATAGAGGATGTAGAGAAAGTGGAACTTTCATACTTTTCTGGTAGAAATGCAAATTGGTTCAGTCACTATGGAAAACAATTTGGTAGTTTTTTTATAAAGTTCAACATGCACTTATGACCCAGCACTTCCACTCTTAGGTATTTACAAAAGAGAAATGAAAACAGGTCTACACAAACACGATCTCCGATTCATATAGCCCAAACTGGAAATGATCCAAACATCCATCACCTGGTGAATGGATAAACTAAACAAATGTTGGCATTTTTGCATGATGGAATAATGTACAACAAAAAGAACAAACTACTGATACAGACAATGAATTGTGAAAGCATTATGCTAAGTGAAAGAAGCCCAACACAAAAGATTCCATCCTATATGAATTCCAAAAAAGGCAAAACTTTAGTGATAGAAGACAGGTTGGCCATTGCCATGGGCCAAATGGTAGAGCCTTGGTGGAGACATATACAAACTATTTGGCATGATGTCATTGTTCTACATCTTCACTGTGGTGTCTGTTATAGAATTGCATACGTTTTTCAAAACTGAAAATCCAGTTTAATTCACTGAACTATCCACTTAAAATAAGTGAATTTTATTGTGTAAATTATACCTCAACAAAACTGATTAAAAACTCTTTTAATAAAATACTATTTAAAAATAGTTTCTTTTCACTTTTAAAAATTGGGGCTGAAAGAAATATCTTGATATGGACAAGGAATCTGTCTCATAAAGATGGTACACAAAGGGGTGAATATTGAGTACACTTTTCCCTGGGTGGAGATGTGTCAACAACAGGGTTTCTTCCCCAGAGATTAGTATTCAAATCAATCTTATTCAATGCTAATATAAAGAAGGTGATTGTACAGGAAGCAAAGTTTGGAGAAGATCCTTAAATTTCTTTTAATAATGCATGCTAAGTGAATGAAGATGAATTGCTGGATGATTTCATACTATATAAATAGAAAAGATCAGGCATTTTAAGAAAAGCAATTCAAACCTACATTAATAATATTATATGGGCTCAAATTATTTTCCTGGAATACTTTGTTTCCTGAAATCCTTATATCTATTGAAGACATGACAATGGTATTATGTTTTTTTAAAAAAGAATTCTTTATCTTTTAGAAGCAAATACTAAAGCTTACAATGAAGTGATAGGATATCTGGGATTTGCCTTAAAAGAATCCAGTGGGGTGGGGAGAAGTTAACAGGTAAGTATGGTTAGGAATATAGAAGGAACAAGATGGGACACGTATTGATAATTGTTGAAGCTGAATGATAAGTAGAAAAGATTTACTTTTCTATTCTCTATTTTGTGTATATTTGAACATTTCCATAATAAAGAGGTGGGTTGTTGTTGTTGTTGTTTTTTAATTTCCTAAGTAAAAAAAAAAAATCTATCTTAACATAAGTGAACTTGGCCCAGAGTCATCCTAGACTATGCTATAGGGTCCATAAGAAGTTGAAAATACATTCATTAAAGAATTATTTTCAAGTCAAGACAAGGATATATGGCAGAATCACCAAGGGTGCTCATCCATTCTATGTCAAGAGCCTCACTAGAATATTTGATCTGATTGGAAGGTGAGTTTAGGAACTGAGTGTTTAAGACAGTGCTCAATCACCTGGGGAGATGAAAAGAAAAGGCTAGGTGAACTTCCAGGATTTCTACCAATGAGAAATTCACTTGGGGAATATCTATAATCAGTGGGAAGGCAGAGTTTCACCACATCATCCTAACAGGCAGTTAAATTACAAAGCCAACAGAATGCTAGGATCAGACAGAGGACAGAAGACAAACTATTCCATCCTACATATTAATTGACATAAAAATACTATTGGAAATTCAAAACAAATCCAGAGAAGGGTAATTAATTATTTTATTAGAAACTCAAGGAAAATCGATGAAAATAAGAGAGCAAAACATAACATTGGAGACTTGAAGGTTATAAATTCATAGAGGCAGAAATGGTGTAATTGGGGCCTTTTCACTAAATCCTAGCATACTAGAACCAGAGGATGCCACCCAAAGCTTAAAAGATATAGATTAAGTTCAAATAAAAGGAAATATACTTTACAAAAATGTTTTAGCCAAGCACATGAAAATGATTATGTAGGGTTTAACTAGCAAATAATAATATATAATTAAGATAAAGGAAGATATCTGAGAAACAAATCCTAAACATTTTCAGACCAAATATTTGAGACACCATGAAAGTCACCTAAGCTTTTACAATGTATGCACTGGTATTACTTCACAGACAGAATTGGCCAAATCATCTGTGTTGCCAAATACTGCAGTTGGTAGTTCTTCAAGATTTGATGAAAACCCATGAGTCGCTGTCACAATGGCTCTTGGTCCTTGATAAATAGAAAGACTCTCCATTTTTACGGTCAGACATGTGAAAACACTTCAGCCAGAAGCAGAATAATGCAGCATTCCACCACCCCAGCCACCGGCCTTGAAAGCTACTCTTCTAGTTATTTCCTGCTGTGTAACAAACTACCTCAAAACTCAGTAGTTTAAAGCAGCATCCATTTTACTCTATTTTATGATTTGGTGGGTCAGAAATTTGGGAAGAGTGAGACTAGGTGATTCTTCTGTTCCATGTGGCATCATTGGGTCACTCGTGCTATTCAGCAGGTGTCTGGGCTAGGCTGGAGGGTCCCAGGTGACTTCCCTCACAAGTCCAACATCTTGGTGGTGTTGCAGATGGCAGGGTTCAGTTGACTTCCTCTCCCTCACTATGTAATCTCAGGACTTCTCCACATGTTTTCTCTAACAGGGTAGTTAGACTACTTATCTGATGGCTGATTTATGATCAGGACTCCAAGAGACAAAGGAGAAAGCTGTCAGACCTCTTAAAGTCTAGGCCCAGAACTGGCATTGTATCATTTCTGTTGTGCTGTATTGATCAAAGCAATCCAGGCCAGCCTTGATTCAAGGGGAGAGAAATGCATCTCTGAATAGAAGGAATGCCCAAGAATTTGAGACGATTTTTAATCTATCACAGATGTGCTCAGAAAACCATCAGGAACAGAAAAATATTCCTGTCTGCCTTTAAAGAAAGCCAGAAAGGAATTTTTCCTGGACTAAATATTTATGCAATAAGAAAGATAAATGGTTATACATACCACAGTATTCCTGTTCTTACCCCAACCAACAGAATATTCTCAGTCACATATGGAAGTGTTTTTTTCCTCAGTTTGCCCGTATGTGGGTGAGTGTATGTAAAATATGTATGCATCTTATTCTATATGCATTCATTTATTAGACAGGAAGTTGGGATTGTTCTAAATAATATATGATAGCGAATGCATCTTTTCTATTTAATTTTCTTAAAAAGTCTTAGAGCTTATCACAAGGACTATACAATACTAGCAATAACAATGATGATTCCCAGTGTAAAGACACGGGCATCTCTCAATACATTGCATCATTTAATCATTACAGAACTCTGTAATACAGAACTAGCTGATAATGTTAGCCCCAGGTCACATGCTGCCGTCAGGGTTTGAACCCTGGTTCACTAAAGCTCTAGAGCACACAGTCACATTACAAGTGTGGTAGAGAAATAAGAAGTGTCAGCAAAGAGGTGAGACAACACAAACTCTCATACGGAGCTGGTGGCATTGGTCATTGTTAACAGTTATTACAGCCAATCTGGAAAATATTTGAAAGCATATACTTTGTGACCTAATATTCCTACTACTAAATTCCCTGGAGAAACTCATGCACATGTACAGGCGACATACACAAGCATATTTATAACCTCACTGTTAGTAATAACACAGCAATAAGAAACAACACAAATGTCGATCAATAGTAGAACAGAGAGCTAAGTAGTCATGTGTTCATATACTACAATAATATTTGCCGGTGAAAACGAAGGACCTAGAATAACGTGTATCGACAAGGATGAATCTCAAAACTCCAAACCCAAGGCAAAGGAACAACTTACAAATGAATACCTAAGTATGATTCCATTTACAGACAGCAGAAAACACTGAACAGTGTGTTTGTTAAAATGCATACATCGAGTAAAATTGTAATGAAATAAGACAGTATAGTATAAAATTCAGCCAGGAGGAAGAGGAATATGATCTGGCAAGAACACAGAGGGGGCGTTTGGAATATGGCAAAGTTCCACCTCTTGGCCTGGATGAGAGTTCATTTTGTTAGTTTTCTTTTAACTAAAAATGCATCCTTTACACAGCTAACCATTATCGTTTGTATTCCTAGCACATTTCAGTACCTGCAGCTCATTTCCCACACTGCAGTTTTCCATTGATTGCTTTACCATCACCCATCCCAGCATGACTGGGCAGGGTGAGCTAACCTGATTGATGTCCCTGCCCCCACACCGGCCAGATAACACTTGGGCAACTGGCTCTAATAAGTGTTTCAAAAATCTGTTATAGGGGCACCTGGGTGGCTCAGTCGGTTAAACGTCCGACTTTGGCTCATGTCATGACTTCACAGTTTGTGGGTTTGAGCCCTGGATGGGGCTCTGTGCTGACAGCTCAGAGCCTGGAGCCTGCTTCCAATTCTGTGTCTCCCTCTCTCTCTGCCCCTCCCCCACTCACGCTCTATTTCTGTCTCAATAATAAATAAATGTAAAAAAAAGAAAGAAAGAAAAATCTGTTATATGAAAAGACAGGTTATTCCTTTTCTAATGGATCTCTGTGAAATAACATTATTATTTCTATCTTATTAAGGTGCAAATATGTATCACCACCACAGATCAACTATACAGCACAGCGCCTATAATTAACAAAACTGTATTGTATATTTTAAAATTTTCTAAAAGAGTAGATCTATGTTAAGTGTTTTTACAACAACAAATAATAATAATAAATAAAGAGGGTAGGAGGAAACTTTGGTGTTTAGGGCATAGATTCTGGTGATGGTTTCATAGGCATATATGTATCTCCAAACTCAACAAGTTATATGTGTTAAATATGTACAGCTTTTTGCATGTCAATCACATCCAACAAAGTGGTTTTTAAAAATTCACCACCACATGCCACTATGAAATATCTGTAGAAACAAAAGACTCATCATTTCTGTATAGAAAAGGCAACCATAGTCTCTATTATGAGCAAATTTGTCTAAATTTATTATGCACAAAGGACAGCAAAAATGTATTTGTAGTTTGATATTGAAGATAGATGTAATGAGGCCTGCCTGGTGATCAGAAAGAAACTCGAGGCTCTCTCACTCTCTCT